>JAFBJQ010000227.1:788267-1039521 GCA_016785345.1 Trinectes maculatus | reverse complement strand
TTCCCCTGCCCCCCCCCCCCCCCCCCCCCACCCCACCACCCAGTATGTGGTCAGCCAACATGTGGGGAGGTAATCCCAGCTATTAGGGTAATCTCCTCAGCCTGACGATCAATAGGGGAGGGTGTGCGGCGACGACACAGTAGCAGGGGGACAAAATTTGTGCTAAAGAAAAATGATTTAATCGTGTAGACTAGGTCAGGAGACTGGGGTCTGGACAGGGGCTTGTTGCTGGAAGGGGGGAAGGGCTCAGACAGAGCAGACAGGAAGATGTGAGGGGTAAGGCCATCTCCACTTGGGGCAGCTCCCTTGTGTAACAATGGTCTGAAACTTTTTATTTTTCTAAATCGGGAGCTAATGAAAACAAAAGCTGCAGCTACACACCTGGAACAGTCAAACGGGCTGTGTCCAAAAGTCACTCGTACCCTATTATGTTAAACAATTATGATGGCAAAATTTTTTGATAAATTGTGAATTTTTATCTTATCAGATATTTGCACACTTGCTTCCAATACATGTACAACATATGGATGTCTGTCCCAGAAATAGTGTGTGTGTATACACATGCACTGTGCTGAGTGTGCATCCTCTTGTTTTGGTGTTATTACCTAACAGCAGAGCATACAGATGGACCACATACTGGATTTAGTGTCATGTTAACATATGCTAGCTGTATCTCCCTTGTTGTTTCGCTCTGTATGGGATGTGTTGTTCAAGGTACCAGAGCCACAGGACCCCACATGATAACTATGTATAACAACTCTATGGGAAAATATCTGGCCATCAATATAAAACTGGGACATCTACATACTGTATATTGATATTAGTCACTACAATCTGGCATTATATAGATTAATTATTCAGGAAACTGGCAAGTTAATACTAATGAATTATAAACTAATAATTTTTATTGGCATTAAATTGCCAGTGCATGCAGAAAAAAACAAATCAGTGCATACCTCAAATAGAATTTGTAAAAACAGCTTTTTCTGTAGTAATGACTTTGGTATCCTTGCTACTGCCTGCGGTAATATTTTTTATGAAAGGTAATGCTGTCCAATTAAAGGACTGATATAATGAAATGCATCATTCCTCACTGCTCAGGAAGCATCTTTACTTAAATAACCCTGAGACTGCTAAACCAGAATAACAGTGTGAGTATTGAACGATGGAAAAGATTCACATTTTATGATGAATGGGGGTGGGTGGTGGCGGTGGAGGGCTCCCCTTTAAGTCTCCAGTGTAGGAACTGGAGTGCAAACACTGACAAAATGTCCAGATGGAAGATGGGAGGGATGAGTAAGGCGTTCACAGATCCCTTCTGTTTGGCCCCATTGAGGGAGAGGGAGACGAGATTGGATGGGTCTGAGGGAGTCAGGTTACTATCGGCCCATTCTACTCCAAAGAGGCGGTGGTGTAAAAGATGCAATACCCCGAAGGAAACCTAATCCAGACCCTGCTGCCAGCTGTCATTCTCTAGCTCCAGGGTAAAATCGCTAAGCAGGTATCACCTTACGCTTCTTCAATCCTTACCCTCCATCATAACAGGATATGTGAAGGAGAACGACACTTTTAATCTTATACGCCGAAAAGATCTAAATTATATATATATAAAAACTATTAATTAAAAAAACATGAATTATAAAGTATTTTGTGAACATCAGAACCAACGTCTTATCCAAACCACAGTGGAGAAATGTAAACTGCCCTAGTGAGATGGTTTCCTACTGTACAACACTACTTTTTAGGTGTACACAAATGCATTTGCGTTGTGATCATTCAAGATCAAAGATGGTGTTTCAGCGCACCTGTCAGGTACAGTGAGACCAAATCTTGACAGAGAGACAGATGAAGTGAAAGACAGAAAGCAGAGTGACAGGCAGTGAGAGAGACAGAGACGTAAAGAGACATAACAGTCAGAGCGAGTCTGAGTTGACCTTGCCATGATAATCTAATCCCTGTCGAGAGTGCTTTTTTTAGAGAGCAAGTTAATGCCAGCAGATTATACTCCAGTGTCTCCAACACCAGCCAGTCCACAGTGAAAAGACCTCAGTCCTACCACATCATTTAATTAACATCAATAACAGACTTTAAAAAAAAATACCTGAGTGTTTTGGAAACGTCACACCCAGGCGCCTTTTTGCCCTCTCTGTTGTTAGTATCTCTGTTCAGGTTGGTTTGCATTAAATACCACAGAGCAACTGTCCTGTCTTTCCTTGTCACTTCCCTGTATGTGTTTTACTGCGTTGGGGCACGTACGATAAAAGACCACTCATTGAGCAGCTCATCTCATGCTATGAAGAATAATCCCTGCACATGTTGTGTAACTGAGTGGAGAGGTGGACATGGAGGGGGATGGGATCTGATGTACACAAGTTTGTGTGTGTGTGTGACTGTTGAGCTGATGGCTGTCTAATCTCGTAGGTGCGGGACATTAGGCTGTTTGCCCACAGTCATGTGCACACTCACTGTTTTTCATTCTAAGAATTGGTTGGACGATTTGTAAATCAGGTCTGATATTAGGTATCAGTAATCCAAAAGTCATTCTGTACCTGGTCTACTGTCTCCATATACTACAATGAGTTATAATGTAGTAAATCGTGTATAACACATTGAATATTCTAAATTCTGTCTAACATATACTATGTTGTTTTGGAAAAAGTGAGGGAATACAAAATGAATGTCTTTCTTTTACAGATTTGTTTACAGGTGTTCAATAGGGGCTGCTGGAACGTATAATTTTCAATAATTTAACATATATATTGTATATTTTTTTGAAATTATGTAAAAGCAGGCACAATGTTATGAAACAAATAAAGGATTTAGTTTTGTGCATGGATGCACTGACAAATCCTTTAGCAGACGCACTGTTTAGATTTCGAGGTGGAGGGATGGTTTGAAGATCAAGGCCTACGACATATGTCTTAACAATCTTCATAATCAGCCTGTGTAATTAGACAGCAAAGAAAACTCTCTCAATAATCCGTGTATTAGTTTTGTTTTGTGCGTCCGTTGTGTTTTCTGTTGGTAGATACCGACAGGATTATTGCATACAAAACAGTAGATGTGAGGCTTAGCGAGCGACTGTGGATTTGAACACTAGCATAAGGACAGTCACATGCTATCTCCAGTCAGGGGCATGTTGGCACAGGTTTGTTGCTGGTTGATGAGGATATTTGGATGACATCAGCACATACACATACACACAGGCACATATGTAAACACACAGTCATGGGGAATCATTAGCTGCAGTCCTATGTGGGAATTTCTGTCTCCTTCCCTGCCAGGGAATTGCACCCTCAGACCAGGCACATGAGCAGTACACGCTCATACAACAACACAAAGCATGGATATTTTCATTCAGACACACACACACACACACACACACACACCACAGCACACAGGCCCTCAGCATCAGTGCCCTGACCATAGGGAGTTAGTGCTGAGCTGGTTGGGATGTCAGGATGAATCAGTGTGAGGACAGCTGACTGGACATGCCTATTCATCTGCTAAAGAAAAGAGAGAGGGGGGAAAAAGCGAGGGACTCTAAAAGAAATGTGCTAAACCCCTGGAGCATGTTTGGCTATCTGCATGACTTTACAGATCCTCCAAAGGGCTTTCAGTGTTTACCGTATGAAAGCAGTGAAAATGTTTAAACTATAAATTATCACGTAAAGGTCAACTTCTGTCGTTAAGACTGCAAATATAGAGTAAATATATACATGCTATTATTATTACTACAATATTTGCACAAATGGAGTTTCAGGTATGACTGAGCAACAGTAGAATCTTGCAGATGCAAATATATCGATCACACTACATGTAGGCTGTTTTGACAAAGGCCTAAGCTCATACTGTAGAGGCGGCTAACTCCATAGTGATGGCTCGTTTATTCCCATCTGTTGCCCTCAGCTCCCTGACTTCATCCCCATTGTGTTAACTCATTACGTTCGCCTTAACCTTAACCCCTTAATTGCCAGCCTCCAGTTTCTCTCGCACGTCCTCCCCCCTCTTGAAGACAGTGTGCCACACTGCACTAATCTGATGGCGTCTGCCTGCCAAACACCTGCCATGTCCGGAAAGACCGGCTAAACTCCTCCCATATTCCAGATACAGCACCCGTTCCAGTCGGGAGTGGATCAGCACACATTACCGCATGCGGGCAGACAGATGCGAACGTGGACGCGGATCCAGATAATTAGACAGACAACCTCATCCCCTCAAAATCAAGCCTGAGTCGGCCTGTTTTGCTTTTTCAAGCCTTTAGGTGTTTGTGCACCTAGTTTGTCCTCGCATTCACAAACAAGAGTTGTGTTTTTGTCCTGTCTCTTTGCACAGACGTGTATTAGAAGACAGTGACAAGTCGGCCCAGGCCTTTTTGCTTTAACAATAACTCTCTTGACCCCCCAGTGAGGGGTGGAGGGCCAGACATGAGGCGATGTGACAGTTCTAGTGCATCCAACACAATAGCAGGTTTTTCTTTTGAGTGCCTGGCTGGTGTATATGCCACTGATTACTTTCTTTTCCTATCAGCAGTCTAACACATCGTCATTTTTGCCTAAGGAACATGTTTAACCACATCAGAGTGCAGTATGTTATTATTTGAGTACAACAAATGCCTATTCTGGTCTGTGTTTCCGTCCTGCTTTTTAGTTCAATGTTTCCAATATATCAGCAGTAACATTTTGAAAGTGTACTTTCACTGTAAATGGTGAATTTTCTAAATAATGGTTAAAAATAATGTTAGGGGAGAAAGGAACGAGTAAAAGATGGTGAATAACACATATGGTCCCAAGTGACAATGAGATCACAGACAAATAAAAAATGCACGTTGTTGTGTCTGTGTGTGGATACATGTGAGTTTCTAAAATGAAGTATATTGATAATGCGCTATTGATCGTGAATTAGAGGGGACTGGCCCCTCGGGGTTGACCCTGGTTGGCCAGGAATGAATACATCTCTTCATGCTTCACCTCCTGCACTCAATTCAGGCACAGGAAACCAAAGGACACACATGCATGTTGAGACACTGACCCGAGCACTAATACATACAGACAGGCATCACTCATCCAATAAGGGGACAGGGGTTACTCCAAAATCTGTGTGATGCAAACTGCTTTAGTTCTTTTGTTGTGGATTGTCCAAATAGTATTTGTCCAAATAATTGAAATGTGGTTACAGAGTATTTACTGCGTGCCTAATTTTAACCTTTTGTTCTGTTTTCAGGTAAAACAGCTTGATGAGCATCTCTTCAAAGATCCGGATGGACAATAAGGCGATAATCTTTTGCATGTTTCTGGTGCCCGTTTTGAGAACTTAGTAACATCTTGAACAGAAGAACGCAGTGCGAGGATTTATCACACAGCTGTGCTTTTTCAAATACCGCCGCCCGGGAAAAGTAATGGAGACAGAAGAGAAGGAGGATGCATCACAAAAACACACGGCCAACATAAAGGCAGAGACTGAGGAAGACGTGACCACTGGCCACACCTGTGGGGTGTGTGGTCGCAGCTTTCCTCTTCTCAGCTCTCTGTCCCAACACATGAGAAGACACACAAGAGAGAAGCCGTACAAGTGTCCATACTGTGATCACAGGACGGCTCAGAAGGGCAGTTTGAAAGCCCACGTACGAAGCCATAAACTGGGCCTACTCGGCCACAATCCCAGGGAGGAGGAGGATGGCAATAAGGAGCAGAAAGATAACACTGAGTCCTCCAGCCCTCCTGAAATTGTCATTGTACCTGAAAAGCCTCATAATGTCAATGGGAAGGTGAAGAAGAAAGAAACAAAGAAAAAAGTTAAGAGTAAAAACAGCGATGAGGTTGGTGATGCCGAGTCTTTTTCCTGCACTATTTGTGGCCAAGTTTTCCCTCAGGTACTGCTCCTTAAATCCCACATGAAACGGCACCGGAGCGCTCAAGATCACGGTTGCCGGATATGTGGGCGCCGCTTCCGCCAGGCATGGTTTCTCCAAAGCCATATGCGAATACACCGGGTCAAAGCCCAGTTGCGAGACGCCAGAAGCAACGAGCCGCCCGCCACAATTAATGGAGTTCAACAGGACCCAGCATTATTGATAAATGAAGAGTGCCTCTATGAGCTCTGTGCAGGCTGTGGTAACTTCTTCTACGATCGCAAGACCTTGCAAATACATGAGAAACTACATAAACTGAATCATCGCCACAATCAAACACAGAATCCACCACAAGAAAACCACCAGGCTTCTGAGCTGCAGATTGCCAAGAGGCGCTTTATGGAAATTCTGAACCTCAAACGTGTTGGTGCGAGAGATTCACCTGAGGAAAAGAGCTTGGGCAGGAGAATCCCTGAACTTGACCCAATTTGTAGTTACCAGGCATGGCAGTTGGCCACAAGGGGCCGACTAGTGGAGGCCACAGAGAAATGTCTGGGATGGGAGGAGAGACTAGCTGATGCCGAGGTAGCATACGACATGGACAAGGGTGAGTATGTTCCCCTGAAGCCGGAGAAGAAGAGGAAGCAAATCGACACCTCCAGCTCCAACATAAAGAAAAGGAAGGGGTATACAGGCGATGATCACATGTCAGACAGCCCGGGCCTCACGAAAGACGGTGACAAGAAAATTTGCAAGAAGGATCGTATTTTGTTGAATGGACTTGGTCATGCGTTTTATGAAGCGCTGCATAATAAAAGAGTCAAGGAAGTTAATTTCTCACCAAAACAGATCAACAGCATCAGAATCCAGGAGCAGGAGGGTAAGACCCAACACAACGCGCCACACTACTGTATTAGAGCAGGGGTCATCAGTTCAGAGGACACCTGTTAGATACTGAGTAGTAAATCATTCTTGTTGAATCAGTTAATTGAAGGTCATATTTGTGGGTATTTCCTGAAGAGGATGATTTGCACAGATCAAAAATGTTTCTCTGATACTGCTATAAAGTTAAGATAATTAACCAGGGCAATTGTGAAAATTCAACACACACACACACACACCTATGCATAAAATGGGAAAATAACTGAACTATTGAATTGTGGGAAAGGGTGACCTCTAGTGAATTTACCATTAAATTACAGCAGCTATAGTGCAGATTTGAGAAATGCACACAATACAATGTATTCTCATCAATCTAACACAAGATGCCTTTTGTGGTTGTACTTACAGATAAAAAACCCTACTTCTGCGAGCACTGTGATTTCCACACTGTTGACGCCTCAGTACTCAGGTCTCACCTGCAAAAGCAACACCAGGACTCCCTGTGGTCCCACAGCAAACAAAGCGGCATTTTGGACAATATAAGCCAGGGCGGTTCCAAAACCTCAAAATACACGGACTACCTCAGAAACAGGAGCGCGCTACTCAGTCAGTCCCACTGGAATCCGTACACCTGTCTGCCTGGCCAGGGGTCAACAGAATTCAACTTTAGAACTGAGAAGGCAGATGTGACCGGGGTCAAAGGGCAGGGAGGATTTTCTACAGATGATGCTGACAATCTTCTCAATCTGTCTGCATTACCCTTTAGTGAAGGCAACAGCTCTGTTAACGACTCAATAAAAACAGAAGGCCTGGTAAGACATCAGTGCCCATACTGCTCCCACGGCAGCAACTACCCAGAAGTACTGTGGATTCATCAGCGAGTTGCGCACAGGGTGGATGGCAGCAGCTCCGTGGCACCCAAATGGGCACCATGCACTAATAATGTTAAGAGTTTAAAGGTAGGCGCTTCCCAGTGGCGTCGCACAGGGCCTCCACCGTTCCTCGAAGGCAAGGACTGTCCAGCTCTACCTGCTCCGAGGACTCATCGCACACAGCCCCCGGGCTGCACGACGCCCAGCAGCAAGCACTCAACACGCACCCAGCCTCAGTCTAAAACCCATTCAGGTGTCTCTAAGTCCAAGCATCATTCAAAGGACTTGCCTTCTTCAGACGGGACATATTCGAGTGGGAGAGTGGGACACCTACCTCAGAGGAAGTCTGGAGGACATAACCGGGCAGTGGAGGGGGGAAGTAAAAGCTCCAGTGCCCAGGCTACTCCATCAAGCAGTACTGTGCATAACAAGAGTGTCTCCAGTTTCCAGCCAACCAGCAGCCACAAACCCAGAGGCCATAGAGCTGCAGTGGAGGGAAACTTCCCCCAGGAGGGTTTGGGCTTTGTGTTGGCCAGGAGTCACAGTGGGACTTCCTCTAGCGCTGCTGCAGACAGACTCCATCCCCACAGGCAGTCATCTGACTCCTCTGCAGGTCTTAAGAGTCCTGATATGTGGGCTGCTGTTAACATGTGGGGGCTACATGCGAGCAAGGCGTATTTAGAAGCACTTGTTTTTGCTCAGGGAAAGAGTGAGTCAGCAGGAGAAAAGCCAATTGATGTTGATATTTCGAGTCTCCTGAAGAACTACAGTCCCCACGACCTGGCCGCTCTCTATCAGCACTGGGGCTTTGTCGACCCCAGGAGTGACCCGCAAGGTAAGAAAACCTGAATACTGCTTATTATAATTCAAATGTATTGAAACACCACTGAAATAGTAATAGATACATGTCAACTCTCAAGGTTATTCAGAGGTTAAGCCACATTTATAAAAATCTAATATAAAGATATTCATGTTTTCTTTACAGCAATGTTGCAGATAAATGGAAACTATGGAAATGACATCCTTTCCTCCTCTGATGCTTCCAAACAAGTATGTTTCCCATGCACCTTTCACTGACTTCATGTAGATTTGGATTTAAAGCAAAGATTAATCTCCTCATCCTTCAACCTTAACACTCAATCAACAATAACTGATCCATAACTTAAGAACAAGATCAAAGTTTGTACATTGTCTGTTAGTAGTAGTTTGTCCTTTCTCTGCACATGTGCACAGTCTGTGTAGTTTCATGTCTGGCTGTCAGCTTCCACAACCTGGCTGTCGCTTCCTTCTCATTTTTGTAAGAGTTGCTGACAGGGACCAGCCAAACAAATAATGAAAAAAACAAAACAATACAAAACGCTGTTGTCCCCCTCAGGGTAAAAATCACCCAGCATCTCCATATGGTGTGTCATCAGCCTGTCAGTCAGGCCTACCCTGATGCTACCTACAACTGTTCTTGCTTTCTCCTCTTTCCCCTGGAGTAATGTGTGGGCTAACTTTTAAAAGACGGGAGATTGGCAACATCGCAGTCTGCAGGGGTGTGGAATTACAAATCAGCTCAAATTAAAGTCCGGATAGAAACCGTGGGTGATACTAAACTGTATCATGGGAGTGTATTTGTGTAATTGTGAAATATGTTTTTCTTCATTTCTACGTGTTATTTAAGAATAATAGTGTGAACACATGTTATTTACACATGTACACGTCAGATCTAACTGCTGTGCCTTTCACTCTGCTGTGTCCTGCAGGCAAACAGCCGTTCCACTTCCTCCTCAGGATCTCTTCATAAAGAAACATGAAGATGCATTGTGTTTCCATTGGCTTCCACCTTCCATGATACTAACTGTTGAGCAAAGAGGCCTGTTGTTCTTTTAAGGAACCAGACATAACTCCTAAAGGAACGGGGCACGGGATAATCCACACTTTACTGTATGCAAAACAATGAAGTGTATGGCTGTTTTATATGAAGTGTTAGCCATTGTTTGGTAAAAGAATGTTGATGTGTTAGTTATAGAGTTATTGTACTAGCAACTGGTGCTGTACTGTCAATAAGACATTTTACAAAGACAGTAAGTAATCTGCTGTTATGAGATAAAATTGAGAAAAGCCCCACACAAAACCCTGAAATAGCAAAACCTTTTTTTTAACAAAGATGCCACTAAAAAATTATAAAATGTGAGCTGTGCCCCTTCACCTTTAAATTTCTATGTATTTTTCAAGTTTTCAGTTGTCCTTAATTGAGCCTATTAGCTTGTTTTTTGGTATTATTCATGTCTAAATATTCAAAATATGCAAAAGATTATTTTACTGGAATTAAATTACTGGCACTTTTCCATTTAAAGCCCATTTGACCTAAGAAACATCAAAATCTATTGAAGAGGCACCGTGGATATTACATTTATTAAATGCAAATCATTGGCTGTTGCCAAATGAACAGTCCAGCATGGATAAAAAATTACTGTGAGAAAACCAGAAGATTATAATTACATTGATCGCCATCATCGTTGCCAGTGTGCTTAAAGAGGTTTGTGGTATAATACCTAGGAAGCATTGAAACGTGGTGTGCTGCTCTGTTACCCTGATGCTCAAATTAGTCCTTTGTGCCCAGTCAGGAAAGTAGAGTAAACCTATGCACTTGTTTTACATTGTGCTGATTTGTAGCAATGTTTTTGCTGTAATTAGTAGCATTAGAAATTGTAGTGATAATTTCTACAGATGTGGTCCTGACTCTCATCTGCCAGTCAGCTGACTGAAAAACTGCAGCTTTCAAAGACTGTAAAATATTTGTTTTTGATGTTTTCAAGTTCACCTCAACTTTCAATTTGTTTTCATGTGAGTCATTTGTTTAGTCTGTTTATATTCTAGTTCTACTGATGCAGTGTGTTCATCTCCCATAGAGAAATACTCTATGCATTTGACAGAAAGCCATCAAGTTATGAATTCTTGGGAGATCTTGAGAATCCATAATTTATTAATGGAGCATTTACTCTGACTTGTGTTGAAAAGTGTTTTTGGCAAATATTGTAAATTATAGTTTTATTTAATGGGATTTGCTAAGAGTGATATTTAACACTCCTCAAGTACTTGATATTTGTAGTAACAGCAGAAAATGTAAAAAAAAAAACAAAAACAAAAGTGATGATCCTGCAGCAGGTGTTAATGAACCTGTAATTATATTTTGCAACAGCTGTCTGTAAAGACGCTGCAGTCGGCAAGGGCAAAGGTCACAGGAAACCACGTGACAGTGAAAATATATGCAAGCTTGAACTTTTATGTGAAACTTAAAGCTTTAAAGTTGAGCTACCACTGGGTTACATTTTGTGACTGTAAACATATGTTTTATAGTGAATACTGGGGTTGGTCAGAATTTCTATTTTCACCAGTTCTACGTCTGTCTGTAAAATGATTCAAATAAAGTTGATTAATTCTTGATTCATGATAGTGCCGTGATTATTAATACATATACAAACACCTGTTACTCTTTACTTATTCATGACCGTTTTCTGACAGTTACAGGCCTATTGTACATCACATCCATCCTTCATTCAATGTACAAAATAAGCTCAGTGTATGGCTTGGTACTTGCTGCAGTTTACCACATCTACCAGCAGATGGAAGACAACATCTACAAATACAGGAGCCCTGATCTGCTTGGTTACAAATTCCAGCCTGCTCGGTTAAATTGCTCGCTGTGTATAGAAGTGCTTTGTTATCCTCCAATGTTTTTTTCTTCCCACTAAGCCATGAAAGTGTTTGCCCTAAAACTCCTTCTATAAACTGCCCATGTGTACAACACGACATACAAAGACAAAGCTTCAAATTATAGATGAGGCCCCTGTTTCCCCCGCATCATAAGACAGTTTCCTGCCTGCAGGCCTGATTGAGATGTCAGATCTGGTTAAGATCAAACTTGGTCAAACTCAATCCACTGGCAACTTCTAGCTTTTTCAATGAATCAAATGTGTGAATGTGTAAATGTTGTCCATACGAAAAAACAAAACAAGGCGCTCGATCTTAATTTATTCCGACTATCAACATGAAAAGCTGACATTATCTGTTTGAGAAAATAAAGAGTGAATTAAGGTTGTGCTCTCAGCCGCTGCTGACATCGACACTGCACGAGTAGTCCACTTGTGTGACTGTGTGCGTCTTTGTACACGCTGGTGTGCTTGTATGTCCTTGTCACAGTGTGTTTGTCAGTAGCTTGTGTTATATCTTGGTGCAGTGACAGCATCAGTTAGCTGCCAGAGAGACATCAGAGATCATGTTCGCAGTGCCAGCAGCGAGAGGGCTGAGAGTCGGTGGCGGCCACACGGCCTGAGAGGAGATGATGTCAGGCCGCTCGGAGCTGGAGAAACGCAGCGGCATATGTTGTCTGACAGGGAAACGCCTGGCTGTTGTCGAGCCGAGACGAGAGATGGACTGGTGGCCAATTGGAGTGACAGCTGTCAGGACTGTGTGTGTGTGTGTGTGTGTGTGTGTGTTGTACTGTTGTCCTCATAGGAACCGGTCTGAGCTTTAGATGGTTCTGTAAAGTGACTGTATTCTGATACTTGTTTATTACTTTTTTTTTCTTTAGACAGAGTGCTTTACGTCAGGCCACACGTGAAAGTGAAATGATGGTTTGAAAGCAAGTTCAACTTAAGTCTAGGCACAAAAATGTAGACATAAAAATGTCAATTCTTCCAAATACACACCTCACTAAACGATGGGAAAATTACAGAAAATATAAAATGAAAAAAAAAATAACAACTTCATATTCTGAGTTCCCACAACAGAATCTTCAATTCACAGCAAAGATGAGACATAAATATAGTGAGAGAGAAGTTGGTTAAACTATTGATATGAGCCTGCACAAAGCAAATGATGGACTGTGACAGTGCAGGTAGAGAGGGACACACACAGGAAGAAGGCGGCATATCCATCAGATTAACACACAGTAATGTCTTCCTGCTCTGGCTCCCAGCATCAGTGATTTATCAATGCAAAGCTAATAGCATCAATATGAATCTAACTAAAAATCAATATTTCATTACCTAATTGTTAGCGGGAATGAAGAA
The DNA here is from genome assembly GCA_016785345.1 of Trinectes maculatus. Classification (NCBI taxonomy): domain Eukaryota; kingdom Metazoa; phylum Chordata; class Actinopteri; order Pleuronectiformes; family Achiridae; genus Trinectes; species Trinectes maculatus. The sequence continues at coordinate 1,026,856 of JAFBJQ010000227.1, read as the reverse complement.
GGATGATAGGATGAGCCCGGGTTTGAGAGCATTTGGAGTTCACGGAGACATCTGGAGGACAAACTCCAACAAAAAGTGTCCTCTCACTTACAACACACTTTTACAGAGCGGAGGGGGGAGGAAATCAATGCATATATCTTTAATACGATAAAACAATAGCAACAAACAAACCAGGAATATAATGAGTTGTGGGAGATTGCTGCTGGGAGGTTAAAACATGTCACAACTTTAGATTTTATCAAAAGGGCTGACGTACAACATTTACACTTACACACAAGGTGCAATTGAAGCAATCCATTACAAATACAATTTGTCTTAAAAGGCTAATACATCCAGACAGTCAAACTAGACCCACAATATTTATCACTCACATGTTTATCTGTTGGCAAATGCTAATAATAATAATAAATAATAGTTTTGTGATAAAGATACTTAATCAAGCTTCGATATCCTTGGTTGAAAACCAACAGTGTTCTGGCTCCATTAATGGATAAACCTGCTGCTATTATTATTATTACTATACTATTATTTTAAATTTGCATTTTCAACTTTAAAAAGACCAAAGCTATGGAAGTTTGACGTTATGTTTGAAGGCTAACACAGCTGTGCAATGTGGTTGGTAGCGTACAGTAAACAAGAATAAATATTGCTGGGTATTCACTGCAGCAGCAGCAGCAGCAGGGTGATGTATGTGCAGTCGGCTGAAAATGAACTACAGTGGCTGTGTTTGTGGAAATAAAGGAATGCCAGCCTTTGAAAATCATATTACAATACATAATAAGAACATGTCAGTGGATTAAATATAAAAATATAATATCATTCCCCTTTAGCTTTATATTTTAGTTCATCTCCACTGCCTGCCATTCATCATAAGCACATCTAATATCTTTAACATAGTGTGTAAACAGAAATTAAATACGTTTTATGTAAAACATTTGAAACAATGTTATATAATCACGTAGTATCTGTAAGTGGTTAGACAATGACACTAAAGAAAAGGGAATATTATTTTTTTTAAACTAGTATTTTGCAGACAGCTACACTGTGTAGTCCATATTCACACATTTGCCTCATAGAGGAAGACAATCTGTACGAGGTGCTGCATCCTCTTTCCTCATCCCTCAACAAGCGTGAGACTAAAACTACGGAAAAAAAGCCCTCTGTTTACCGAAGGAAAAGAAAATCAACATATTAGACTATTTAAAAAAAATGTGTTCTGTATTTTCTACATCTATCTCAGGAAAAAAAAACTGATGCTCTGACCGCATCTGTGGCAAAACAGCGAGTAACCTGTCTACGGGTGTGAGTCTGTACCTGCACTATCCAGGACCTTGAACGCATCATACCCATCTACTACTGTTTTTAAACGGACTGAGAGGATCATATCTCAACGGCGCCAGAGGAAAGGTATTTATTCTCTGAAAGATTTCAAAGATCTCGGTGCACACTGACACTTGCTAATGCTTCTGTAATTTATGAACCGGTTATTTGCAAATGCTGAATCTGCAGCACAGAGTGGAAAAGAAGGTTTTGGTTTAACTTCTATAGAGCAAAGTACATGACGAGGACCAGACGGACCAGAAGGACCAGAAGGACCAGAAGGACCAGAAGGACCAGAAGGACCAGAAGGACCAGAAGGACCAGGAGCTGGAGAGAAGCCAGATCCCTCCACTGTCGGGCAGGAACAACACATCACAGTGACACAGATGCGCCTCCTCTCTACCTCACAGTATCGATCTCCTATCTCGCTGTTAATAGTCCTGTTAAACACCAGCTCTGGGATCTTTACTACGTCCAAACCCACTAAACAATAAAGCCCCCCACCCACCCCCTCCTCCGCTCACCTTTTAACATTCCTGAGAGATAGTGAGACAGCCCAAAACGGGATTCACCTGCCTAAAGGATGATAGCCTCACATCTGTAGCCGTGGTAACGTGAGCCTTAATTAGACTGAGGTGGAAAAACACGTATTAATTTGCGAGCTGGAGGATCTATTTGTTTCATTTGTCTGGGAGATGAAGCATGAAGGGAAAAACTCATGTAAAGGTGTCTTTTAACAGCCACATGATGGGACGCTGTGTTTTTCACCCGTATTTCTGAACTAACCCAGTGATGGTGTTCTTACAGGGAGTGGTGTCGTCGAAACCTTACTGAGCTGCAAGCCTGATTTAAACTGGTCATTAACATGAGCTGTGAATATTCCTCACCTGTGCAAAAGGAACAGTGTTTAGGCAGTAAAATGGTGCATTAGGTAATTGGCATGGTTGGGGGAGGTGGGGGGGGGGCGGCGTCTGTGTCAGTGTCCGTGCACGTCGAGCCGATGTCCAGAGAGAGTCCACGGTCTCTAGTCAAGGACTCATGTTTTATTGGTTTAACGATATAAAACATGACAAAAAGTCTCCTAACAGAGAATCAGAAAGATTCTCAGCCGTTCCCATGGGGACCGCTATCATCTCTCTCTCTCTCTCTCTCTCTTTCTCTCTCTCTCGGTGGTGTTCAGTCTCCTCCGTCCCAAAAACAACCCCAATGAGAATCTGTAACAACGAACATTGAACATTAAAACAAACAGTACACAGCCTGTACAGCGGGGTAGTCTGTAGTTTTACAACGTTTAATTGTGGTTGTGGTTCAATCTAAATTTAACGACCCACTCTGAATAAAATATAATTAACCCAAACCTCGTTGTTAATCTGTTCTGGCTGCAGCAGCCCACCAAAGACGAGGTACAGTTAGGAAAAGCTATTTGTCACAATTTGCCAACCTTTATCACAAATCAAACAAAAAAAACTCCAACGTGATGCTTTCTTATATTTGTTTGGGCTTTGAAAGTGTTTTTGATAGTGGTTTCTCTCTCCTGCTCAAGTAAAGATCCCTTTTAGCAGCAAGAGAAAAAAAAAAACACGAAATTTGAGAAACTAAACGGGAGCATAAGTGCGATGTTTGTTGGTTTTTTTTATTTCACTGATGCCTCGGGAATAAATTTCCAGCTTTAGTGGTGAGGCTTTGAAGAGAGTTTCCTTCAAGGTGTGCAATGTTTTTCCTGTCTCCAAACAACATTTGATTTTATTTATCCTGCTAATGTCATGCATCAGGCGCACAAACACAAATGCACAATACACGCACACAAATACACACACCCACACATACACACACACTGATATTCTTAGATCAGAGAAATGTTCCTTAAATACAGAATATATGACTGCACCAGATGATTTTCATAGATGTATCTTAACATTTCCTCTCAACGTGTGAAATAAACCTAACAGGAACCAACTGTAAACGACACTGAACCTGGCTAGAGTCCAGCAGAGGAACTGTATCACCCCAGCTTTCTATTGTTGGTCATCAAACCAAAACATAAAATGCCCCAATAACAACGAGAGCAACTCGACTGATACACAATCCAGTGCACATTCCGCAATTTCTGCAGAAAGGCCTCCTGTCCCGGCCATAAAATGCCACTGAACACACCATTCCTCAGCATTGCACAATAAACTGACATTTTCCCACTGATGTGTATTATTCCCGGGCTGTAAAACTCAGGTGCTGTGACTGTGCTCATGTAGTGTTACCAAATGATTCATAAACTGTGCTGAGTCTGCATTTCACCGGGACGTGACCATTTTTCTCCTGAAACGCTCGCCATCACAGCCCCATTCTGAATTATGGCGTTGCTGAAGGTGGCAATCATGTTGCCAAATTAGTCAACCGCCGCGACAGAGACTGACACAGGATTCTCTCTTACGGGGCTGCAGCCTCTGTACACAAATTAGTTTGCAGTCTGGTATTAAAAAAAAAGACAAAAGGAAAAGAAAAAGCTGCAGGTTTTCTCTGTGTCACAGAAACACACGCACACACTTTTCCAGTCCAACAGCAAATCAAGATAACTGGTTTTAAACTGTTCTCCTATCAATACAAAGGTCGTAGCGGCTGTGTGTTATCCGTGCTTCTTTGGCGCTATTTGAAATGACTCAACAGGGAGATGAAAGATAAAGCGAAAGAAGCGTTTCTCACGGTGAGGGCCCCTGAGGCTCGGGCTCTTGGATCCCTCACATTACACAGGACTCGTCATGCCTGTCATTTCAATGTTCCTGAAGGTCGCTTCATCTCAAAGGCCCAGAGGGGAAAGAGGTGAAGAAACATTCCCTGACGTCAGAGCGGGAAATAAATAAGTTTACACTGCGAGATGAAAGCTCTTCACATATGATCATTATTATGCCCTTGTCAACAAACACAGAGTTTTAACAATGATCTACTTGTGACGTCCTCAGAAGCAAAGGCTCTGACATGTAAACAACAAGCCTTCGAGCACTTAGTGGCCATTTCTTTATTAGCGGACAGCAGCTCAGAGAGGGGAATAACATAAGATCGTTATAGGAAAGGATGAATGCAGTTTTAATAAATGAGCAGCTGATAGATCAGTAGCCTCTCAGAATGCTGATGCGGGCGGCGCAGATTCATCTGTCCTCACTGGATGGACGTGCGCAGCCTTTATAATAACGTGCACAGTTTGGCATCCTTATGGAAAGCAATAAAAACGTGCACTTTTGGTTCCACTTTAGAAATTCTTTATGTCAACTGATAAACGTGTGCAGCAGTAAATTACAAAACATCGTCTGAGTCATGCAGCTGGTGACGAGGCCAGGGTTAATGCTGCAGAGACTGTTATTATTGTCTGCTGTGTGTGTTCTTGTTGCGAGACCCATATTTAGCATAACTAGGATTGTAGGTCACGTCCAGTCTACACTTCCACCTGTTCCCTATAATAATAATAATCTCATAATAATCTCATTATTCTTCTGTCAGACTTTTTAGCTTTTCGACGTTTGAAAATTCAATCAACTTTCCTTACTGCAATAATAACTGTAACATGGGCTCATTATATCAGTTTGTGATGAAATTATGAATCTCTTATTTTATAGACTCGGTGCATTGACATCAAATGTTATTTACTTCTCAATTTCTATTGGTCCATTAATACATTAGCACCCTTGGTTGTACTTAAAAGTGGCATCTGGAGGAATTTGGCTGGTGCTGTTCTCCAAATTAAATTCAGTTTGGCAGGAGAACACAGGCAAACAGCAAAGATGATGGCCTCCACTGTGTTGATTGCATGCAGTTAACTGTCTTTTAAGCAGCCTGTACGTTCTGCAGTAGCAGCAGTAGTAACAGATAACCCCCTGGCTGTTGGTGCAGTTCCTGTTGGTCACCAACAGAGGTTGATAAAGGTCACGGATGACTTCATGTCCTGTGGTGCACATAGTGATACAGTGCTGAGCACATTAAGGTAATGTGATATTTACAGTCTGTTGTGTGTCCTGCACTGCTTCCAATCTTTCTCCAGCTTTCCTGCAATTGTCTCCAGCTTAATTGCTTTACTGCCCCCTGAATACCCTCTGCTTTTTTTTGAATTTGTCCTCACAGCTATAGAAACACAGCACACACACACACACACACACACACACACACACACACACACACACACTTCCTCTGGCTGCGAGTCAGACAGGGCAGCTGCAAAAGGCCTCACCAGCGCGGGCTGACGAGAAGTGACAGCTCTCTGTATCACTCCCTGGCACTGACAACTGACAGATGGATACCACTCACACAGACTGCAGGGGAAACGAGGGCGTGGGGGCTGGGGGGTGGGGGATGGGGTGGGGGTGGGGGGTGGCGAGGAAGAGGAAAACACAGAGGAGGTTGATTCTCCGGCGCTACCTTGTTTTTGTGGAGCTGTGTATGACTGAGCGCTTGGTGTCATGCCAAACCCAAGCTCCTTGCTCTTTACAGAAACATAAACACACACACACGCACACACACGCACACACACACACACACCTCTGATGCGAGTGTGAATGATACCTGCACTAGAGAAATAAAAGTCCCATGTTCAAATAGTTAAGTAAGTATAAAATGTATTTATGTAGTACATGAAATAAATCAACATTTAACAATTACATAAATATATTTTTATAATGTGGATTATGAAATAAATCCCCATTCCAGATAATGAGTGTTGAATATATTTCTAGAGACGTTATTGTTGGGTTTGTAATTAAACTAAGGATTCCTGCTCGTCTGTGTTGTTTTTTTTATTAAGACAGGCACTCTAACACTTTGTTTTCTTGATCACTCACAAGCCAGATGTCTTTAACATGTTGTCACTGACGTGGATATGCTGCTTGAAATGATGTGAAAACAATCGACTTGCTAATGTGAAGATATTTTCAGTTTTCAGTTCTGACACACTGGAGGAAGTGCATGGATCTGTCAGAACATGACGTCTATTTCCCAACAACATCAACCTGCATATCACACACAGTGATATGAGACTAATATAAACGCAAGATATGGTCTATAAATCTAAAACGCTTTATGGATTGTTTCCTATCTCTCATTGTATATTTACTTTAATTATTTTAGTGGCTGAATCTGATCCCCACAGAAAATTCAGGTGCAGATCTCTAACTATTCCAGAGGATACTATAAATTATATATTATATATTATATTTTATATATTCTATATTATATTCAGACGCCATATTTAAGTGAGAAACAACAGACAGGTGGTGTTGCTGTTGGCTGCTGACTCTAGGACAGGGAAGAGTGAGGAAAAGAGAAAATTAAAGGAAATGCTGCTGCAGGAAAAGGAATCTCACGGGACTGATGCTAAGCAGAGAAATAAAAATCAAAACTGACAATAAAGCTGCAGCAAGACGACAACACCAGACACCCGTACCACTGCAACATGCATATTATTTCAAATGCTACTGAATGTTTCACTATATTATTATGTCCAAAAATGCACTAAATTAAAGTCTCATCTCAGATCCATCACTCTGACTAAATATAATCACCTTCCACTGACTATAAATCACATTTTACTCTCAACTATGAAAGAGCCACTCGCAGTGATTTGGAAAAGTTGGAAATCCAAGTGCAATGTGCATAGATTGGGTTGGCACACACACACACACACACACACACACACACACACACACACACGCACGCACGCGCGCACACACACACCAAGCACAGCGCCGAGTCTGATTGAACTAATAAGCTCATGCCTGAAACCGAAAGTGACACTCTGAAACAGCAACGGTGTCAAGTCTCAAATGGGCGATGCCACACCAAGGCGATGATGACATGAGCATTGTGTATCCGAGGTGAAGAGTGTGGTAATGTTGTCAGTGCGCCCCGAGGCCCCGGAGCCATCATCCAAACAAGAACCTCGCCGATGCACTGTCTCGTTACTGGCTGCCGCCGATTCTGTCAGTCTCCCTAACGCCACACTGCCGCTCTGATTACTTCCTCTCCACTTGCTCCGCATCCCCTCAGACTGCTTGACCTTTTGTAATTACATAAAATGATATTTATTTTTGCTCTTTCTGAAAGGTAAAATCCTCCCTAACAGAAAAAAAAAACCCCTCAAAAAACAACTTGTGATCACAATGTGTCGAGTCTGCAACTGCACTGGGTGGTGAGTGTGATTGGTCGGGTGCTTATGGCTGAGGGCAGCTTGTTTTCTTCGAGAGAACAGAGTCTGATGAGTTTGAGTTTGTGCCAGGAGGAGTGTCCAAACTCTCCGCTGCTCTTCAGACGCTGCTGCTGCTGTCTGAATCCGCCAAACCGCATCTCACAGGACACAGTCAGATTCCCGCCTGCATGAATAAGAGCATCTTATTCTTTCACAGGTTATTTGTTTTGATATGCCCTCTATGGAACGTGGCATGGAAGACAGCACGGGAATGCTGAAACAAAACAACACGCAGGAACTGAAATGATACTAATAATATTGTTGCAGCATTATCTGCAGTGTGGTCAAACAACAACAGCTCAGGAACAGCAGTGGTTTGAGGTTTGAGATGGAGACGCACAAATCCAACGTATTCTTTCACCGCAGCTCAGGACATCTGCTGCAACAAAACGCTGATTCAATACCACTTCTCTCAGTTTGCTCCGATTTAAAATCAATATTGTGATGGTGAAGTGCCAATGCAGGAAACTGTAATATTCAATATTCCTCACCTGCAACAACAATATTCCTGCATAGAAAGAAAATCCACAACTAAACCATATATATATGTGTGTGTGTGTGTGTGTGTGTTAAATATCCAATGTAGAAAAAGTCAGCGATGTCCGACTTCCATGGTGAGAATATCTTCCCCCACTATTTGTCGTAAAATCCTCTGTCTCTCTCTCTCTCTCTCACACACGCACACGCACACGCACACGCACACGCACGCACGCACGCACGCACGCACACACACACACTCTTAATCACAAAAGGTCATGTTGGCGAATGAGGAATAGATTAAATTAGCATATTAGATAAGGATAAAGATATCTGTCAAATCAAACTGTAACACAGTTTTAATATGTTAATTATGTATTTCATTAAGGGAGCTGATTGCAGGTCAGAGATGCAGGCTGAGACACCTGGAAACAGCTGATGATGCTTCTGTCCCTGAACTCCTTTTCTTTCTACCTCTCATCTATTCTCTCTTTGGCTTTGCGCGTATGCATCAATTGCCTGAACGTGCCACACACAAAAATGCTTCAAAGGGGGCGGGACTTCCCATTTGCTCATCAAAGGGAAGATGATAAGTAGTGTGCGATCATATAACCTGCCCACAATGTTCCTCAAGGGAGCCACGGAGCAGGAGCAGTCTGTATGAGGCAGCCAATGAAAACATGGGAAAAAACAAATAAACCACCAGAATAAATTCTACCAACCAGTGTTTCGATAACAAATGACTGTTTGTCATTTATTACACAGCCTGATTACAGGAGAGAAAGTGGCAGTAAATAGAAGGGCTTGTGTATTAGAAATGTTAAATTCACAACTCTCCGTTACAGCGAGCTCAGCACAGCAGAGAGCGACGAGTGACGATTCTAAATCTCCAGACAGCACATTAAAGACAGAGCCAGACACCAACAGCTGTCATCTGTAGCCTACAGTGCATACACATCCACCTGTGGCCCAGCAAAACTAAACTTATACCCACATCCCTAAAGACAACAATGTATTTTTATCCTTTGCTAACAGTCACAGAATGAAAATGCAGCAAAGTGGAAACATGTCACAAAATAAAAGTAAAAATGCAAAACCAAACTCTTTTCATGTCCACTGCAAAACAAACTCCAGGAAGAAAAAGTAGCAACAGCCAACACAGGGAAACAATTCAGCACTGACATCACAGCAACAACAGCAGCATCCAAACAACAACAACAACACAATCAGATCACATGTGCAGCTTCATACCACACTGACTGAGCACAGCCAAGACATCAACACACAACACACAACACACACCGTGCATGTTGGCACAAGCAGCGATCACTCACCATGACATGAAGGGAAGGTTGATGACATCTCATGGGGGTCATGTGAAATGCCGTAATCCTAGTTTGTAGCACGAGACGAAAAACTCCATTTCCCCTCGTGAAGCGTGCGCGAGGCCATCAGCTGATGTCACAACCGGCACCGAACTGGAACATGTCCTTTGGCAAACACTCCTGAAGTGACACTTATTATTATCATCACCATTATTATTATTATTTTCCATGTAGAAAACGTAGCATTAACCTCAGCAGCGACACCAACACACATCCGCATCAGTTCCTCCTCACGTGCGGCGCACCTGTGCCTGATTGGTTGATTGGCACGCGTCAGAAAAGTGGGCGGGGTCTTGCACAGGTTAAATACACGCCCCTTCAGGAGAGGATGCTCTGCATACGTCACAAGCAGGAGAGTTTGTAGCAGCACCAGCTCACTGGCTTAACACTCAAAGAAAAATAATTTTAATTTTCACATTTAAGTTGCTTTGAATGTTAAATGTATTAAAATAAGAGACGTTGATTTAAAGTATCAATAAGCAACGTGTTTTATAGTTTTATATAGAGCCTTGTGTTGTTTGTGAACGGAGCAGCGACTTTATTTTTATTGACATTTGGTACATTTCCTACTGCTCATCCCTGGAGCCTTCCATTGGAACAGCTGAGCCCTGTGATGAGTGTGATGATGGGGATGAAGAGCAGATGCAGGTGTGGTGCTGGATGAGCAGAACAAGCACTGTTCACTCAGCTGTAATGCTGTGAGCCATCAGAGAGTTGTCAGTGGTTAATAAGTGAAGGAGGAAGGAGTCCAGACATAGTCATAATAACCATTACCGTCTTTAATCGTCAAGTTGATTTATCTATATATATATATATTTTTTGATACATTTTAAATATTTTAAACTCAAGGTTCTAAGGTCATTCTTGACCAATGAAAACAGGAAGTGAGGAAATCCTCTCACCTCATGGTCCATTAGCCATTAGCCTCCGTAGCTTCCACACATATCACATGTTTTTAAATTTGTATAAATTAGTGGACAGTTTCACATGTTGTTATGCACATTTATGGTGATGGTCAGTTGCATGGCTCCGTTTGCCTTGTCACATGTGTATTTTCATGGAGGATGTATTAATGTGGAAGCTACATCGCCCATATCACCAACGTCTGCGCAATAAATCATTTCACAAAGCTTTATTTATTTATTTATTTATTTGCCAAATTGGATACAGATCTGGCTTAGTGTATAATCCATAAAAGTTGAAATGACGTGGAATACTCCCTGTCTGATTGAAAGAGTGACACGTCCTGTGTGAGTTACTGAAAGGCTGCAAGATGACGGCAACAGTGAAATGACACTCGCCCCTGACAAGTGGCAAATGGGAAGGATTAGCATAAGCCAATGAGCTACAGAGTGAATATATGTTCAAACCCCATTTGAAGTGGCATCTGTGACATCGCCGTGCCAATTTAGAGGGAATTCAATCTGCCCGCATCAACCCTCTGAAACTGTGATTGGACTCGTGAAGAGACCAATTTGTTTCCAAATGTGTGCAGTCAGGCCTCTTTGTGATTATTACACAATATCTGTATCTGGTCCTGAGCTTCAGCTGTACTCTCCACTCCATCAGCACTCCAATGAGCCTTTCTTATCAAGTATTTGAGGGGAGATTAGGACATAATACAGTCGATCATTCTGAGGGGCAGGCTAATGTTTGCTGGGATGTTTGAGAGGTTATCAGCTGTCAGTAGAAATTGCTAGAAAGCTGATGAGGTCTGTGTTTCATTTATGACCAGTAGTTAATCCAATGTACCAGACTTGTATTCTGGGATGAAGTATTTTTGATGAGACTCTCACCCCCTTTTTCCTCAATTTCATGCATGTTTATACAGTCTGTAAATGTCATGGTCACAGTCAGGCGTCAGTGAATATGTAGCTGTGGCCAGCAGACGCCAGAAAGACTGGAAACAACTGAGGAAACAACTGGCCAGTAACAAATGTGGCCTTCAAGTACCCGAAGGCTCGTGAACAATAACATTGCGTCTTGTTTTGTTAATGCAAACTACAACCTGATGTTTGGATAAGCATCGCGAGTGTAATGAGCATTTCCTTAAGATTTCTGATAACAACCGTGTAGACCCTGCGTTGTAAATAAACCTACGGTATCGCCATGATCCCGAACGCATCTGTGTCCGTGTGCATCTCCTTACCGGCTGCCGCTGCCCCCCCCCCCCCCCCCCCCCCCCCCCCCCCCCCCCCCCCCCCCAGAGTAGCCTAGCTGTGTTGTGGAGGTGCTGGAGAGCCGACAGGTGCGCTGAGAGACAGAGAGAGCGCTCACCAACTAGTTCCCGTGCGAAGTCTGTATGTATTTACGGGGCAAACCGCTTAAGCCGAAACAAGGAAGTTCACGGGAGATGTGTCGTAACCACGAAAACATCGTAACTCGAGGACCCCCTGTATTGTGTTTATATATTTAAGATACACGTCAGTATCAGAACACAAGTGCAATTTGCTTTTTACTTGCTTCCTGTTACTTCCAAGAACCAGATTTGGTGGTTGGTTGTTGCAGGAAGCTTCATGAAATCGTGTGTGTGTGTGCGTGCGCGCGTGCGTGCGTGTGTGTCTCATGGTTTGATTATTGTGATGAATGATTATCATCTTTCTTGCTCTCACAGGGCAGCCGAGTATGGGAATGACCAGTTCCTCAGACTATTATCTCTCATCTGTTTGTGCAAACGGCACTTTAATGCTTCAGAGGAGATGTGTCTGAATAAAATTAGAATAACTGGATGTGAGAGAGGAGGCTCACTCTTGTGGGGCCCCGGTGCTCGAACGGATTGTGTGTGCGTGAGTTGGTGTGTGCGCAGCGGCGGCCAGGAGTCCCGCGTGTGTGTTGTGTGCGCAGGAGAGCTTGCGTCTGCCCTGTCATATGATAAATGTTCTCTCTCTTATAATCTATGTGCTTCAAAATATGATGTATGTGAGGATGAACTTTGAATTATAACCTAAAGAGTGAATCATTAATCTTCTGACTTTGGAGGGGAGTGGACCAGAGGAATCCATTTTGTGTGTTTATGTTTTATGAATAATGCAATGTTGCGACTGGCCAGCTGGATCAGTGACGGTCAGACGTATAGGAGTCGACATGGAGGTAAACAGCTCTGTCGGCTACAAAGAAGAGGAGCTAAACGCATGTTAGCGTTCATATGGAAGGTCAACAGATCTTAAGAGGGTTTCACCATGCTGACCTCAGCTGACCTCAGCGCTGTGGAGATAAAGCTGCATTATCTCATTTTCTCACTCCTGAATTTATCAAAATCTCATTTATTAAAACACACGCTCAGAATTTAGAAAGAGGCTGTTTGAGGTTTCAATAGTTTGTTCGTCATGCTCATAGCATTAGCTACACTGACGTTTGTTATGTAAACGATTGTTTTCCTCACCTCAACTCCTTCCAGTGGCTGTGGATTTATGCTCACAGAGCCCTTGCAGCAGAACTGTACAACTATTCAGGTTATTTCTAACAAACAATATGCCGTGCTACAATGCTGCACTCACTTATGCATCTTGTGGGTCAATTACTGTTTTCCACGGGGAGCGCAAAATGATGCACAATTGGCCTCGCTGCAATTTCATATTGTCATTTAGGTCCACGGGCCCCAGAGGTGTCCTCAAGCAGAGTGGCAAAGCCCTTTTCACGGGGAAATGTAAAAACCTACCAACTTATCAGGTGAGTCCAGACACAACGTGAGAGGTGATTTACTCTGAGCGGGCGGCGTGTCACCAGGGTTTTCTTTGTTTCCCCGAGGTCTGATTTCAACTGAAATTGCTTCTGCGAAGGCTCAGTCTGGCTTCTCATTATGTTGCCCCTCCTACTGCTCAAACATTACGAACGTGAGAGGTGATTTACTCTGAGCGGGCGGCGTGTCACCAGGGTTTTCTTTGTTTCCCCGAGGTCTGATTTCAACTGAAATTGCTTCTGCGAAGGCTCAGTCTGGCTTCTCATTATGTTGCCCCTCCTACTGCTCAAACATTACAGAGCCGCACATACGGCGTCCTACTGTATCTTCAAAGACGCCCCCCTTTTTTTAAAAAGACCCCCCCCCCCCCCCCCCCATAGGTTCCAGGTGCTCATCAAAGAACAGACCAAAAGCTAAAGATGAGAGGCCCCTGTTTTTACGATTTGATGAAAATGGTTATAATATTTCAAATATATTAAACTGTATATCATAAATATTAAAAAGTCTGACACTTTAATAGTTTTTTTTTCGATATAATTTCAGTTAATTTAAATATCATGTATCTTCGCTCTCAGATGATTGGCCAATGTGCACATTATGTAGCTCTGTAATGCTTGATTTGCCTTGTTGTTTATCATTACCCATTCCCAATATTCAGCGACAGGCGATAACACAACTACACAGGTGCACTATTACAACTCCTACACAATCAGGTGAAACAAGATGGAGAAGGATATGGCGGGCGGGAAACTATACATTAACCAACGTGTAAGTGCTGGCAGAGCGGCTGCTGCTCTCTGTGTGCAGCCAGGCAGCCATAACCAGATGCATCAAGCACACATTACATCCCTATACCCTGAGTATTTACTCTGTCATCCAGCCAGAAAGATTAGTTTAGCTGGAGAGTTGATTTATGGACGACAGGAAGTAATCCCTTCTTGTCCTGCGCGCTGTAGTCGTGCCTCCTCCTTTGCCACCGTGCCGCGCTTACACAGTCTGAAAGCCCTTGATACCGTGTTCGCCCTAAGGTGTAATGTTTGATAATATAACTACTGCTTCTGTCACCCAGACCCCCCACCTCATCTGCACCCACAACCGGGCCTCCACACACACACACACACACACACACACACACACACACACACACACACACACACACACACACACACACACACACAAATACATTAAAGCCCCACAATGCTTTGGGATTTATGAGGGTGTAGTGGCACAGGGGAGAGAGAGAGAGAGAGAGGGAGGGAGAGAGAGAGAGAGAGAGAGAGAGAGAATATGCATTGATTGAAAGCCCCAGATAGTCCCATCCAATCCCGCCCCAAAGAACATCAGTTATTTTGCATCCTGACACAGCGATTGATAACTTGTAAATGCGCGCAGGGATGACAAATGCAGATGGAAACTGACTCTGACAAAAATGATAACGGCATCGGTCTTGAGGGGATGACGGAGGTGAGGGCGAGATGCTGCTTAAAATATTTAATAATTGATACGGAGGCAATGGGATGTTGTTTGACCCTGGAGGAGAGTGAATGTCATCGGAAAATTGAAGACTTTCTTCTTAATGCGTTTCACTTAAAAGAAGACTTTTAAGCCAAACGCATGAATGGTGTCTATGTGTGTGTGCATGTTTGTGTTGTGTGTGTGTGCACATCTGCAGGTAAATGTGAGGTCATTGTTTTTATCGGCAACTTAAATGTATCCACATTCTAGATCATGTTTTGATTTCTTTCAGGCAGGAATTAGTGTAATTAAAATCCCTCATTGGCATTAGTAGAGTTTCTGTCAGCTGACTGGCTGCGGCAATTTAACGCATAAAAGCACAAAAGTCAAAGTATAGTTTATAGCTTAGTGAAATTCATATGAGTGAGTAAACGCTGAATGAGCTCAGGTATGCATACTATAAATAAATTCCATATAACGCTATACAGTGCTGTGATGTGCTACGGATTACAGCCTGTTAAACGTTGGACGTCTTCTGCATGTGGTAAATCGTGGACACCTGTGATGGACACAGTGGGACACTGGACATTTTCAGCCCCATCACCCCTCAGACCTTCAGTTTAACAGTTTTCAATCCTCTTACATGCGTCTGATGTCTGAAAAGATACAGACAGTTAAGAATCGCCAATTAACAAAGTGCAGGAGATTAAGGGTCAGCGGAGGTCACTGGATGAAACACACACAGGGAAAACCATCACGTAGCACCGGGAGAAAACCCACATAGTTCCTGGAATAAACATGATCAAATGCAGAACAAGACACACACAACAAAACACAACAATACACAAAATAACAACAGAGAAATGTAAAACGATGAAAAAAGTTACAGGTGCAGAGTTGGACCCTACAAATAGCGTCACGTTAAATACATGAACTTCTCCAAGGATCTGCACCAAAATACTGATGAAAGTTGGACTGATGCACCTGAGAAGTTAGCTCAAACTCTTATTTTTTTGTTAAATACACGTGACACCGCCTACCTGCAGATCGAGGAGTGAGGAAACGGAAGAAGCCAAGGAGAGGGGGATGACAGGAGCAGAACGCGGGGAGACATTAAAACATTCCAAATGAGAGGTGCGTCAGAGGAGCTTGTCATTGCATTACCGCCAAGATTAAAGGGGTCTCGGCGTCTCGGTGTCGGGTTCAGGGGAGACTGCATGAGGGATTTGGCTCAGACTCTTAAACACCTCTGTCGACTAAGATTCAAACAAACACTTCCACAATAATTACATGTTGACTTTTCTTCCTCGCTGGAGGAGAAGGTGAAATGATTTTTTTGTAAACCAAAACTCCTACTTTGTCACCATAAGCACTTTGTGGTGTTTGTTCGAGTCGGAAAATGTTGGAGACTATTATTCCCTGATGAGGACACATGGCATGGAAAACCTCATACGAGCACGTTTACGATCCTTCAGCTGCATTAAGGCATTTAGTTCAGGTATTAGAAAATGAATGTGCTGTCATCCAGTAATAGGCAGCCATGCCCAAGTGGTTCCTGCTTAGAGCGCTGGCTTTTTTTTTTCTTTTTTATATCCATACTACGTTTTTTCCTCTTTTGCAGCTTAACACACACAGATTCTCTTACATATACTTATATTGTGTCATACTTGAAGTAGCTGCCATGCTGGTGGTTGGTCTCACTCCCTCATCCCGTTGAAGTGCCTTTCAGCAGACTGCTGAAACAAAGTCCCTCCTTCGACCATGACCTCTGACCTCCCTGCTGTTAGAAAGTGACCATGAGTGGCTCAGTAATTAAAGCAGTGAATGTGAAGTGTCGCGTTCAGGACGTTTAAAGCTGGTGAATTTCGAGGGAGAACACACTCACTCTGGCGGCGCTCTAAACCAGTCAGTGGCTCTGTGGGAAGCCGCCGACCGCCGGGGTCCTTAATAGCAGAAGCTGTCAACACAGACAGGGTTGCTGAACTCCAGACGGGCCTGTCAGACGTCCAAGCAGCTGTGACTGGTGCTGCCGATTGCAAACATGAGTGGGCATTTGTATGAAGTTGGCAGGCTGAGAGGTGACAGTCCAACCCTGGTTTGAGGAGACAGAGAGAGAGAGAGAGAGAGAGAGAGAGAGAGAGAGAGAGACGCACATACGGCACCTGTCTGATAGGAAGGATGGAAAGTTCTTCAGGGGAAACTTCTGACAGAACGTGATGGTGCTTCATGTCAGTCTGACAGACGATTAACCTCTGAAACAGCAGAGTGACAAAACAATCTCCAGTCAAGTCAAGGTCCCCTCACCAGCTTGTTCGAAAACTTCCAGCTGTATCGCGCGGCGAGCAAACGCCATCTGCTGATGAAGACAACAAAATGGACCAGGAGCTTGTTCTACCACAGAGCCACTTGTTTCTCCATTAGATTTTCCAACAACATCTAATACCATTCAATCAGCACCACCACTGTTTACAAATACACAGCCTATATTAGTGTAAGTCAGAGCAGGTCAGCTAAAGGAACAGGAATGTGACATACAATCGACACAATGCAAGGATGTAATTCAACAAATGTATCAATAATATAATCATACACAGTGTGTATGGGTGTTTTATTCCCTTTAATTACTAACATACTACGATCGTAACTCTTTCCAAGAAACTAACCAACAAAATCTTTGGTAAAATTACTGGTAAAATACATATCCTGATATTAAAGTCAAGAAAAATCATCTGCTGTATGCAAATCACATGAGTTTGGATATTTACACACACACACACACACACACACACAGGATTTCATGTTGTCAGCTAAAAATATAAGACGACCCTTTATGCTTCATACAAGCTCGGAATGTAAATTGTTTTTGAGCACGATTGCAGATGGCTCACTTCTGCTTTAAATGTACAGTGTTGGGTAGCAGATGAATTATATTAAGTTTGACTGTCTAGTCAGGGGTAAATTTATGTACAGGAGACATCACTGTTCCAAAAGACAACAGAATATTTCAAAATGTCAGAGTTTGGGAAAATCTTCCCAAACAAATGGACGTATTTTTCTCACAGTAATCAAAACTAAATAAATAAAATAAAATAATGTAACCCCCCCCTTTAGTTGACCGGTACAGGGCCATACACACGTCACAACAATGCAGACAATAAGACACAGGAATTAACTGTAAAACTGTGCAGGCTGAAACAGAAGAGGCTGAAAATTGATTTCAGGTTCTGTCAGTGACGGTGAAGAAAAGAGTGCGCACAAAAAAAACAAAACACAACATCTCTCACCAACCGCCTAAAGAAAACAAAACCGCGCCATTAAAACTATAATGGGATTATCGTTCCTGTTTGTTTGTCACGGTGGATAAAGGAAATTACAGTTAAGAGAAGCGCTTAGAGCAACATTGTTATCGCCACTTCAGACAACGCAACGCACACACAGGCCATTTGCATATTCATTTCCTGCTTTTCAAATGCACCTTTTTAATTAGTCATTTAATATCTGCAAACACCTTGACACAGAGAGCCAACGCAAACGGCGTCCTCCGCCGGCGCACACCTAACACAGGATCATCAAACAGTGGGCAAAGTTACACAACGTCACACAACACTGATGTCTGAGTGGGAGGGGAAGAAGGGAAAGAAGAGAACTGAGATGAGGAACAACAACAACAACAACAACAAAACAATCACAAGAGCGAGACAAAAGGTTCGAGACAGGAGTCAGTTGCAGCAGCACTGATTTAGATCATCCGAGTGTGTTGTTGTCTTGTTTGTAGCTTTTGCTGGTTTGCGACCAGACGCCGTCTTCGAGGAGAACTTCCTCATGTGTCCTCGCCTGCCACAGCACCGGTCCATCCCCTCCTCTCTTGTCCTAATGATCCTGCAGAACAATGGTGGACAGTAAACTCTGTGGGTCAGGGGTCAGAGATGCGATTCAGGACACTGCCGCTTGTTTGCGGCGCTCCGGGCTGAGACGGCCTCGTGGCTCCCAGGAAAAGATGTTTCTTATTATGTGGAGCCTGGCAGGAGGAATTCCTCGTCCTTGCATCACCTTGAGTCCAACAGAAAAGTAATTTGCCTCCAGCACAAAGCAGGAGACAACAACATAAGAAACCATGTGCGAGCTGGAGTTGACATTTTGAATAATCTCATTCATAACGTGATATGAGGGAAACAGCAAAATGGTTTTCACAGCGGCTTGGTTACAAAGTTTAACTTTTTGTTAAAGTTGCAAACAAATGTGCAATTTGAGGTAATTTAGATTTAAGGTCTTTGTGCAAAGCAGCGGTGAAGCTCGATGCAGGCGTCTTCTCAGAGCAGTTTATTTACAGACCTGCGCAGCTGTCATCTTCCTGTCCACAGCTTCCTTATCTAAATTCACATGCCCACGGCCATGTTGGTCTTAGAATAAGGTTTGGTCAGGTGGATTGTTAGTGGACAGAAACAGCAGCGGCTAACGGGTAAATAGAAAGTACCGCACCGCTATTGATTGGTAACACAGCAACGCAAAGACAATAGATCAGGTCAGAGTTTTGTTTCTTTACATCCAGCAAAACTTTTTTTTCCTCTGTGACATCAGAAATAAGAATAATACTACTAATAGTAATACTACTTTTACCACTGGGGTAATATTAGGTGAATCATCAAAACTTTGATTAATCTTAAAAGCTAGGCCAAAGCCGACATACTACAAAAAAATCCAACTAATATTTGTTAAAGTACTACAACGTCCGCCCACCACGTTGTGTCTTTACATAATTGAAATCAAAAAATGCTTTTGCGGTTCCCTTTCATTTCCAGCATTCACCCAGATGGCAGCTTGGCTCCTCTGACTGGCAGTCAGACTCAGATGACATGACAGATGTTATTTCATTTCTCTGTGTCTTGTTTTTCTCTGTTTGGACGGAGAATATTAATTGGATCCACGGAACAGACTCTCCAGCCAGTTTTCATATCGGAATGTTTTGGCTTCGATTTGCTGCAGATTTCGGTTTCGTTTTGGTTTCGGAGCTTTAAACAATGAGCCACTGACAGAGTGCAAACTACCATAAGAGGAAAGTGAAGTGTTATGGCGTCTCTCAATTCAACATATTTCTATGGCCATAAAACAGCATTTAAAGTATTGATAAAAGTTGACTGCCTGCTACAACTGAACACAAATCAAGCTTAGCATTAAAATACTTTAACCAGTTAATTGTTAAATACTTTTTTTTCTCCATCATCCGTCAGGATGAAATGAGACTGTGTGTTTTTTTTGGGGGGGGGGGTGTGGTTTCCTGCAGCAGTTGCTGAAAGCGCAGCCAATTCACTGTAACCAAACCTGTTTTATTCTCAGGGTCGCTACGTAGCACTTGCTGACATTTTTGATGTGTTTGCACGTCTCGGCGTGATGCGAATGTACATAAATAACACAATTCTGAATATGTGTGTGTGTGTGTGTGTGTGTGTGTGTGTGTGGGGGGGGGGGGGGGGGGGGGGGGGGGGGGGGGGGGGGGGGGGGGTATACGGATGTTCCTCCTGCAGCACTGTCTTGTTGCGGCGTTTCTTGCTGACAGGTCTGATCAGAAAGTGATGACAGCCTATGATTGTCAAAACGCCTGGCGCTGAGTGGCAGCTCGGCTTTGGCTCTGCCTTATTTTCCACTTCCCTTCCCCCTGGTTTTGTCACATCTCTTTCCCAGCAGTGGGGCTGGCTTAACTCAGAGTGAAGGTAAGAAGAGGCGCGTGCAGGCAGCATGAGGAACTCAATCTCGCTGTGTTGTGTTAGGGCCATTGTAGATGTCACGCGTTAATACTCCCACGGCGGTGGAGAAGCGCGCCGGATAGTGACAGTGTGGGAGTTAAACCAGGAGTTGGAGAGCTGAGTTTGGTGAGTGTCTTGACAAACAAAGCCGAGCTGCTTCCCGCATTGTCTGCTGGACAGGTATGACAAGAGCAATATGTGCAGTTTCCCCAGAAGAATGCTCGAACCACAAGCTTCCAACGGTGCACCAACAGATGCACTTCAAAATAAAGTTCCTCTTTTATTGGTGGAGCGAGCGGTTGATCCAATAAAAGATTTCAACAAAGCTGACGCGTGATCATTTAGACGTTAGTGCAGATATTTTCTCTTTCGGTCTACGTGGCGTTCGTTTGACTTTTCGAAATTTGTCACCTTACATACACCGCGCGTTGTTGATGTTATTCGAAGGGCGTCACACTAAATGCGAGTTGACAGGACGAAATCTTTTTGAATGTCAAAGCGAGTCTCACATTGCACTGAACACATTTGTCGGAAGACCCTAAAACTTATGGCCTGACAAAGATGAAAATGTCTCATGATACTCATCGTGACTATTGCATTATCAAACGTGACCATGTTTTCCAACATCGCTCTTATGTCTTTGGTAAATAAAGAAAATGTTTTCCCAATGTCCCATTAAACTTCAGTGTGTTTAAAGAGAACAACAGAATAAAAGCTTGGTCTCAGTGACAGTGTTACAAGATCACAGTACTTTATTATGACCACTAATAAATAACATCCCAGGCAGATGTTGGTGGACTTCTGTACGAAACAGCTGTTTGGGTGGGTCCATCCCGTTAATACAGTTTTGTACAGAGTTCACTCTTGTCACCATGCTGCTGCATCTCCACCGCCCTCCTGCCATTCCTCTGCCACGCCGCTCTGCTAACAGTTGTTGGATAACTGGTAATTAAAGAGATGCTAAACTCATACTAATGATAGAGATTGAGTTTGGGGCTAGACACAATAACAGTGACGTAGGCACCTGCTTTGTCGTATTGAAGCCCGGTATGACTTTGTGTGAAGTTGGTTATGTCGCGGATCCAGGACACAACTTATCCTCGGTGGAGACATGAGGCAAGGCAATAGTGACGGGCCAACATCCATCCACCTCCTCAACTTGTCTATTTATATGTATATTCATATTCATGAGCTACTGGAGCATACGCTGTTGCCGATGCATTTAGCATCATTGGAAAAACCGCATCTCGGTGCCCCCATTGGCGACTGACAGAGAAAGATTGCAGTGCCCCTGTGACAAAGGAATGGCAGGACTTGCTACTAAATCATTACACTGACGTGGGATTCCACCCTTCACTCTGAGCATGAAGTAAGTTGTTGCTTTTCTATTAACACATCTCGTAAACTATTTGTTTGGTTGGGTGTTTGAGTCCGGAAACACAAGATGAGAAGAAACACGGATGACGTATTAATTCACAACTTTTACCTCAGCGTCTCCACAGACAAGAGCTTTTTAGCCCAAAAGCAAAGTGCGTATGCATCAGAGAGGACGACAGTTTAACCTTTAAGTCAGCCAATAATTTCAGAACAACAAATTAAAGTGACTTTTATCAGTGTCCACCGCGCAGGAATGCAGCGTCACTCCTGTAACAACCAGCATTTATGCTGTTGTTTTTATTAAAAAAAGCATTTTTTGGTAAGAGAATATTTCAGTGAGCAATGGTCTTTGTGAGACAGCGCAAAGTCAACAGAACGGGTGAAAAATAATGATATGTAAAAGTTGCATTTAAGGTTTCTCGTTACATAAAGCATGGTGATATTTTCAAACAACAAAAAACTATTCAGCCTACGATAATAAATTCTTTGTAATGTGAATTGGTTGGCAGTGATGCAAAGTTCATAGCACAAGACGTTCAAGAGCCCTGAGCTACACTGCAGACTGGCTGCCCAGAGAATACAAGCAATGCCTGTCTGTGCAGGAGCAGTGAAGAGCACTTATAATGAAAGCACCTGTGTACTGCATTTTTCTGGCACTAGGAAATTGACATTGATTCATAAGATTGATTTACTGATATAGCAAATAATAATAACTAAAGATTTCACGACCTGATACTGCACCTGCACTGCATGTGGGTTTAAATACGTTTGTGTATGAATATGACCACACATGAAGTCACAAAGCAGCTGAATACGACAATAACATGTACTGTACATCTCACAGGTACCAAGCTTTAAATGATCTTTGTGTGAGAAAATGACAATGTTGCAGTTGAACTTCGTTTGCGTATTTTCTTTATCGCGAAATTTTTGCTTCTCGAATCAAGAGCTAGTTAAATTTCCTTCGTCAAACCCAAGTGAAATCGTGTCACCCAATGTTCCATTCGCTCCGAAAAAAAAGACACAACTCTCCAGCACATAATCATTACTTAAAACAGACTCCTCCACTCTCTCATTGATTTGAAGCTCATCTCTCCGCGTCTGCTCCTCCCCTCTCTCTTCCCCCAGGCCCTTGCACTTTCTTCCTCAGTTCCTCCTTCAAGCCTCTGACAGTAGTGCTGCACATAAAGACACTGCTACCTTTGCATAATGTGGATGCGCCTTCTGTAGGTCGAATGAAGCTCCTTCGACATGTGTCAGAATCTAGCCGTGTAGGTTTGGACTAATGATGGCACAACGGCCAGCCCACTGCCCCTCAGCATATGCCCACTCTCTCACATGTGTGTGTGTGTGTGTGTGCGTGTGTGTGCACAGGCAGGGTTCGTCACGCTGATTAAAAGCAAACCCCCCCTCACAAAGCCCCTCAGAAAAAGACAGCAGGGAACATGAACCACTGTCAGGTTGGCCCAGATGAGGACACAGGATCCGTGTCACCTGAATTTACCGGCCTAATATGACAGCCAAGTTGTGATCCCTTGTCTGGGACGTGTCACGTTTGCAGAGTTTGGGCTTATTCTCATGCAAATGATGTCAGGTTTGGACAGAATGTGAATGAGACTCGTCACACTGTCCAAGGGTCTAAACCCAACCACATGACAGTGGTTTCCCGCACAGCTGAAGATGAAATGAATACGACATTTGACATTCAAACCTGGCAACCACAACCAGGAATAGTTCAAAATAATGAGGAATTTGCGGGAGGAACCACAGCACCACCAGTGTAACCTATTTACCTTTTTCTTAGGTCCTAAAAAGCACACATTCACACTCCAACAGGAACACGCAGAGTCCATTATTAAACACACAGACCCACACACTCTGCTGCCCCATGCAGCTTAGACCAATTGTCCATACGTTCTAATTCAGATTCAGAATTTTAAATAAATGACATAAAAAAAAGGATTTATAGCCATGCAGCTAATGTGGAAAGATACATACACACACACACTCACGCACACACACACACACACACACACACACATATATGTATGTATGTGTATATATATATATATATATATATAGCGCTATAGCTAAGAGCAGCCAATCAAACCAATTTCCTAGTCCTGGAAAAATACTGAACCAAAAAAAAACAAATGGAAAAAATGTTTTGTTTTTTTTTAAAAAAACACCACATTAAAGTATCCTTGTGCAGTATCTTGATTAAATAGTAAACGGGCCAAATTACAGAGTCAACCGAAAATGAGACGCTCACATACAAAATATATCTTAGATACTTTGACACAATAGTGACGGTGAGGCGCGGCACACCTGTGGGCTTTCCAGCCATGGAAAAAGGCTTTGATAGATCCTAAAAGACACTCCATCCATTCCACACGCTGGCAGCCGTCATTATTCTCAAAAGAATCGACTTTGTCACTTCTCCATTCTTCAAGAGCCTCTCCCCCGGCCTGATGAATTATGTCGTCTGTATCTTCCAAAACAAGGCTCATTCCTGACAGGTACACAACACTTTACACGATGGGTCTGACTGCCTGCAGATCTCGACGGGGACAAACGTGTCAACAAGCGATCGGGCTGAACTCTCTGTCCATGACGAGACGTCTCGGGTGATTTTCAACCTTCAGCTTGTCTTCAGATTCAGTATCGAGGCTTAATGTTTTTAGAAAGAAAAAATAAGGTGCCATATTGTTTTGCTGTCAGAGTGGCTGCAGCAGAAATGAATGAGTCTGCCACCTTGGGTATATTTATTTGTTGTGTGAGAAACCTGTTGTTTCACTCGCTCTCTGATTGATGCCCTACAACTTCAGACGCCATCAAGGTAGAGACATCAGTTGGGAAGACGCGATGGGCTGCATGAAGAATAAATGCACCGTTCCAAAAACAATAAATACTAATACCGCTACTACTAATCGAGAAAACCTATGAAACATAAATTAAAACCTGCAGATTATATATCTGTCAACAAAATGAAAACATCATCCTGGAAAACTGATGGATGTCATTCACTACGGACAGACACGCAGTATGTTAGCAGCATATGTCACAGTGGAAGTGACTAACAATCAGAGTACCGTAGATGAACTCGTATTGTTTTCCCTTCACACCTTTAGGTCGATTCTTTTGCCCCAGATTTTGCCTCCCAGGCTACAAAGAAACCACCTTAACAGCCTAATTGTTGGGCTCAACAGCATCTCAGGAGAAAGAGACTTATCAATATGTTTATTATTATGATCTAACGTTAAACACTGCTAAACACCAAAAATATAAGTGTCATTAGCTAGACTAACACTATTGTGTTATTTTTTTGTGTGTGACGCACCCCCCCATTGTACACCTCCGAACTTCTGAAGTCATGTGTCTCTGCTGAAAGCTGCAGAATGAATCAAAAACAGTGTGTGTGTGTGTGTTTCCACCACCTATTGTCCTCCCTAAAGCAGCTTCCATTCAGACAGCAGCACGTTTTTTTCAGCACGGCACTGCAGAGGAGAGGGATTTCTCCAGACCTTCTTCCCTCAGGTCTGCACGCGTGTTGTTGTGAAAGCGAGCTGTGATCCACAGAAGGTTGCCCAGAAAGCAGAGGTTAATTCACCGCGTCGCTGCTGTCGGCATGGGTACACATGATATGCATGTCACAAGGATTAAAAACTACTGCCCACACCATCACATGCATGTTGCTGACACTTAATACTTCATGGATGTACAGATGTTACAACACGGTAGCAGTGCAGCGTACTGCGATGCAAGGCTTTCCATTTTGATTATTATAAACGGTTAACAGGCTGCATCGCAATGCCGCTTGTCATAAACACCCTTTTGCTCAGCGTCAGATTTGCGCTGCTGTCTCGTGAGCCTCTGTTCGCCTGGTAATGGCGATGACATGGAGCCAATTTATTTGGTGTTTGCTTTAACGCAAACAAGAGTCACGAGAGAACAAACAAATCACTGGCTGTCTGGCGAAGTCATATGGAGAGCTTTTGTTGCAACAAGACAAAGATGGTTTGTTGTAGGGAACACGCATGAATATGAATAACTAGTAATACAGGGAGTTTTATATACACTGTCTTTATATACAAAATGTACACACTTTATGTAAAACCTTTCCTTTCTCCTTGAAAAGCAAAATAACAATACTTTGCAATTTCATAAATTCTAAAACAAAACCCGGATCAGGCTATTTGCTGCACTGATTTGGTTTTACTGCCATAT
Source organism: Trinectes maculatus (assembly GCA_016785345.1). Lineage (NCBI taxonomy): Eukaryota > Metazoa > Chordata > Actinopteri > Pleuronectiformes > Achiridae > Trinectes > Trinectes maculatus. Next base: position 1,000,972 of record JAFBJQ010000227.1, on the reverse strand, counting down.
TCAAGCAGGCACTAACCAATTTAGTGGTTGAGTAAGCATTACAGCAAAAAGTAAACAATGCATCTCCAATGCGGACTACACTGTTTCTGTTGCATGAAGCGTCCTCTTTTTAGTCATAAGTTAAAAGTCGATTTCTTTGGAAAATGCATGTTTCATTCCTATTGAATCATATGAACTTTACTCTTACATTCATATGTAAACAGGGATGAGAGAGAAGTGAGTAGAGGCACCACAAGCAAGAATTTACAACAAAAAGGGAAACTCAAATAAAGCCATTTAATAAAACAAGTTGTCTGTGTAACTGTGACTTTTATTTTATGGGAGTTATTTCTGTATTTCCTGCAAATACTTCTTATATTTCCCCGTCACACAAAAGCATGCTGTGAGGCACTGGAACGCTATTGTTTCTTGGGAAAAATGCCTCAGGCTAGTGTTCAAGAGCTGCGTGGGGTGGGTGCATGTCGACTTAAATACCTTCAGCGGAGACATGCCATGGCCTCTTTTATCAGGTGTCTCACTGGCTGAACTATAAAGCTAAGCGCTTAACCATAATGTCAAATCCCAATTTTTTGATAGTGTTTTACTCATGCTGCTATTTTTTTTAAAAAAGGGATTATGTCTATTTTAAATGCAAAAAAGTTAAATTCAAGCTAATTCATTATTACAGCAATAATGAATTAGCTTGATGTTAAATTGACACTGTTGTCATTTTCCCTGCGCCCACTTTGTTTTAATAGCAAATTTCTAGTGCGTGTTTGTATTAAAAATAGGTGTGGTCAGATGCATTGCTGGTACATTGTTGTCAGAGCAGGAAAGAGAGAGTGGCCAACAAAAAACCTAGGTGGACGACAGTTTGGGCTATGAAGACGTTATCATATTAGGAATATACACCTTTATAGGTTTGTGCACAATGTACACAAACACAATTTATTGCACACACAGATGGTCTGCTGGCATGATTTCACGTTATGCACGAGCATGGGCAAGGGCAGCATCCACTATAATATTACCTGCCAATGTGAATGCATGCCTAGTTTTTGGAAAGAAATGGCGCTTTGATTGGTTTATGCCACGATGCACCCCAAAAAATGTTATTTATATATATATACATACACACATATACATATATATATATACACACATATTATGTGTGAGTGTGTGTGTGTGTATGTGTATGTATAATTTTTATGTGTATTTTATAAGTTTCCTCCATTTTTCCTCTTTTGATCATTAAGAAAGGAATGGAGGATTCCATTCGGGAAAAGAGCCGATGGCCTCCTCACCCTGTGGACCCGTGCTCTGCCTCTTACCTGAGGACAGTGAGCCTGCAGTTACGTCACATGCAGAGGTAGTGACTGTGCAGAGGGATTGATAATGGAGGAGCCGTGTCGGGGACACTGTTTCACACTCTGTTTGCATGGCAGTTGCTCAGAGTTATAAGAGCTGTGGTTCACAGTGGGACAGCTGCTGCTCTCTCAATGGGACCCCTTTGAGAATTCTATCTGGCTGCCATCACATTAGTTCCAGTAATGCCAGCCAGGGTGATAGCTCTGTTGCGGCACTAGAAAAATGGTTGAAGAAGGGGTTTTGGAATTGTTCAAAGTTGCCCCCCCCTTAAGAGCCTGCTGCCCCTTGGTGGATGAGGGAGAGTTGGTGCAACAACTGGAATTATTAAGTTAGAGTTTTGTTTCCAGCAGCAGCAGCAGTGCCCCACATATCCACGCTAACGTGAAGGGTATTTCATCGTATTACATACATTGACTTGTTACCCAAACCACAGAAAAACAAGGTTGTGGACCACTGAGAACTCGGCATAGTATTTTTGTTTCACACAAATTATTTTACGAAATATTGTGCTAAATACTGAGCGGATTTTTTTTTTTAAATGTTTGCAAAACCTGAAAGCCTTCACAAGGAAGACAAGAGAGCTTTCTCCTTCTCCCACAATCACTCAAACACTACGGTTTCATCCAGGACATGGAGTTTATTTTACAACTCAGGATAAAAGAATGCCATTCTGAATAACTGGGTCGATGACAAAAACCTGGATATCTATCAATGCAGGATTTTTTTTCCCTCTCAATGTTATGTACAGTACCATGCACCAGAGCAGATGCCAGTAAAGATCTCATTTTATGTAAACCACAATGAAGGACCTACTTTTCACCGAAAAAAGGGCATTATGGTCCAACAATATTCTGCAGCTTTTTACAATTCACCCCATATTTGTTTTAGAAAATAACATTATAAAAATGCACACAGTACAAATAATATTTAACTGTAAAGAGCAAGATATGCTGACATACATGTATACATACTTGCTGATTATTCATACAAGTTTTAAACTTAATTATCTTACAACTGTCGCTTCACAATAATAAAACTGGTAGCCTACTAATGCAAATACTGTACATGATGAAACAACCGGGAAATTATATTTTACTAGAGAAGATTCGTGATATATTGTGACATTCTGTGATTCAGTGGCAAATACAGAGCAATATCATGGTCAGTCCCAAACTGCCGTGTTGTCTAAGGAATTTAAAACTCAAAACGGTGACGTGTTGTCATTGGTACCCATATGTCTTCATTCATTTACACTTCCTAAAGTGCTGAAATTACCCAAACATTTTAGAACACCATCTTTTACTTGCCCCAATTTCTCACCATGTACCTTCATATACTATTCCCAAAAATATGATAACCAGGGATATTAGTTTTGTCATCATGGTTAAGAATTCATTAGACATAATATGCTCGCCGCTTTACATAAAAACATGCACAAATGGTATCATAAATAATATGCAAGTTGTGTTGAAATATATTTATCATATAAAATCATTCAGAAACAGTGAACAAAACAAGAGCATGGTCCAGTTCTAAAACAACAGGTGTACTTTTCCCAATGGCTCAGAAAAGATGCAGTGCATTACAAAAGCAACAATCAGTCAGAGACAACATAGTGCCATGGCTGGTGCAACACTTTGGTACATTTACAACACCAAAATGCCAACCTTTTCCAATTTAATAAACTGAATCATTTGTAATACGTTTGTGGTATTAAAGCTGTTGTCATCAAAATTTACAACCCAGCAATGGTCAATGCAGTTGTGGCACTATCTGTTATGACAGATTGTAGCTTAGAATTATAGTGCAACAGTAATCTGTCATGCTGTCAGCTTTCTCTGACTTCACTGTTTGTCAAACTTTTCCAGCTCTTTCACAAAAATGAGGTGGTCTTCCGGTGACTTTCCATGCGTCTTGCAAAGGTGCAATTTGATTGCATGTTTGCTCGCGAATGTCCGATTGCACAGTTTGCACTGATAAATCAAGCCAGTGTCTTCTGTGAGTCCAGAGGAACCAAAAGGTTTGTCCTCTATTCTGCCGACTGCTTGCTGCTCCATCAGGTCTATTGTTAGCTTTGAGAGGTCCTTCAGGGTAAACCCAAGATGGGACTCCAAATGGTGAATGTAGGAGGAAGGAGTCCTGAACTGGGATGCACAGTCACTGCACAAAAACAGAGGCTGGTCGGAGTCTATGTTTTTCAGGAACTTTGTGCCTCCTGTCCGCTTTAACTGGTATTTTACATTGGCCAGCCAATGAGAGATAGTAGTCATGGAGAGACCAGTGAATTTACAAATGTGGACCCGTTCCTGGGGTCCCAAGTCACTAATTACAAACTTCCCCTCAGGAGTCTCCCTTAGACTGGAGGCAAACTGGGCCTGGAGAATCAGGAGATGTTGAGGATTCCAGTTTGACTGTCTACCTTTTCGTCTCTGGATGGGAGACAGCTCCTCCAAGCCATCCTCAAAAGTACAGCTATCAATGTCTGATTTCTCAGAGACGGAGGATGGGGTTGTAGACTTTGGTGTCAAACGGCCAGTCAGATTTTTCACCATGTCTGAAATATCCATCAGGGCATTCTCCCGGAGAGGTGGAGATGAAGAGTGAGAGAAAGCTCGGAAAGCTGGCTTGCTATTGTGAACACTGTTATTGTTGGTCGGTGTAGCAGAAACACTCTTAGCGGTACTTCCGTTAGTGTTTTTGGATTTCGTCAAGTCCATTGGCTGGTCATCATCATCATCGTGGTACTGACATACGGGTTCTGTTGACTTAATCTGAGCCGAGCTGCTGTTCATTTTGTGAAGCATTGCAAATGGGTCTACAAAGGGCGTGGCCACTTTTGCAGCCTTCCCCAGATGGTTGTTCATGATAGACTGCAAAGCACTAAGAGGGTTGACAAGTGGTTTTTCAGGCGAGTGATCAGTAATGATGCCCAGATCATTGCAGCCATTGCTACCAGGCCTTTTTGGAGAATTAACTTCACTCTTAATCGGTCTCTCTACTTTGCTCTCTGTCAGCTCTCCCTCTTTGTCAAATGATTCAATCTGGTCCTCTGCTGCAGAATTCTTCACTGCCTTTGATGAATTTTCTGTACTGGCTGAAACGAGTTTATCCTTTGAATTTGGCAATGGTGACTTTACATGCCTGCACTTACTCTCTAAAGGTTTTTCCTCTTTTTCGTTCTTTACTGCTCCTTTTCCTGTCACTTTTTCCACTAGCTCCTCCATGGCCAGCACATTGCTCTTGTGACTTGGAGGTGGTGAGGGGCTACTTGGTGAATGGATCAAAGTACCTAACTCAGAGGACAGTGCCTTCAAACTGTTGCTACTGAACAAAGGCTGAACCTGTGCACATGAGGGCAAGGTAGGCTTCAAAGATCCATGGAGTTGATAGGCAGCATGAATGCTAGTATATCCACCCCAGGTTGGCGTACCTGTCTGGGCCTTGCTGATTGCGCTTGAAACTGTATTCTCTAAAGACTTTAGGATGTCCAAGCCACCGTTTGGTGTCTCATCTAAGTCTTCTTCTCTAAGATATTGGTAAGACCTAGCCTTTCCAGGTTTTTCAGCTTTGTCAGGGGAATCTTCTTTCTCCTCTTTAATTTTTTTCTCTGGTTCCCTGTGCTCTATTTTCTCTTCCTTCATCTCATCATCTTTATTTTCTTCATTTTTCTCCTCAGGGCTGGAGGGCTGAAATGGGGAGTCAGTCTGTGACTTCCCATTGGGTGCTGGGAGACGTGTGGTAGTAGGCGGCAGAGGAATTGTCTGAATTTTCTCTTCAACGACTGGATCAAAAACTAACTGCTTACCTTTTTTAGAGGCTGAATTTGTGACTTTAAGAAAGTGTCCTGTGACCATCATGTGGGCTGTCAGTTGTTGCAAGGTATCATGTGAACTGCCACATTCCATGCATTTAAGAATTTGTGCCTTACGTGCCTCAAACTGCCAAGTATAACTGGCCCCATTTTGGTAACCATATCGATTGTTGGGAGTGACATAGGGATTGGCCAATTTTTGGTCTTTGGGAGACTCTCCCAGGAGTATGCCAGATGACACAGACTCTGGTGAGCTTGGTGACATCAAGTCCTGAAATGCTCTTTTTTTGGTTGGAGGTACCAGCTTTGAGGCGAGGGCTGGCATTGGTTCTTTCAGAGGCACTTTCTGATAGTGTTTCGTTTTGATCATGTGAACGCTCAGGTCTTGCAGGGACTCAAAAGAGTGGCCACAGTACATGCATTTAAGAACTTTCTGGGCATCTTCCTTCCCCTCCATCTCCAACAGGGACCTCTTGCGAGGCTTGGACCACTTCTTGCTTTGTTCGTCCTCTGTATCTTTGTTGTCATCACGGTAATGGCCTGTTTCATTCATATGCACTGTCAGGCCAACCAATGTGTCGTAGGCTGCACTACAGTCCTTGCACCTGAACTTGCTGGCACCAGTAAACACTGGGCCGTACAGCTTATTGTTTTGTCTGTAGAGCTGCACGGTGCTGAAAAGGCTAGGTTCAGGAAGAAGTTGGTATGGAGTATGCTGTAGGGTTTTAGCCAGAGCTGCCTGGTGCCAGTCATAGGCTAATCCTCCCGTGCTGCTTGAACTCACACTAGTGCCACTGTTGCTGCTGCTTGACACTGTTCTTGTGGTAGAACTGCTGGTGGTAGTATTAGTAGTGGCCGAGGCATTGCTACTGCTACATCTGGTTTTTACATGGATGTTCCCTGGGCTTTGACTGTTCAGGAACCCATTGCTTGCTTTGTGATTGCTTCCATTACTGTTGCTAGCTGCAAAATGGTTCGCTTGTTTACTTTTAAGCATGTCCAGGGCAATGCTGGACCAGGAGGCATCCGAGATCAGATTTGCATAGACGGCTTTCATTTTCGCCAGACTGTCCTGCAGTGAGAGGCCATTAATGGACTCTGTGCTCTCCTCTTGCTTCTCCACTACCTTGTCCTGATCATCGCTAAAGGAGGACTTAATCTTAAGGTCCACCAGTTGATCACTGGTGGTGCTGAGTGGAGAGGCATACCCAGCATCTGGGTTAGTGCCATTGCTGAGAGGAGAATTTTGGCAGCTGAAGTGATCTCTTCCATCCTCATCTTCATTGAAAAGATAGTCTGCATCTTGACCATCCAGAGAGAGGCCATCATCCTGCAGATGTTCCTCCTCATCAATTTTGTCCACTGTGAAGTCGTCCTCAGGTCCATAAGCTGGGGAAATAAAAAGAAATCCAATATTACACTTTTACACTTTTTTATTTACATGTAAATAATAGTTGATAGTTTGAATGACACATACGTACTCTCCACATCCTATATGTAGGTGGTATGAGCAATAATCCTAAGGAGGGTTTTGTCAATAGTCCCAGAAGAGGACACAGGTTTGCAATAATAAAGTGGCAAACATCCATATCTTGACAATGACAGATTGTGCTCTTCACTGCGCTGCCTAATGAAGCTATTGAACACTACAGCTCAGCAAGGGTAGAGAGCAGAGATATGCTAAAGAAACATTTTTGCTTTATTTAAAAACAAACAAAAAAAACAAGTAAAAATATTCCAATTGTGCAGCAAACAAATCCTCAGAGATGATGATACTTATTAATCATGTAGTAAGATCTACAAAGATATTTTTGTCTCTTCTTAAATGAAAAAATTGAAGAAAAGGGAATTTATGCCTCATTGATCGATTTATTAAAGAATCCATTCGATGTTCCTTTCTGAATATGTGCTAAGCAGGAACACTGGATTACTAAGATAAATGTGCTGCATACGTGCAAGCGCCTCTGCATATTTATCACATACATAACATTTTTCCTTATCAGCACATTGAAATAATTCAAAAGCCTATAGCCAAGTAGACAAGAGTATCTTAGTAATTCATTGTTTATTTTGCTGCTAAGGAAACACTAAAGATCTGTTTCTAAATTTAAACTGCTTTATTCTTCCAACATGCCACACATACTATGGATTCACAAGTAAGAGATAGCGGAGGAAAATGCCAGCTGCATCAGCCTTGCCAAGCCATGGTTGGCTGGAGTCAACTTGGCATCAGCTCTACAAGTCCTCACAGCGTGATCCTAGGAAATGGCCAGTGGACATGACAAGCCGTGTTGTTACTGCCTGTGCTCCCCCAGTACTCACGGCGTCAAGTGTGCCATTTTAAAAGAAGGGAGAGATTTCATAGTATCAACCGAAAATGGCCGCCTTCCTTCTCTACGCAGCTGGCTACAAATTTCACAAATCACTTGTGGTCAAAATGAGATTTAATTCTAGATGTCAGAGTTTTCAAATGAAAGGAACTAAGATTCAGTGGAGCCCTAAAACAGTAAAACAATGGGCTTTGATGTGGTTTTTGGAAGTGGATTAACAGGGAAATATTACAGAGAAGCATAAAGAGGGAAAAAACACAGGGTTAAATATGCTAAGGCAGCTCCCCCCCAATCTATCTCTTGCAAGATGCTTGTCTGAGGTGCCAGAAAGAGTCTCCAGCGAGGAGGCAGATGTGCTGTCGGCTTCAAACAGCATGTAGCTCTCTATCCCATAATAGGAATGGACATAATACCTGATGTTTGTAAGGTGCCAGTTACTGCAGCCTTGGAAAAGCTGGAGGTCCAACAGCTGCAACTCCCTGCTTCATATTCGAGACTGTGTGACTGAACACATGCATGCTGAAAGCACATTATTCCTCATGTTGATTAAACTATTATCATGAATTATTTGAGTTGGTCAATATATTGGTCACAATTTCAACCCTTTGCCAACGCAGCAGTAGTAACGTGTCCTCACAATCATGATGCAGCCCACTGTACTGAAACAAATGCAAAACGGAACCTATTCAAAGTCAGCGTGCTTTGGAGGAGTAGTTAAAGATAAAGCAGCCTAGCTGACAAAGTGAGTGGAACCCGACACGAGTACAAACACACATGTATTCACACACACAAAAACCCTAACACTAAATTCGAGTTTTTCCCTGCCATCCTCCGTATGCTGCCTTGACAGGCATCACTGTCAGGAGTGTGTCAGTGTCAGCTGGAGGTGTCAGTGTCCACACAAACAAGCCCGAGAAGAGGTGGGAGGGGAAAGTAACAACAACAAACACAAGTCAGCCACCCCCCCACCCTCCCCCCCCTCCTCGGTCGAGCCTCCTCCTTCACCATCTGTGTCAGAAAAGCTGCGGGTGCCACCGCCGGCTAATAAGGCAATCAGAGATGGAAAAGATGCTGACACGGCGGCTTTCCCGCGTCACTCAGAACAAAAGAGGGAGAGGAGAGGGAGGGAGACAGGGATAGGGAGAGGATTAAAACGGGGGTGAGGGTGGTGGTGGGGCGGTTGTCTGTTGTGGTTGTCAGTCAAAAACGTAAGCCCACTTTGTGCTGTCAGGGAGGATAGGGAAAAGAGGGGAAGTTTTGAAAAGAAAGGAGAAAAGATATGTTTAGGCCAGCGAACGAGAGGTGTGTGTGTGTGTGTGTGTGTGTATGTGTCTTACAGAACAAAACATGACAGGAAAACAAGTTAAACAGTGTGCTATAGGCTGAGCACGGTAAGTTAAATTTCTGCAATGTGTGTGCAACTTTCTAAGTGTGTGAAATCGAGCAGAGCTCGGTTTGCCTGATCTGCTGTGTGTGTGTGTGTGTGTTCGTGTGCGATGACACACTGTGTCAAGTGTCACAGTGTGTCAGGTGCAAGCAGGGATGCACTGTGGCTGGTGAGGGGGAAAGCGAAGCCATCTGCGTCTGGAGAGGAGCCTGTCACTATTGTTGTGCCCAGACCCGAGGATTTCCTGCCGAAGACAGGTGACACCTCAGTGGGACATCCTCCTGTCTCACACACACGTATGCATGCATTCGCGCACACACACACACACACACACACACACTTCAAAACTACACCCCTTCCCCAACATCAACAACCATAACATACCAATAACATACTGTAGATGCTAACACACACAATGTATTTATGTCATAATTTAAAAAGCAAGACTTTAAAGCAATGCTTTTGTTAAAAAAAGCCTCAGAGCAAAAAAAGGGGGAAAAAAGCTTTAAAACTTTTATTTAAAATTATTGTATATAAAATATTTTTTTCCAATTAAACCCCCCCATCTCTCTTTTATACACATCCACAACACTTGTTCCCCTCTAAACCTCCTTCATTTATTCATGTTGTCTCGGGGAACAGGGCAATCCCGACTCTCATTTGCAGTGCTAATGTCCAATTCCGCGAGCTTTCAGCCTTGCTGATTTACCCTGCGTGGCCGAGCGCTGCATTCGGAGCCGGGCGGCTGAGGAAGCTCCCTCACAACATTTAGCAGCCCTTCAAAATGGGAACTCTGGCGTGGCAGTCTTATTTCTCTCACCCGTTTCGCTTTGTCACTGGTCCCTCTATTCCCTGCCACTCACCTCTGATGGCTTTGGACAGGCCTGATCAGTGTGTGTCATTGACCTGTACCGGCGTGCATGGGTGTGTGTGTGTTTCAGCTGCGAGAAGGCTGTAAATAAAATGACATTATTATTTCCTCTGTCCTATCATGTAGAAAAGCCAATTATGGTAATGCTTAGTATGTCAGGCAATCTCTGTCTCTCTCTGCTCTCCCCTGTCGTCTTCATTCTTGCTCTTTCTTCCCACCCTGGGATAGTTGTTGCTGTGGTTTCACAGGACCTGACACTCTCTTTGGACTGTTTGGACAACGCACACCGAGGGGAAACCTGGCACAGGCCAACAGTCTCCTCTTTCAAAGAGCTTTTCAAACAATTCTGCATCGTCACCATCAGAAAAACGCAAATCATTGTGATACCACGTAACAACTGCATACAATATTACCCCCAACCTGCCATGACCAGACATATAACAGTCTATCAACATGCAATAGTCCACCATATGGCACAATATCTCCAGGGTGTTACGCATTTCCACCGTCTCAGCTTTTATCATGCTGGTAGATAAAAGTGCAGACATCATTTTAAAATGGACTTTTTAGACATTAAACACAGCGTACATATAAGTAATGAAATATAAACTACTTTTTTCCAAAACCTGGGACAATCCAGAGGGCTTTGACATATGTTCCAATTAATTTGCTGTTACTTGAATTCATACTATGCTAATAGGCTTTTTAAGTGGGTCATACAGACAATGCATTTCACCTCTGGCTTTATTAGGTCACTAGAAGTATATGTCAGACCCAACAATTATGCACAGAGACCAGATCTGTACTGGATAAAAGTCGCCATTCTTTAGCGACTTCAAATTAAAAGCGTTTTTCATTTCTTTCTTGAATTGCTCCTCAAGTTCCCTTTGTTATTTTTTTCCCCTAAATTTCTGCCTTTCAACTCCGTCTGTTGGCTCGGATCTCCTGTGAACCAGTTTTGACACACCATGACATTGACTGTGGTCTATAAATCACCTTTTCCCTAAAACTGTCAGTGCCTGCTTGTTCTGAGATGAAACAACAGCCATTAGATCATCGGCACCACGGATTCCAGCCCTCTCCGCGCAACATTGCTGCCAACCCCTCCCCACCACCCCATACGCCCAACTCCGTAACGCCGCTCTGCTGCTGCACACACATTTCAAACCATCTGGTTTGTTTTCAGGCAAAGTACAGATAAAGCATTACTAATGCTAATTAAAGATGATGTGAGCGAGATTTACGCAACCGATGCCAAGCACTGATTCAACGTAGGCTTTATCAGACAGATGTCACTTGGTAAACAGATTTTCTTTGAAGCAAATATTGATTCTGTACCATATACGATGATCATCAGTGTAAGTTATCCTTACTATACTCTGATTTAAATATCTGTAATTATTTAATCTCTCTTAAGCTTTCACTTTAGATATTGGATGACTTTAAGTCTTACTTGATTTAAATCTTAGAACGAATCACAACACTAACGTGCTAACAAATAAGATGGTTTGAATCTTTCTTCGTCAACGCCGTCTTTTGAATTCACCTGCATTGCCCCTGACAGTGGAGCTTCCCCCGACTAAACAACAGCTGCTCCCATCGCCTAGCAACAACCAGTTGATGGATGACCCCAAAGATGGATAATTACCATAAATCACTATGGTTGTGTGGAGAATAGAAGCAGAAAATCATTGCAGGGGAAAAAAAACACTGTTTAAACGAGAGCCCCTGGCTTTGAGGAGAACTTCTCGCTCATGAATTTGTCAACGCGATTGTTGGTAAATTCTTCTGCACACACAAGTTGAGCAAAATCAAGAGTGGATTTGTACATTTTGGTTGCATTTCCTGGACCTGACCAACGTTTCAGATCAGAATGAATCGTGGCTGTGTAGTGAAACCTGCTAAAAATGACTCATGGGACAAAACCTGTCCTGAAGGAGCGGTGACAAAGAAGACAAAGTGGGCAAAGGACGGAAGGAAGAAAGGAAACAGGCAAGAATGAATGATGGCAACAAAGATGAGTTTAGAGCAGCAAAGAAGACGAGGGGGCGGAGGAGAGGACGCACAAAGAGGAAGTGTGTGTGTGTGTGTGTGTGTGTGTGTGTGTAGTCTGCACCTATACATGTACTGTATATTTACACACAGTGTATATGTGGATGTGTGGCAGAATGAAAGGAAAAGAAGGGCTAGGATAAAAAAGATGAAAATTAGAGGGCACGGGGCCAAAACAGGGTCATAACCTAACCAGTTCGGTCTAGCCGAGTCTGGTCGCACAATAAGCCATCAATCAACCTTCTCTGTGCTGTCAGCCCTCCCCTCAATTCACAGAGGCCATCCACTTTGTACACTGCTGAGGCACTTAACACAGAGAAGGGAAGGAGCAACACAAGGCGAGAGAGAGAGAAAAAAAACATGCGGGCTAACACATACTTTCATGAATCTGATCCTTTACTGTTGGAGTGAAGCACCTGATTTTAGAAGATCACGATATTGACACATGATCTTACGTTTTCTGATTGGTCCAATCCAGAATGATGAACGAAAAGGCCGTGAAATACACGCTCGCACCATCAACTGCTGCTGTTTTTTTTTTTGTCTCAGCGAGGCATTCAGGAACAAGCCAAACACCAGATAAGCAATACAAGCCTGCAGACGAGAAGACAGAGGACTGTGGGAACAGGACCTCAGAGACCTGACTAACATCACTTTCCTAACGTGCACAAAGACAGACAAGGAAACCATAGCATAAAAACCATAAAGTCACATCAGGGAAATTAATTAACCGCAAACCCTCCAGGCAGGAGGCTGCTGAGGACAAGCGGACGTCCCCAAACATTTTAGTGCTTTTAACTGCATGTGACACTGGGGAAATTCAAGCAATTGTGCATCACTGAAACCGTTATCGTTTATGCATCGCCAGATTTTCTTTTCCATTCTGCCCACTCGAGTGACGAGTCGCTGCCGAAGTCTGGTGCTCCATTAAATAAAGTTCTACTGTTTCAACACCGGCGTAGGGTTCGGTGCAAAGATATGACAAGAGCATAAGCTGAACCTCTTTGTACGCATGCTGTGGAATTGTTTTATTCTTCCTCACGACGATGGCGGGAAAGTAACAAAAGATAAAAAATTAAAGGAGGGAGACTGGTGGTAGAAAAAGGGTCTTTAGAGAAAGTCAGTAAATTATGTATTGAGCTCTCAAAGTCGACTTGTATCAGTAGCCATCTCACCCTAATTGTGTCTGTGTCAGACGATGCATGCCTGTGTATGTGTGTGTGTGTGGGAGAGAGAATACAATGGCTATGAACAGCCTCACAGTCAAAGAGAGCGAGAGAGGGAGAGAGGGAGGCAGGAAGAGAGGAAGCAATCCTTCAACAGAGCACAATATCAGACTGCGGACAGACAACGAACGGCTGGAAGGTTCTGGAAACGAGAGAAAAGCCTGCCTCCCTCACATTTCAGCTCCTGACGCCGCCTCCCAAAGTGCCCTCCATCTAACACGAACACACACACGCACACACACATATACACATAAATGGCACCATAACTCTATACCCGCAATCAATCTCCGCTATGAAGACACATCCATCTTCTGTAATGTTAATGGGAGGGTTTTGGGGGGGGGTGGTGGTGTGGAGGACAGGGGTAAAACAGAGGGTATGCGGCTTTGAAGCTGACCTCAGAACAGTGCGTGGGATAATATAGGCTGTGCGCATGTGTGATGCAGACAGAGCGAGTGAAAGAAAGGCAGGAAAAGAGGTCTGCGCTGTCGTGCGTACATGTTTAGTGTATTTATCTACATGTCAGGAGGTCAGGTGTGTGTGTGCGTCAGGGTGTGTGGGAGAGAGGGGGAGAGGGAGAGAGAGAGGGAGAGAGAGACTGATGGCTGTCAGCTTGCATCTGGCAGAGCAAATAAATTAGGCTTATGAAGACAAATGAACGGGCGATGGAAAAAGTGAACGGGGGTGGAGGGGGATCGCAAAGGAGAGTGGGACGAGGACGAGAGAGAGAGAGAGAGAGCGAGAGAGAGGGGGGAGATGTGATGGAGGGATAGTGTGAGTATGTGGTGGCATGGTTATGAAAGGAAGGCGATGGTGGTGCCAGCTAAGAGAGCTCCTTCAGCAGCCAGTGACTGTTCATTAAGAAGGACAGGCACACAGACACAGGCAGACAGGTCTGCTGCTGGCAACGGGAGAAGATCTGGCTCCAGCGTCTTTGGCCGAAAGGGAAACATATACTGTATGTGTGGGTGCGTGTGTGGGGATGTGTGTTTGTGTGTGGATCCACTGCCAGTGTGTTGCAAATCCAGAAAAAAAAGACCAATTTCTTTTATTGTGTTTAAATGTTGTTTAACAAAAGTAAACAAAAGTAAACAAAAGGAAGTCACAATGTGGTGTGCATAATGTGTGATCCTGGCTCTATCTGTGTTGGTCCTCTGCTTGTGCGTCTGGTGTCACAGTGTGTCCATGTGTGTTCTATCTCTGTAGATTTGTCAGTGTCTATGCCATGACACACTCCCGTCGCTGTGAGTGGAGGAGAGCTCTCGGGGGGCTTTGTCACGCGGCGGTCTGTTCGTTTCCTGAGGCCTGGCGCCCCTCGTTTGATAAATGACACATGTCATTCTGTCAGCCCCTGCCATCCGGGCTGGGAGGCCCCAAGCTGATGTATGGCTGCCCAGGCTAAAGGAAATCAGAGTGTTTTGGCAGAGCCCTGAGAACACGGCCTCGTATAAGGGGAATGTGTCTATGGTGGTGTCTGCGTGTGTGTGTGTTTGTGCCTGTCTGTCTGTGATACTGAGTGCATGTTTAATTGTGTGTATATGTGCCTGTTAGTGTGTGTGTGTGTGCGTGTGCGTGTGTGTGTGTGTATGGTCTCAACCTGTCAGGCAGACGGGCAGAGGGAGACAAATCATCGTCATGGCCGCCCCAGCTGTTCCCCAAATTTGGTGCGAGGAGGAGAGTGAGAGGGAAAAAAACAAAACCCTGCCGTTTGAGTTTTAAACGGTTGATGCTTCCCAGAAACGGGAATGAGTGAGGCACACACACACACACACACACACACACACACACACACACACACACACACACACACACACAGAATCAAAACTCCAATGCTGGAACAGGAATGTGTCCAATCCCAGACGGAAACAACAGACACATTGGTTTCAACTGAGCGATTTGTGTGCGCAAACAAGTGCGCACACACACATACACACATGATGACACATGCTTCAGTCGCACACATTATGTAAACACATGAACACAAACTCTGGTCCGGGCATTTCGCACCTTGACCGAAGTGAAAAGCTGACAGGCCGTCCAAACAAAAACGTAACCATGTTTATAGAAATGTCCGACATGAAGAATGTGTTAGATTTAAAATCAGATTTTTTTTTACCTCTTCTGCTTTTTATATGTGAACACAGCAGTTTTCACTTTCACCCACAACTCGATCAACTTTCTTTTTTTTTTACGAAACCAAACGCTGACAGGTTTGAATAAGCGGCGCCCTGCTGCAGACGATCCTCGCGGCTCATACCACACACATCCACAAACATCTCTCCAGCCGAGGACCGTCCCACCTGGAGGTTGTGAACTCCGAATGACCTCATTTGATCGCACCCCCTCCCCCTCTCCCACGGAAAAGAGGAGGGAGAAGGGGGAAAAAACAGTGTCATTAAGCTGTGAGTGATGAGTGGCAGCCATGGGTGACATCCTCCCCTCTGCCTTTCTCTCTCCTCCACTATCCAGCTGCTTTTCACTACCTCTCTCTCTCTCTTTCTTTCTTTGCTTCTCTACAGCCTTGATGCTTTTCTCTCTCTTGCCCTTTATCCACCTCTCCCTCCATCCCTCAACCCCTCAAGTCATTTCTCTTTCACTCCTCTGTTGCTCTGCCTCTCCTCTTTTTTTTCCACACCCCCACCCCGCCTCCGCCTTTCCTCCTCAGTTCTTTTTGTTTACTGTCACTCTTTTTCTCCTCTTTTTTCACCTCTTTATGCCCCTCCTTCAATCCCCCCCCCCACCACCCACACACATACACACACACACACACACACACACACACACACACACACAATAGTTCCTCGCTCAATCCCGTCTTGCTCTGTGACCGTGGTCATGTGGAGGAGCCGTGCACGTTTTCACCCCCTCAGGATTGTGCCATGGGCAGTGCTTCCACTGCAACTCCACAGTCTGGCACCGCTACGCTAGAAATGTCCGACAGCAGTTTTGAAATAGATGCGAGGATGTGTGACAATGTGTTTGTAACCAAATTTTATTCAAACGAACATGCAAAAGCGGTGTGTGCTTAACGATCTGTCTCTTTGCCATCGTTTGATTCATCTAAACGGGTTTGAACTTAGCGGCAGAAAGTCACACCATGTATTTCAGTGTTTGGTACACAGCACTTCATGATTCTATCATAATCAATCTAGTATTGAAGCACAAATCCAATTTTACTGAAATGCAAAAGGATTTCCCAGGCTGGCAGATACTGGCGTCTGATCTAACCTCATACTGGGAGAGAAATGGAAAGTCGAACATGTGTAAGTCCAAACCTCTCCAGGCCTGCAATGTACTTCCTGTGTCTCACACAGCAAACTCAGCTCATCACTCATACGGATATCAAATATGTTTTTGCCTTAAACAAAGTCAGGAACAATATAAACAGCAGCTGTTTGTCAGACTGAGGTTACGGTACTGTATATAAATAAAGCAACCTGTTGTTATTGATACCAGAGAAGCCTGGAGCAACTTTAAACCATGACATTTACTTCTTGCTGAAAATGATAAATGATTGATGTTATATTGACCTGCTCACTCAAGTAACATTAGGATCAATGGATCATGACTGTGGGAGTAAAATCATCTGAACTTTTCTTCAGATGGATATAAATAATCACACTGTTTTTAATGCACTTCTACAGAAAGAGTAGTTATGTAAGTATAATGTAAATTATTCGGTATATTTTCAGTCTGTGGTTGCTGTCGCGTTTGATTGAAAAACTGTTAGGTCAGCACTTCAGACTCAAGGTCAATGGCAGAACTTTCTCTATGCACATTATCGCTTTTCTAAAGACAGTCACAACAAAAGAGTTACACACAGGGAGAAAATGCGAAACTCGGAATGCGGCCATTTCTGTACAGTAATCACCCGGATGATAGATCCCTGACACAGACATTCACTAAAGTGACGCAGCAAGCTACAGCCAAAGGAAGAATTAGAAGAATAGACACTTAAATGGGCGTTAATGGAGTGGTTCTACAGTATCAGTCGCCCAAAATATGGAGTTGAACCGTTTTGTTAACTGGTGGATTGTATCATGTTAAATAATTAATCATATGTTTCATGTAGAGATCTCAAAAAAAAAAGTAGATCCACATTTTTGGGACAAATATTTACTCTCATGCTGGGAGCGAAATGAGATGACTGATTCCTCCCTTATGTTTGTTGGCTCAGTCAAAACAGCCAACAGCTGGGTAGCTTAACTTAGCAGAATGGAAAGAATGGAGACAGAGGGAAACAGCGCTATCAAAAGGTAACAAAATCCATCTTCCAGCGCCTCGAGAGCTCACTAAGTAGGATGCTATATTTTCTTTGATTTATGAACAAATACCTGAGAGTACAAAACGAAAATGTATGGTTTTATATGGGAGTGTACTAACAGTTTTTTCATCAGGCGCCGGACTGTCAAATGTTTACTAGCACAGGCTCACTTTGTTGTTGTTTTAAGGGCAGTTTATTGCATTTTTTTAAGCTTACGGTTTATAGCCCGTGGTGGTAGAATTCATGTGCGTGCTATCTGTTTGTCTTGTGCCACCACACCATCAACTCTGATCTGTAGCCAAAGACAAATTCCCACACAAGTCCACACAGTAAAAATTTCTATTCTATTCGATTCTATTCTATTCTATTCTGCTTGGTGGTTGCTGTGAATTGCATATGGGTAAATGTTCACAAACAGCTAGATGTCAACCGTTTTGTTGCATATTTATTATTTATCAATGACATTATTTGACGTGATGACGGCAATGAAAGAGACAAGATGCAGATGGATGAGGGAGTGGAGGGTAAACAAGACGGCAGACAGACAGAGACACAAACAGAGGCAGGTAATCAGAGACAGACACTCAAGTGGACGTCCAACGAGCGAGTCAGACACACACCCAGACAGCCAGACAAGACAGTGACGAGGAAGACACGCTGACAGGAGACGTTTGGGTGTACATGAGGACTCCTGCTGTTTTCCCTGAGACAGACGACTTAGACGGACTGAGCTGAGCTTACACCCCCTGTGACTGTCACTGTTTCAACTGCCCATCAAATGGGAAACTGAAGCCGTCCACTGTTAAGTGATTGCTGCGTGTAACCCCTGAGCAAATTGCTGCCAATGAATTTTCTTCCCTAATGAAAAGTGTCAAACAAAAACGAATGGCAAACATGTCAACAAAACGTGCTTTGATTCTCTTCCTGTGCAGCATGCTTTATGGGGAACTCTGCTTAGTGGGAGCAGCTCTTGGAAAACTATGTGACAGTCATGTGGTCAGACTTCAAGGGAAATGACACAAGACTTTATTGCCCTGTGACCTTTTGGATTTTTACAAGTCAGATGTCTGACTGCGGGATGTCGCTGAAATCAGACTACAGGGGGAAAAAGTAGCTCTTGATATATGAGCACGAGGCCAGTGAGCCTGAAAGAGGAGAGTATTAAGCTCTCTGTCTCAGATGTTGACTTCGTGTTCTTGTAACCAGTTCACTGACTCTTGAGCATCCGGCGTGAGGACTATAGATGAGAGCCGGAGACAGGGAGGAAGATGAAAGAAAATATGAGCAGGGTAGAGGAGGACTGAGTCGGTAAGATTGAGATTGATGAGTGATAGGAAGATGAGAAACGGCTTACAGGGACGGAGAGGGAGAGAGAGACAGAGAGAACCAGTAATCCCAAAAAAAATGAGTTAAGAGAATGAGAGAAAATGAGAGTAGGTTGAGATAAAGGCGAAGAAGTAAAGGGGACGGGGGGGGGGGGCACACCAGGCTGCAGCATGACCTTCCCCATCGTCCGCTCTCAAGGACAAAGTGTCATCTGTTAACTGTACCCATTCTCAGATGGCTTATCTGCAGTAAACTAGTGTCCAAAAAATGATATTCATTGCTTCTCAACGCACCTTATCAGTTAAATAAACACTCCCTGGGGGATAAAAATTTCCACACTCTGCCTTCCGTTATTCGCTCCGGCTGGTGGTTGGATCTGCTGAGGCCAGCTTTTTCCTCAGTCGCTACATACTAAAATCTGTCATGATATACAGTGCTGGCTTTTGCCAGATTTCACACCACATGCTCGACATGGAGAACAATCAGATCTCTCTTCAGAGCTGGGAATGTGGGAAAAGGAAACGTACCAATAGCCGGGGCTTTGTTTGTGTGTGTTTGATCAATGTTACTGTCCTCCTGATGTTTACAGAATGATTATGTTCAAACCAACACTGTACAGTTATCATGTGGATACACAATATGCTTAAACCCAAACATCCGCACAGAACGACAAACGAAACACACTAATTCTGCTTCTGAGCCTCCAGAATGTTTAGTGTTACCTCATACTTCAGCGTGAAGAACGGATGCCACTTTTCCATTATAGCGTTTTCATTTTCATCTTCTGAACTTAAATTTAATTTCTGCTGAGGTAAAACAGTCAAATAAGAAAAACTGCACGCAGTAGTTAACTTACCAGAGAGGTCCTACAATCTGACATAATGGTAGATACTAGTAGCAAGTTAGCAACTGAATTGATCAGGTATTTGTTTTTGATTAATTAACTAATATAATATACAATATATAGCTGATTAACAATCAAACATTCATTCAGAATATAACATTTACTTTCCCAAAATCAATTTAGCAGCAATATAATCTGACTCTTTTAATTAAAAAACAAACAAACAAACTAAATGAGAACATAGTATTTACACTGCACTAATGTTTTTTTTTTTTTTATTGTTGGTCGTTCTGTACCTACATCTGTACTTTACCCTAAAGGTAAAATACACCTAAACAGGCAACGGCAGAGTAAGTGTATGTGTTGGCGCGCGTGTCAGCGCTACAGCACGGGCACATATAATCAGTGGCTAATAACAACACGGTGGGAGTTGCTGCCCCACCGTAAATCAATGAGCAAAATAATTGCTAATACACTGGTTATCGATTAGTGTGGCCGCCATGCACTCATTTTCTGGGGCGAATGTAAGCTAAGCGCTAACAAGGTGACAAGGGTAAAGTGTTATTTCTCAAAAAGGCGCACAGGCAGACAGCTGGGCAGGAAAAAAAATGACAACGGGGCCTGGGCAGTAATTCTTAATTGACACCTGTCAGAGCGATGGCAGCAGTCACAGCTGCTGCAAGAGAACGTCTACCCAAGTCCTGTTCATCTGTCACTTTTAATATCGTTCCTTCTCAGCCCCTCTTCTTCTCACTCTGTCGCTTGCTTCCCCTCTGTCTGTCTTCTACAGCCCAGATGTTCAAGGCCGGTTAACAGGAGCAACTGTAAGGATGTGTTGTGAAGAGCCTCCAGCAGCAACTTCACCACATTAAAAAAAAACAAAAACGTTAGTTTATGGATCAAAAGGTGTTTTTCAGTTGAACTTTAATTGACAAGAGCGAGAGATCTAATAAAAAGGGAGTACTGAGAGGAATAATCCTCAGGGTCACGCATCTCTGGTCTTATCGCCAGCTTGATCACTGTGATTACTGCAACAGTCATCGGCCTCAGTGGCGATTTCTAATGCATCAAGTGCAAAACTGGAAAAAAAAAGGGAGCTCAGTAATATCTTAGATCACTGGAGCAAAATGCAGAAACCAATATCCGATAGAGTCTCTCTGGCTTTGGACAAATTCGATCACGGCCGCCGACGCTGGCTGACGCGGTCTCTCGCGTAACAGCGTCTGTCTGGTGCGCGGTGCATCAATCACGCCGGGACGCACACTCAAGTGACGCCACACTGGACTTCATCACTGCAAACATGAGCTTGCACACTAACATAAATGATGAAAAACATACAAGGAAGCTGTGGGGCAAGTGAAAACATTTGGGAAAACAGCAACATTTACACACACACACACAGTGTGTATACTGCAGAGGAAGCAGTTACGACAGGGGGTCCCCTGAGTGCACGCTGACCTCTGAGTGGACCCTGGACCTCCCGTCGTCTTGCTTTAAATCACAACTTCCTGTCTCTTCTCCTCACTTTTGCCTCACTCCTTCTCTCTGCATCTTAAAGCTGCTGTAATTATTAGTCAAGCTCAGGAGCAAAAGCTGTTGAGCAGAGGTCGCGACAATATTCCAGACCTACTTTCAACGGCCTAAATCTCAGTACAAAAAAAGGTGATGATAAATTCCTAAACCCTGATCTGAATCCATGTGTTTGTATTGTATTTAACAGTGAATTGTGTATTTTGCACTTCAATTCATCATCCCTCCTGTTGCTTTCACTCTTCTCTCCTTTCGCCCAAATGGCTACTTCGCTCAATCAGTAGGAGAACTTCAGTCTAGCCCATATCCTTCACAGTAATTAGCGACCGCTACGCTAAACCCCTCGAGGACAGCCATGTGGATGATGTCACCCTTGTTATTATTCCTGTTATTATCCGACATCCCTACTGTACATGTTGGCTTTTGTTTTGCAGCTGTTTTGAATTGCGGCCAGGCTATCTCTGTGAATGGAAAACAGGCACGGCGAAAAATCAGAGACAATAAATACGTGCAGGATGTATTTAAGGCCGAGGATGCTATTTCGGAGAAAAATGACCTTGTTCTCTTTATTTCTTTGTCAAAACTCCTCGTGTCGCGCTTGAGTGAAAATCCAGGTTTTCCTGCTTCCCCTGAACCTCATTAAGCTCGGGGATAGTTTTACCTCGGGGCTGCGGTTCTGAATGCCTTCACATCGTCACCCTGCTGGCGAGCCTAATTCCCACATATTTTCAATACGACCCTCTCTTTTCCATAAGAGCAGTCATCGATCTTCATTTGTCACTTAACCTCCACGAAGATGAGGACAGAGAGCGCAGTGCGTGCCGAGTGCCAGTGTGTGTATTAGTGTGTGTCTTTGATTTCCTGGAGGCCTACCGGCTCTGACAACACATGCAAATGAAACCGCGGGTGTAGTGGAGTGTGGGATAGCGAACGTATCCACTGATTCCTTCAGTCAATGTCACCTGTTAATGACTCTTTACATACACTTCCTTATCACCGGATCAGAATATTTCACATTCGCACATACACACTGGAACAAACGCCTCATCCTGCTGAGTGATGCAGTGTCATATTTTTTTTTAATACCTCAAATTATGTTTTTTTTCCCCTCATGGCACCGACTGAATTCCTGAAATAAATGCCATTAAACCCTTTCTCAGGACTTTTCTGATAAAGCTAAACACCAGGCTCTAATAGTCATCGTTCAGGGCTGACTTCGTAGTTGACAGTTGCCGCGAGCTACATTTCTGCAGAGGAATCTCACTATGCAAAGTTAAAAAAAAAATGTATTAGTGCTGCTCGTCTTAGAACTTTGTTCCTGTTCTGTCAAACAAACTAAAAGGCTGTTACCTGCAAAATCATTGTGAAAAGGGGAAGTTTTAAGAAGATCGCTCACATCCGCAGGAGCCAACTTCCACTCATATACTGTATTTATCTCCTGGTTCACGTACTAATCATCCAAACGTCCAGCCTTTCATTATGTTGTTACATGGCTGTTGGTGTCCAGCCCAGTGTTGGCTTCATAAGTCACACATCTCGATTTGTCACCTCGCACTGCAAGGCAACCTCTGCTGTTGAGTTTACACTGGAACAACTGGGGGTGGGCATATGAGAAGTGGCTAACACCGAGTTGATTATATCAAGGCAGCTCGCAGACCTGACACCTTGCTGAATTTGTCAGCATTAATCGGTGGGGCCCTGTCACTGAACCGTCAGCTACCTGGATAATTAGGGACCGCGGCTAACGATGCCGTCGGGAAGAAGGAAAGCTCGACTCCCCTCCCTTCCCCTCCCCTCCCCACCCACTCACCCACCAACCAAGCTAGGAGTCATAATTAAGAGACTCAGTTTGGATTGAGGTAGTGATCGTGGCAGTAAAGCAGAATCTGTTTAAGGGGGGAGAAAAAAAGAAAACGGCCCCTGGTGTCAGTGGAGGAGCTCACAAAGCAAAGCTGTACTGTCTGTGTGTTCTGCTGGAGCCGCCTGGAGCTCACTGTGGCTTCGATCTGGACGAATGTTGACGACGCTTTAATTAAACACGTGTTGTGCTAAGCTGCAGACAGATCATTAAAACGCGGCGCTGAAGTTTGTTTATGGGAGACACGGAGTAATGTACATCAAGGAAATTAACAGCACGCTGTCTCTGACTGTAACTCTGATATAGGTTAAGACCCGAGTTGGCTGACGTTTCTATCGAGGAAGCAGACAAAAGAAAACTATGTTTAGGTATGAAGCAACACATTGCCACATGGTCAGTATCACAGCACATCACGACCCGTGGCGGAAAAGGACCAGGAACCTGGTCCATCCCACTGTGGAGCAGCCACCTACACTTTGCTCCACCTCTTCCTCTTGTGCCGTCTCAGTGAGTATAACTGGACGTTAAGCAGGATAGGCAGTAAAAAAAAATAAAAATTAGACATATATTTTATATGCAGCTACAACGTTTTAATGTGCGGAATAAATATTATGGCTAACACAGTGCCATGCTGACATGTTGAATGATTAGTTGACAGATTCATTACTTAGGGTGACAGTGTTTGATTTAAGATACGTTGGCTGGCGAACCAAACGTGAGAGACTACGTGCTCCAATTCCATTTATTTTCCTACAGCAATCAAAACTGTGACCTCAGTATCAAGGCAAATAAAGAATAATGGCTTCTTTTGTACATTTCATATAACCTACAGTTTCTCACATCACACTAATTACAGGTTGATTTAGCTGTAATGTGTACAGGATGTTGCTATTTTTAAAACATGATCATTCTCCTGATGCAAAACAATCTATCAGACACTGACTGAAATAGGTGCTCAAAGGTCAAAGGTCTACACCCTCTATTCCTGCTGTTATGATCACAGCCCTTGAGTTGCATCAAGCTATTATTACCGTAAATATTGACATGATTTTTTTAAAATATAAATTAAATGAATAATCTGTACAAATTTAGAAAATATGGAGAACAAATGCTGACAACTTTCCAGAGTCCATGTCAAAGTTATTTATACTCAATTTACAATATTATCAAAAAAAAAACCCCAAGATCTCTCTGTCTAAGAACCTACAACCACTCTGTGACATTTGTTTTGATACAGAACATTATTTGGCTTGTAAAACTGTTGCACAATAATTGTGTTGCATGACTAATAAAATTATTGCTCAAAGTTCCAGTATATAAGTCCTATTATGTTTATATTATTGTCTTGATTATTGTTACTTGATATAACAACACTGTCTGCTTTTTTTTTGTATTAATTACCTGAGCTCCAATGAGAAACAACTTAGAACAACTGCGTTTCAGTGAGAAAAGACAGAGGGGGGGAAAAAAATGACGACAAATGACTGCAGCAAAAGTCTGTGCTGCTCAAATAGCACTGCGCTGAACTCAACTGCCAAAACTAACAGATGCAGTAATGTGGTTCCAAATGAAAGAACACTGATGTATTGTCACTGGTCATAATCTAGATAGGGTACACCACCATTACAGGGTCTAAAATCATCACTGTGACTGATGAGACGGAGCCCATTTGAAACGGCATACAAAGAGCCATTCAATCCTCTGTCTCTCTCTCGCTCTTTCTCTCGCTCTCTCTCTCTCCGAGGAGCATATGCAACATTTTGTTTTAGTGCAACTCCAAAGTGACAAACCTGGTTTGTGGAAACATCTGGTAATAGCCTGCGTTTAAAGGTGTGTGCACGAACACAAAGAGGAAACAGTCACACACATGCACTACATACACATCAGTGGACGTGATGCATGAATCTATTGCAAAAACAGACAATTAAGCCAATATTCAAACGCTGACTGGGGATGGGGACTCTCCAGAGCCTGGCTGAATGACCGGAAGAGGCTGGAGACCAGGGGAAACAACACCTTTCTTTCTCTCCTTTGAGGGTTTCACCACCTTTTGTGGGAGAGGTGGAAACAGACACCGCTCATTTCCACTGCGCAGGCTTGTTCTTCAAACACATTTCTCTCGATCCATCACTAAACCCTCGCGTCAATTAGAAATTACAGCCCCACCGAGTTCAAAGTCTTTCTGTCACAACCTTGATTAAGTCTGCTTAACCTCACATTTCCACCGCCTGCTTAACATTCTACAGCTGTTCTGTTCGGCTTTGGTCATTACTGCGTGAACTTCAAAGGTTCCACTCTCTCTCTTTTTTTTCTTCTTCTCTCCATCATTTTGGAAATGCGTGTCAATCACACACACACACATCTCTCAGGGACATCAAATGGATTCAGGCACACGTGTGGTTCTCTCAAACAGCAGCTCATGTCTGGTCAGCTTAAGGAGGAACGTATAGGCCTGACTGTTAAAATGCAAAACTGTTCTGGTCTGGGATTTCTTTCAGGATATGAATTTTTCTGTATGGTACACTGACTAAGGAAAGAAGTACTTTAAAAAATATATAGATTTTGTTCATAGCAAGTTTAGTACGATGGAAAAACATAATTAAGAGGGTTTCTTTATACTAAAACGGACCTTTTCATCACCTGGTGTCAGTAGTGTTTCTGGAAAGTGGCTTTGGGGCCAAGTTTGTTTGACCTAGCGTGATTTTACGCACACTGTATAAACATTTTGAAACATATAATTTTGTTGTTAAACAACACATCATGTTTCTACAAAATGAACACAAAGGTCAGTTGAATAGTTTGAGGTGACCTCGTCACTTCACCCTGCGGTGTTTTGGGTTTATACCTCTGTGTGGGATCTCTCGACACCTCCAGCCACTCCCTCCCTCCCTCCCCCCTTCTCCCTTGTTCCCTCCCCCTTGGGTATTAATCGCAAAGTATTTATCCCGCATGAGAACTTTTCCTCCAATTTGTCTTCTCTTTGCTTCCTCTTTGGGGACGGGGGGCAACAAAAAAAAACTTTATCCTGTGAGGGGGTTCGGCTATCGGGCGCATGCGTGTCTCTATGGTGAATGATTTACTGATGTTTATCAGGAATGAACAGATCAAAGAGAGTCGCGTGACAGGCGATCAATCAAGCATCAAATCGGGGATGGCAAAGCCACAGGAGAACAGGGGCTGAAAACACGCGCTTTTTCTTTTCTTTTCTTTTCTTTTCTGATATAGTATGTATGGGCAGTGTTGGGAGAAGTTGGGACACCCGCAGACCTCGTGCACGTCCTTGGCACCGAGGCGCGCGCCTATGTAAACGACACAACACGGCTGCCAGTCAAACGCGCCTTGTTCGATTAGTGGAAATAAACTCTGTCTGAATTTGAACCTATAAAGTGAAAGGTCACAGAGGTCAGCTGAGCTGAAGACGCCGGGATGTGGGAATAACACTGGGGAACTAACTACACGGGTCCTGTTGTCCTCGCATTGTGTCTCTGCAGCAGGCCTATTCGCTGCTGTGTAAACTTGTGTGCATGTGTGGCTGTTTAACCTACGGGAGGGAGGGTGGGGGGGTGATTGTGTGTGTGTGTGTGTGTGTGTGTTTGTCTGATGTGTGTGTGTTTGTTGGCGGAGCCGGGGCTTACCTGCTGACCGCCGCGGCGCTTGCTGCTTTCTCCTCGGCATGCTGCTGCGAGACTTCCCGCTGGACTTTTCATGCAGAGATCAGGAGCGCGGACGAGCTGCGGAGGAAATGAAAGCCAGCAGCGGTTCCTCGGTCGCTCTTCAGCCGGGTGATGGTAGATGATAGCACAGGCTGAGCAGAGCAGACTGTAGATCCCTCGCAGGGGGGGAGAAGTCTCTCGTGTGTTTAATCGTCACGCGTCTCTGGTCGTTGTGTGTAATCGACGAGTCCGGTGAGGAAACAAAGATCGTAGTGGTTGTAGAGGCGACCGGGCTCCGTCCGTTAACTTCTGCCGAGTCGGTGAGGAAGTGGGTCTCAGTCTGGAGCAGGGACACGGACAGCTCACTGAGCCCCTCGCCGCGTCCGCGTCAAAACAGGCGCACGAGCCCGACAGGAGCGGTTCATACCTCTGTTCGCAGCCGGCGCTCTCCTCCTCCTCCGGGTTGAACTCGCACGCGGGCGCGGTGGTGTTCGTCTCTGTGCGTCCGACAAGGTGCCCGATCCGGTATCCGGGCGCCGCCGCGGTCCTCTGGAGGAGAAGCAGGAAGAGGGAGGAAAGAGGGACACGTTAGTCGGACTCGGTGTGTGTCAATCAGTCACACAAGTGTGTGTGTGTGTGTGTGTGTATGTGCGGAGAACCCCCCCGCCCCCCCTTCTCCTCAGTAATCAGCTCCCCATCTCAGAGAAAACACCCCTGGATAATGAAATACTCACACACGCGCTGTCCGCCCGACCGACAATATTCAATATGGACACTTGACGAATTTGTCAGAAAGTCCTGAGAAGACACAGGCCCGTCCCCCGAGCCGCACACTGCGGCTTGTTGTTGCTGCCGTTGTTGTTGTTATTGTTGCCCTCTTTTCATTTGTTATTGCTGATTGTGGAAAGCGCAGGAGCGTGCCCGGATATTCCTCCGCAGTGGAGATGTGCGCACATTGGTGATGCGCGCCGCGTGCAGACAGCTCCCACTGATAGACAGACACATCCAGCTGCCTCTCCGGCCTCTCCTTTACTCCACCCCTCCACACAGCGTCACCCTGACAGTCAGAGCCCACCTGTCAATCCGCTGCTCTAATTGTTCGCTGGGACGGCTCTCATTCTCAACGCCTTCCTGTCGCCGCGCGCGCAGTGTAGGCAGCAGGAGACGTGCGTCTCCGTCCTGTGGACACGCGGGTATCCGAGTGGGGAAGTCGCGTTAAGACACCGCGGGGTGAGAGGTGTCTGGAAAAGTTGATGTGCGTTGGAGAGTCTTGGTTTAACAGCGACTGCTGATTTCTGCATCACATTAAAATGAGTCAAGAGGTGTTTTTTTTAAATGAAATAAAATATGATTTAATTTGCGTAAACACAACACTACAAATGAATAAACAACAAAAACAAAGACGCAGACATCAGCAGTAAACCTATTAGGCTTTGTTGATCCTACACGAGGAGGATAATCTTTGATAATCAGGCCTGACTGATTATTTGGATTAGACCCCGATACATCAATCACTGTGACACACAGCGCGAGACTCATGTGAAGAAACACAAAAGCTGCGCGCGAGGAGCTGACACAACTTCTCTTTGCGCCCTGAGGCAAACGATGTTTAGGATTGTGATGAGAATAAAACGCAGCTGTGCGTCGCAGACGAGTCTCTGGGTTTGTGTTGATTTTTTTTGTGTGTGACCTCTTCAGTGGGACAAAGGAGGCTGCGGATCGATTTGCGTTACACCTTGTTGGCGAGGCTTGTGGTGAAGGGGAGGGGCTCTGGATCTCCAAGACGGTCCATTAGTAGCCTGCACTCCTTCCTAACTATTACCCTCCATAAAGTGTTTATAAAGGGCACACAACTGGCCCAATGTTATCTGAAAAAAAAGGGGGGGGGGGCGTCATGGGTTTCCTGGCCAGGAGCAGCATGGAGGAGAGATGAGGGGGGGAAAAGTCTAAAGCTTGTTTTTGTTACTGAGTGACTGAGGGTGTGGTGATAATCACTACATAAGCTGGATGGTATAAGAAGTGGCTCGGTTCAGAGTGGATGTGCGCCCCCTCCGTCTGCAGCACGGCACCGGACTCGGACAATCCAGCTACCCCGGCTCCAGTCCCCGGTTTGGACCCGGATCATTGACAAGAAACTGGATTAATAACTTTGGTGCACTCAGGCCCACTTCAACTCGTTCCCGGTGAGTTTCTCCATTTTTCCTTCCCGACCTCACCTCATCATTCTCCACGGTGATCAGGTAACAAAAGAAAAGGTGCAGCCGAGCGTCTTTACGCGCGGTGCCAAACCGACGATCTGCCAACACTGAGTATCTGAAGTCTCTTATTATGTGGTAAAAGAAACCTCCAAGTACCGCCCCAACATCTGTCTGTCCCTGTCTGTCAAAGGAGACCTGCCCTCTGATTGATGGAGGCGACTTACGTCACTAATGTTTCCAGCCCAGTCTGCATTTTCAAAGAAGCTATACACAGCTATATAAACAATGTTTTTATAGCTGTAGGTGTTTACATATATCTATGTATTAAATTATTATATGATTGTTATGAAGACCAATATTATAGTCTAAAACAGAATGAGTCAAACTGTGTGTTTATACACTGTGAAGTGCTCATTAGTGTATGAGCTTGACTTGGGAGAAATGTGAACTTGGGAATTAAGGGATTAAATAAAACCATCCAATGTTAATATAAAACAACACAAACATAAGGGAGCAGAGAGATCTGATCCTAGGCCAGCAGGGGGGGACATGTGGTTCAAGAGGCTGGGGTAATAATGTCTCGGCAATGAAACTGTATGTGAGCAGCACATGCCAATTTTATGTTGCCATTTCTTTCTTTCTTTCTTTCTTTCTTTCTTTCTTTCTTTCTTTCTTTCTTTCTTTCTTTCTTAAACCATTTTCATTTAAAACAATGTTGGTTGCTAATCCATGAAAGACACATACGATCCAGACTCCATGATCCAAATTGCTTGCTACAGGAGACACACTTCCTGTGATGCAACCACCCGTGCCCATGTGCCTGCATGACAAAAGCCGAACACATAAATAGTTGTGTCCCACCACCCCCAACTTGTAAACATGAAGCCCCTCTCCCTGTATTATGACATGTCAGCGTGTTTCCTTCTCCCTCGGAGCGGGTGAAAGCGTCAATGTAGTCGTCATGTATATTTACATACATTGTTCTCTACCTTCTTTTGTCTCTCTCTGTATTTTTTTCCAGTTCTGTCACGACCATCTAAAGAGAAGCTGTTTAATAAGATCTGCAAAGAAGTCCTGCAGGTTGTCAAATCAGGTGAGGGAAACAAACTCATGTAATCAGGTAACAATATAAATTCTTTTTGACATGTACATTCTGTAAAGTCATATTGTAAATGCTGTAAATTAATAGTAACACTGTGTTGTTAACAATATGTCATTCTAAGAATTTAGGTTTAAAACTAACAATAATAATATGTAAAAAGTTGCTTTGCCAGTTTATACATTGATATAATAATTCCTATTGAGCTATATTTATGGTTTAACTTTTAATGTGCGCCACCAAACAATTTGGAGAATTATTTGTAAGATCTACTGAGCTGTTCTGAAATATTTCACATTATTTCACAATACAGTAATTCACAACCATGGTGGTGTGTTACTCATAAGTCAAACATGCAACACAAAATATAGGCTGCTCGAAAATAACAACATCTGAAACAAACGCAGCATAATTTCACCTTTCTTTTAAATGCCTCAGTGTTTCTAGTCTTCTCCTAATCGTCAACAGCCCTACCAATAGCGTCACATGATCCAGTGGCATAATCACTGTGTTTGATTTTTTTCATTTACACCACATTTTCAGAATTAATATTTTGCCGACAGTGGTGATTTTCAGCACACTTGAGTTTTATTATTATTTTTAAAAATATTTTCTTTTATCACGCTGTTGGCACAGTTTATTGAGAAAAATCACACTGACCCATGACTAGAATTAAACTCTTCATTTCCATACATAATTAATGCCGAGTTGCATATTTTGGCCTGTGATGTCAAGAAATTTAGCCTCTTCTAGCATTTACGTTCAAATTCAGTGTCAGGGGTTTGTGGTGTTTAGCAAATGTGGGCAAACCTCATATCTTTTTATATTTAGATGCTGTTTATACAAAGATCTGCCCCAGCACTGTACTTTTTCACTTCTTCGTGGTCTAAAATAAAGATTAATATTTTTCATCTGTGTCATTCAAATAAGTTAACATTTGGAAAAATGAAGGCTTATGATAATTCCTCTCTTCATAATCTTGAGTAATCTTCAATCAATGACAGGTCCTATCAGATTCCAGACACTCATCGACAGCCAGAATATAAGAATATATAATAAAAAATTAATAAAGAGGAGGCTCTAACTTTGACATGAGCTATATCTCCACATCTATCAGATAAGACTGCATAATTAAAGTGCCAAGTGTGAGTGTGGAGAGAGAGGTTTTGATATTTTATGGAGATTTACTTTTCCATGACTTGTTTAATGTGTGGACTTAAAAAAAAAAAGCGATATGTTGCTGTAGTTTTGACAATGCAATTAAAGATTTGTAATCCCCAGCTGAGCTTTTTTTGATTTTGTCAGTTTGGACGAACAACGCAATGAAATGCTGCGCAGCGGTGACAGATGCAAGTTTATGAAAGGATTCAAGTCTCGGAGGGATTGGAGGTGTTATTTTACAGCGGCGAGGAAGCTCAAGGCTGAAGGGAAGAGGTAGCAACTCCAGCTTGTTTACATGAACTATGAAACGGTTGTTCAGCAGAATATACACTATGTTTTTTTTCCTCTCTTTTTATTACCTGCGTCTTTTAAACGTGAGCTACATTACACACCACAATGTGCAAAACTTTATCTGTGCTTTACGACAAATAGCGTGACAGAGATTTCCTGCTTCCGGGAACGACCTCACTAAAAAATTCCTCCCCAAAGTCAGCCGAATGAAGTGACATATTTCACGTTTCAATATACCTGCCTTTTCCGACATGCAGGCTCCTTCCTTCTCCTCCTCCCTCGCCTTTTGTTTTCTCTGACACGTGAACTCCAATTAGCATTTTCCAGCCATTAAGGAGGAAAGAGAAACAGCCAAATGTTTGTCTCACCGAGCGCTTTTTCTGACAAGACTTTCTGAGCCCCGGTGGAGGGGGAAAAAAACAAAAAAAACCCTAAACATCCAGACAGACTCAATATTATCTTCAACGTTAACATTATCTTCTTCACACAACAATTACCCATAGCTTTGTCTGGGAAACTGATGTGACAATACAGCCACTAGGGTTTATGAGAGCTGTTGTCAGTCTGCATTTGCAGCAATTAAAATGTTTAAAATGAATTTTAATGAGAGAACACAAGCAATGAGGATTATTTTCTTCCTCTGTGACGTCCCGTAATCTGTCACACATTTTCATTTTCTCAATGTTCCTGCTTTTTGCGACAGAGGAATAGGCCCCCGTTTCCATGCAAAACAAAACTCCTCGACACACAAAGCTCCTGGTAACATTTTGTGAGAAACCACACTACTCGCTTGAGGATAACGCGCAAAAACTGTACAATAATGTTCGGTTAGACAGTGACAGTACAGTGTGAAGAGGAGTTTTTTTTGTCATCTGTCCTATCACGCGTCAAATTAGAGCATCCTAATCTTCAGCTTTACCCCTAAATTTGAATCTGTGAATTTTAAATTGCACAGATTCCTAGCTGTGGGCTTTGGCTGCAAATATCTGTCACTGCTGCGGGTGTGTTGTGCATTAAGGGGAGAAAATGCTCTTAAAAAGGTGCTTTTCTGACATTAAAATGACTTGTGTGCACAGCGCTGGTCGATCTGTGCAGTTTGAGGCATATATTTATGAATAGGAACCTTTAATTAGGGCTTGTGTTTCCTCCCTAGTCACATTGAGGGATGGTCCTCGCCGACATTCATTAATGATAATCACCAAGAGCGATGGCATAGCTACAGGCCAAGTCTCCGGGGACCCGACACTTGAAAAGAAGCATTAAATTACACAGAGGGACTCTTTAATTGCAAAAAGGAAAATATATAGCCATCATTGTTAAATATGATCTTTTGTAAGCCTTTTACTGGTTCAAGGATTTGTCTAAGGGTTTCTTATCCTCACAGTCTCTCAAATTAATCTGAAGCTATTTCTGAGACACTACACAGAGCCCTTTGTTCAAAACAGTTCCTCTCACCACTCCTGGTTTTCTAGCCGAGCAAAACAATATGTAAATATATAGAAGTTTCATTCTCTAGCATATTGTTACGCGATATGAAAATCAAAATCAAGTCATGGACTGGTGTTACATTCAAAAAAAAGTTTTGCATGACTTAAAAACAGGCATCTTACTACAAAACAACACAGACTCTATCAAAATCAATCTATAAAATTGTTTATCTGCTTTATGGGTCGAAGGTAAAATTGTGTAAAACTTTGGGAAGTGCACCATAAAAACTAGAAAGATCACTGTGCATTGGGATGTTTACTCGAAGGTCCCAGGTCAATATGATTCAGTGAAAGCATCTGCTACTATTTACAGACACTGGATTCAGATGGTGATGAATCACGCTGAGGTGTACAGTTTTCCATTAATTGATCAATTCTGAAATTATTGATAATTGATCAACTTGACTTGTAGTAACCTTTTATTCGATATCTGTGTTTTGTTACGGATCGTTGTTTTGTCCGTCCTTCGCGTCTGAATCAATTTGTCTTGATCTTGAGGGGAAGACGAAAAATGTAAAAAAAAACAAATCTTGTTTGTTAATTAAACTATCTTGATTAAAAAAAGACATGATTAAAACAAGTATGAAGACACAGAGACATGAACACACACATACACACACACGCGCGCACACAAACATTCACACTCGTACATGCCCAAACTCCTGACCTAATTGCTCAGCCTCAGTCAACTAATTAATCACAGCTGACTTAACATGGTGACACGGTAGGTAGGTGACATTCTCCAAAAAAACTGTCTCCTTTTTTTCTCCTTTCTGTTCTGTTGATCCGTCTTCATTTCTCACTTTCGTTGCCACTTTTTTTTCTGTCTTATCCATGTCTTTATCATATTGTCACATTTTCACATTTCTTTCTTTCTTTCTTTCTTTCTTTCTTTCTTTCTTTCTTTCTTTCTTTCTTTCTTTCTTTCTTTCCAATCAGATCATATCCAGCTTGAATCATCATGGAGAGAGTCACTTGTCCCACATCTATTTTTACCTGTTACGGGGGGAGGGAGGGGCTTTGCAGAGGTGAGAGTGGGCATGCTGGGAAAGAAGGAGGGTTAGGGGCGGGGTCACAATGCTCCATTAATCAAAAAGAATGACACTCATGTCGTCCCTGACAACCATCCTGCCAGCCGTATGTCTCTTCCCCTCCTCCTCCTCCATCCCACTCAAACAGGACAACTTTAGTGACGGGGAGGGTGAAGGGGGAAGAGGGGGGTGAGCGAACTTTATTAATCAAGCATCTCAGATTAATTGTTATGAAGTGTCACCCATGAATTCTCCATTTGGATTTAATAATCTTGGG
Organism: Trinectes maculatus; assembly: GCA_016785345.1. NCBI lineage: Eukaryota > Metazoa > Chordata > Actinopteri > Pleuronectiformes > Achiridae > Trinectes > Trinectes maculatus. The sequence continues at coordinate 966,929 of JAFBJQ010000227.1, read as the reverse complement.
GGTAGACTTAACAATCTCTGTCGTGATTTGAGTTTTATTGGAGAGGCTGCAGAGACAGAGAGAGACAGAGCGGGAGAGCGATGCAGTGACACAAATAGCTTCTCAGCGGACAGTCCCTCTCCACATGACAGTTATGAAATACAATTATCAGCGAGATCTGCTTAAGAATTCATCAACTGCACCCCTGCTTTCCAAGGAGAGCAGAGGGGGAAAAAAAATCCTACATACAAAGAAAGTCTTAACTGATACGTCTTCCCTTTTCCCTGCAGCCCTTAAACTATCATTTCAGTTTTTTTTCCCTGTCTCAGACATGTTAAGTCACTGTACAGGTATGGTGTGCATATTACTTTGAAAGCGCTCGGCGTGTTATATTAAAGCATATATCATTAGGTAATCAGGGAACCTGGTAAATGACACGCCACATGCAAATTACCCACACAGCGAGCAGTTTGTTTGAAATGTATCAGCCGTTGGTTTGCATGGGGGTCAATAATAGCTGTTAATCTCCCCATGCAGCAAAAATATACTGTCAGTGAATTGTACGCCGCCCTGTCAGCTCTCAAAAGTAACAGAATCATAAAACGCAAATGATTTCAATCAGCTGTCGCCTAATTGCAGCCATAGCTTTTGAAACGAACGAAGAACGGCTCCGACGCTGGTTGACAGTATGCATATAATTAGCATAGCTTTGCATATCGCAATGCTATTAATGTTCGTTTTATTTGGAAACTTGGATTATCCGGTTTTGATTTGTACCGTGGTATTGTTTTACAGGAACAAGGACAAAACAGTCCAGGTGGTAGTTATAAAAAACCATCATGAAGACGCTTTAACAAAACGGAGCTAATTTCTACATCAGAGGGAAGAATCTGGCCTTGTTTCTATCTCAGAACATTAGTTTGTCTGATCCGCAAAGCTATTTCTAATCTGTCCAGCGAGGATGGGTTGACAAAAGAGATCTGAGGGATACAAAATGGCTCTGCCTTTGTTCAGAATAATGATGGACGTCTTTATGTGACAATTTTTGGGGAAATGCTGGAGAAGCTTGTTAAACATGTGCCTTTAACTACACGCTCCCACTCCACCAGATATCATCCTGATCAATGACGCTGGGGCTCTGTGAAAAATAACCATAGCCGGCTCCGCGGTAAATGTTTTAGCTATCAACACTGCTTCATCCGCCGTCGCTCCAACGTCATGGCCAATCCCTCACTGACACTACAGCCTCAGCCTGGTTAAATCCCAGTCCATCTTCTCCCATCTGTAACTGCACTCGTCTGCCTGTGATGGGTGACTTCTGAATGATTCCTTGACTTCAAGCTCTTCAGTTTTAGTGCGTTGATAGCACGGATTCAATGAGACATTGGAGAAATTTTGAAATAATGTTGTGACACAGCACTGCAGGAAACACAGGACCACAGGGAAACCCTGAGTGTGTTGTGATAGTATGATTAAAACCAGAGAAAATACAACACAAATGACTATTCAACTAATGTGTTTACTCTTTTACCAACTCTCTATTATTCTGTATACACACACACACACACTCACTCATTTGCGTTCAAGTAACACAGCCCTCTAGTGGCCATAGCAAGTATGACTCTTAGGAGCCAAACAAACATGGGGGAAGCTGTCCATTTCCTGTTACTGCCAGTCACTTACTTGATTATGTAATTAGCACAGCAACGGAGGTCTCATCTAATTAAGCAGGTATTTTAAGCCAAACCACGAAAACGACAAAACCTAAACAAACGTTTATAAATGACACATCATAAAACAAATTAACTTTCAACATACCAAATATGTAATATTGCCAATCTATTTTGTTCATATTTCAAAAACATGCCACAGCCTTAGAAAATCTTCAACCGCATTTTATTTCCTCATCACATCTGCTAATCAATCATTTGACAAAGATCTTCTATAGATTAAAAATAAAGGGATACAGCTCACAGCCCAACTGTCCCCACCACTCATAGCATCTGCCCCGGTGGTCAAGGACACCCATATCAGTGGACGTCAGGGTAGGCCCCATCCATCAGAGGGCTATGGGTAATGGAATCAACCCGTGACAATGATCATCAGCACTGCAAACAATGGGCCATAAACATCCCTTGACAAGTGGTCAAATGCGAGCGAGGCTAGGTGGGGGCTGGGTGAGGGATTGTATCTGAGCATGTGTGTGTGTCTGTGTGTTTAGGTGTGTGTGCGTGTCCACATGTGTGAGTCAGTCAGACAGGGGCTGTAACACAAAGCGAAATGGTGCCGCAGAGTAGCAGGGATGTAGTGAGGGAGATATCTCCCAAGGGATCATGTGGTAAACCAACACGCTACACCTAAAAAACAAACATCCCCTGTGGGTCAGAGTTCAAGCATGCCTTATAGCTTATTTTAAGTGTTTGCATCTCTTGTTTCTTGTTTTAAAATTAGTTTTCATCTGATGTATTTTTTTCTGTTGGATAAGTTGCAGCAGTGAGGGCTAAGAATAAAACAGCAGATATGATTTACATATGTGTGCACCGCTGCCTCATTAATTATAGGGAATTACAAAAAGCGTAAAATGTCGAACCTGATTAAAATGCTACTCAACCATAACATTTCAACTCCTCCCCAAATCAGCTGAATTGTGGGCCATCTTTGTTTCCCTTTCCCTCTCAGTCAGCAATTAGAGAGATTGAGGATTATGGGGTATTTTTCCAACAAGAAGTTGTTGCTTTTGTCAAGCTGGTTGTTTCGTCACTCCAGTTTTTGACAGCTGGTTTCTCTCTCTCTCTCTCTCTTTCTCTGCAACACACACAAACTCACACCAGTTTAATTAGCGACCATTTGTCTCAGCTTTCCCTCTTTTCCTCTGTTTATCCAAACGTCAGGAATGACACTGGCCAATTAGTGCAATGAAATAGTTTAGCCACTTGGAACAGTACCAAGAGGGATCTTTTTTCTTGGAGCTCAAGGTCTAGTGTGTTGCATCCATGTTTGTGTGTATGTGTAGAACGTGCACAGCAGGTGTTTAATTTATTTGTTTGTTTGTTTTCTATTACGAGGTCAGTGTTATTTGTATAGTTTTGCCTTGACCTAATCACACCAAAGCTGACTTTGTAATTGACAGGAAATACGCGTGATAGTGTGATTGAGCTTATCCTTATTGTGTTTTATTACTGGTGGCAGAAAAAATTGACCCAAAGATCGTCTCACTCCTCCAAACCTTGGGCATCCAGGGCTAACAGCTCGATAATGGGTTTTGCAGCGATTTACTAATTGTCCTCATGATTCAAATTAATAATTGGCAGAGCTGTATCTGAAGTGCAGATCTAAGTACTCTTTTTGTACTTAACTCTTTTTTGGTTCATTTGTATCTACAAAAAAGAAAAAAAAATATCTGAGGAGGCAGCTGAGACGATATCATTAACAGTCTCTCGAAATTGAAGCCGTCATCAAGAGCGTCTTTAAATGTCTTTCGGAAGCTTTTTGTTGAGCGCAAATGACATCTCGCTCATTTTGCTGGTGGCTACATGACTGATGTGTTGAATAAGACAGTCCGTTTTGACGCTTTTGAAGGCTGCCGGTTTGAAGTATATGATTCTGAAGTGCCAGCATATGCTTGGTGAGATAAGTAATTTGACACACAGACATCACAGCCTGCAAATCGTTCGTCTGGCTGTCTTGAGTGTCCATGCCGCGCCGTTTTTTTTCCCAAGAACACTTTACAACTGTCACAACTGACTGTCAGCGCCCAAATGACGCACGCAAACAAGCTCATTTTGAACACAGATTAAGACAGCTGCCATATCAAAAAAAAATAAAATAAAACTGTTCTAAAAATACCATTAATTTGATCTCTGGCGTTTTAAAATTAATTTGCTATTTAAGAACCAAAGGCGGCTCCTCTCTTGCATCAGCTTGGTCATCAGAGTAATTAAATTAACGCTGATACATGAGAGCGAAGCCTGATTTAAAGCAGGAAGCGCTGAACAGTAACAGCCATTCAAAGGCGAGTGTGTTATTTCTGTCTGAGCAGAAGCTACCTGAATCAAACAGAATGCTAATACACACAAACAGACATTCTGTATATATTACCTATATACATAAAGTAGACTACATGCTTACAAAAGAACACATGCACATTCACGCGTGGCAGCCGGTGGGTGGTGGGGGGTGGAGGGTGGTGAGGTCAGACTTGCAAACAAAGTCACTGACATTGTGACACTTCTTTGGCAGCACTGTGCAAGTGTTGTCTGCAAACAGGCCTCTGAATAAATGGATCTGAAATTATTTACCCAGGGTATCAGCCACCTGAGCACAGACACATGCATACACAACTCACCCTCACTGCACACAAACACGCACGACACACAAGCTTCTCCCCTCCCTCTCTGTTGTTTACACAGAGACTGTGACGCACAGACACACCAACACCAACACCAGGAGCAGGAAAAAGACAGAGAAATCTGGCACAACAGCTTCCTATTGTGTCATCCTGAGTCACTGTATTTGATAAACAACAAGGTGACATTTATCATTCAGTTTGATTTCAGTCCGTTTTCATTGAAGTTGAGTTATAAAACCGTCTCCTTTTGTTTTCAGACTGCAGAGTGCAGACTGTAACTGAGGGCATGCTAAGAATAGCCACTTCCCCGACCTTGGCTTCTCCAGCAAAGTCTGCAACATTATCAGCTGAAATATCCACTATTACATGCTAACAACAAGAGACATGTGCACAGAGGCAGCAGCAGCAGCACACCGGACCACTGGCTTAGGGCAAAACATCTGGAAATGTTGTCACCTACAAGCCACTTGCGATCATCCCTGATTAGAGTGCATTTTCTTTGGTTCGTGATAAAAACACAACGTATGCAAGTTAATAAAGACTGTGTGTGACTGTGTGTGTTAGGTTTATGTAGCATTAACATGTTTGTGGTATCTCATACCTCATATATCCAACTGATACTTATAAGTCAAATTATGTGCAACGGGGCGACAACTTTCTTTCAAACTTTATATTGACAGATTTCAGATTTCCGCGTTTCCCTACCAGTGAGCCAGAAAGCTTTCATTATCTTCTTCGATGAAAACACCATAGCAGGAAACTGCTGAGTCAAGTCGAATGGCAATCAAGACACCACACAATCTGAGTCAGATCATGGCAAGACCGTCTCCTGTTTTGGATTTGGGTATTTTACCTAATGACAAGATGATAAATAACAAATATTACATTAGAAATCCTCAGAAGCACCTACAGAGGTTGGTCCTGGTACACAGGGGGTTAACAGTCTGACCGTCCAGCTCTGAGGGGAGCAAAAAGTTGACACTGGCGCAAAGGAGGGAAAACAACAAAGTTCGGGAGGTGAAAAATGAAGGCATCATAGAGATACATCATCATCTGCCCTCTCTGACACTCTGTAGGGCTTGACCTTACCAGGCTGCTGGGTTGTCAGAGTGGCCTAATCAAGTAGTATGCAGGGCTGCCAGAGGTGCTGTGCTCTGAGAACATGCACGGCACTGCATAAATAAGGAGATGCGTGCATAAGGAGTGTGTTGGGTTTTTGGTTTGTGTAACTTTAACTTTCTTCCATATTCACTTAAGTTACAATACAATATTTTAAAATGTTGTATATCTATTTTCAGAGCGAAATAAAATAAAGTCATATTAATAAGGTGCACTGTGCACATTTCTAACTCACAAAGGTTATTATCGCTCTATATCATAGACTGTAATTACAAAAATACAATGAGCAAAACTGCAAATGCACAAAACTTCAAACTGTTCTTTTAAACACATTACTATAAAGTTACTCTAAGCCACAATGTCCAATAAAAGGGAGACAGTTTAGAGCAGGAATATGAATAGAGCCTTATTAAAAAATATTATTGACCTTTCCATGGTTGTGAGTGGACATCAAAGCCGACGTTTTAAAGTCTCTCTCATGTAGGGTGTTATTAACATATGCTGGTCTTAATAAATTATCGTTGTCACATTATTAAAAAAAAAAATTAAGCACAACTCTACAAGTTTATGAGCCTGTAAAGGTGAAGGCCATGCATATAAAGTTTTTCATGCATCGTGAACTTTTGAGGGATGCTACAATAGGTTACATAATTAATTTCTGCAGGGAACCCTGAGCCATATATTTTAAAGATTTGCCTCAATCCTCAAAAGTGCAGTGGTGTTGGAGGATATAAAGACGTGGGCATTGCCATTACCGTTTTGCAACCTGGTTCAAAGTTCACATCTGTTGCGCTGGCGATTTTTGAAACTGTGAAAATGGCATATTAAAACATGTCAGCAAATTAGATGTAGCAAATACTAAAACTGTTTCCATTGAGTACTATGGACCGCTCACATGTTATGAATGACCTGTGAAAGTCAATGAGGGTAAGCATTTTAATAAGAACCATAGCAAGGTAACCGTATGTGGACACTACTGTACTAGTATTATTATTTTCTGTGCTTCTGTCAACAATTACACACAAACATTTGCATGTGTAGTTTTCAGGTCATGAGTTTTTTGGACCCAACATTGGAATCTTTATATTTAGAATTTACAATATAAGAATGATGGCTCTATTTACTGTATATTCAAGTGTAGGGTGGACACTGTGGGGGTGGCAGTTTGCTGCATGCCCTCGTCTCATTGTGGTTTACTGAATTTAATCATCTGGTTTAGTGATGGAGTAATTTAAATCTGGGTGACTTCCTGTCCATGCATTAGAGTGGGAAATCCTTTTGCTCCAGTTCTTAGGACAATTTGTTTCAGTGGCACTTTTTCGTACCTTGTTGTGTAGGATGTTAACAAGGTCTAACAAAGAGGATGTTAAGTTGTCTAACAAGCTTTAATATCCTGTACTCTGAATGTGTAAGGAAGCCGCTGAAAAAATCTGTAAATTTCCTATATGCTTGCAATCCAAGTGCTAATATAATATCAAACTAGTATGCAGCTGTCCAGATATGTTGTATGACAAATACTGTATGTACATTTTAGACGTGTGTGGAATTTAGTATGCATCCTTCTCCACCATCTGGGATACACAGATGCACTTTCTAATCTGCAACTCCTGTTCAGTACAGTTGCTTAAAGTGTAAATCACACCAATAGACCAAAGACTTTTCTTCTTTGAGCAGCGATATCCTGTTGTGATCTTCATTTGAGGCCCACTGTGTAAGACTCGCTAATTTGATAAGCCCAGTCTCGCTTCTTCTCACAAGCTCTCTTCCTCTCGGTCTCTCTCTGTCACACACGCCTTGTTCGTTTCAAACTGCACTGTGCAGCTTAGAGTTGCTGCAAATGAATCCATCCTGCACCAATATAAAATTGTCAACGCTTTCACCCACTTTCGCACACTAGTACAAGCACAATAAATAAAGCACAGGAAAGAAAAAGTCATATGTGTTTGCCTCTTACTGCAGCTGGTGTAAAGTCCTGTCACAGTTATATGTTATACATTCCTCTGCTATTATCAACTGTACAACACAGGTGACGCTGCCAACAGGTGTGGTTGCACTAGAGAATCAGCCTTGACAGCAGAATGACGCCAACACAAGAAGACTGTTACTCCTGTGTACTTGACCCCTTCTTAAATAGTGTGAACCAACACAAATATGACTTTGCTGTTCACTCAACGCATGACAGCGGAGTGGACACAGAGCGAAAAGTTTGGTTCTGTACCTCACTCTTCCTTATCCGTCTCTTAGCAGAGACGAAACAGCAAATCCAATGTACTCGGCAAAAAAACCCCCAAAAAACAAAACACGACATGCAACAATAGCATCCACCAATAGCACTGTCAAACAACGGCGTCTCGCTCGGATGTTAAAAGCTTTAAGAGCTGAGGCCTCCGTGACACCCATAGCCTCTGGATGTCAAAGATGGTTGAAGACTTGAGAGCAGACCTCTGTTTTAAAAATACTGCGCGTGGGTGTGTGTATGTGCACGTCTCGCCGCAGCAAAAGTGACATTTGAGGGGCACTTTACAGAAGCCAGCGGTTGCTAGGGATCTTCTGTATCACCTAAAGAGCCTTTGTCAGTCATTGGAAAGCTGTCACCTTACGGGGGGCCGATACGGTAGGGGGAGCCGGCTGACAGGTAGGAATTAATGAGAGGTGTATGACAGCAGACCTCGGTGCTCTTGTGTATTTCTATGAGTGTGTGTGAGTGTTTTCACGTCTGTGTGTGTGTGTGCGTGTGTCGGGTCCTTTGTCTCAAGAGGATGAACCACTTTCTTTGTCATCCTGATGGTGGAAGAAGAGGAAGAATGATGTTAGAGAGAGATAAAGAAAGAAAGTGATTTCTTAATGAAATAAGACTTTTACATTTTAGTTTTTCTTTCTTTTTGGGTTGTTGTTTACTTATTTGGATTTTGAAGTACTTTACCATAAAAACAATCCAAATTCCTAGATCTCCGCCAACTTATAATAAGCATCTGCACACAGTCCCATGGATTCAACTGTTCAGGAAGCAATCACACAACATGTTCCCACATTGGTTCACCTCTGCCTCCCTGGTTGGCTGCAGCAGACTGTGTGTACAAATCCTTGCAGAACAACTGAAGAGGCTCTTCAAACAGGGAGCCAAATTACTTTTTCTAACACGTGTGTGTGTGTGTGTGTGTGGTGATGTAATAATCTGTGTTCCCTTCCACATTACACACTTCTCCATTGCAGTAAACGAGTTCTGTCAATGTTTCTGTATCTCAATTACACAACGGAAATAATAGGCAGCGGCGGTGCAGGATGCAGAGGAGGCTGAGGAGACGGTGATGGGCACAGAGGAGCAGCTCATCCACACAGCCCACGGATCAAAGGCTGCGTCTATGACACATGGTACCACTCAGTAAAACGCACCACTACAGCTACTGTTTACAAACCACTGGTGTTTCACACTTGAGTAAATCAGTAAATAAAGTTTTGACATTTTCCATACACTTAATAAAGTCAAAAAGGTCAAAGAGGGGGCAAAGGCAACAGTTTTTAACATTAATTAGCTTCTAGCTAGATGGAAAAATGAGAAATCCCCAAACAAGCTGAGCAAGGTTGTCTGACTACAACAGTAAATATATACAATATTAAAAGCTTTAATACATAACAAATGTAATGCAATACGATGAACATTGGCACTGCCAGTGAAACATGCCTTAAGTCAAGATGTAATTGGTTTGCTAACAGGCCTGGCTGAACTTTATTTTAAATTCAAGCTATAAGATATATAAACGTTTAAAAAAATATAAAAAAAAATCCTTTGTAAAACTGACGAGCTAATGTCATTAAGCCTGAAAGACGAACCTGAGGTGCATTCGTATTTGCATGTGAGTCAGTAAATTCAGATAGGAAGATGTTGATTTAAATAACCGACTCTCTAAGGATCTGACATAAAAACTGAAAAAAGAGGGAAAAGATAGAGAAAGAGTAAAAAAAAAACACAACCCAGCTTTCACAGAATGAGTTTATCAGCTTGGCACCTGCTACTGGAACATTCTTGATGAACCAAAGGTTGTCTTCATTAAGCGCATTAATATTCATGACGCATGGTAATTTTGACACGGAAAAGGTCTTGGTAACCTTTTCGCGTGCGAGGAAATTTTTTTACTTCTCAAGGAAATTACAGTCCGGCAATGACTTAATTAATGCTCGCTTTCTTGGCCACGGTTTGAGGGCCTGTCAGTTTGGTGCAGTGCTGGCTGTCAGGCACGCCGAGGGCTCCGGGAGGGAAGGATTTGAAGGAGAAGAAAAGGAAAAGACAGGAGGGGAGAAAACACAGAGAGAAGAAGACAACATACATTCACTTTCCCACACTCTAAATGTGTTAATAGGTTTACCTTTTAATGTATTTCATTTTGCCCTTTTGCTCTTTCTGGTTTTTGGTCTCCGTGATTTACGAGCAAACCATTGGTTGACCCAAATATATTAGAAATAATGTATGTCCCTTTGAAACTCAGACTGAACATATTCCACAGACAATAGTGTTGCCATTTGTAACTGAGATTAATCCATCACTCTTGATTTTCACCCTAATTAAAACCAACTGTGCAAGACTCACGTGGCTCATTGCTGTTGTGACTGACACGACTTGAGGATGTATTGAATCCAACCACTGCAAAGCTGTCTAACGCTTGACAATTTTACAACGCTATTCATGTTCACCGTCTCTTTTAGCAACACACACACACACACACACACACACACACACACACACACACACACACACACACACACGTCACACACTACACAAACTAGTTTCCGGCGTAGTGTATGAAAACATGCCCTGCTCTAACATCGGGCAGTAAAAAATGTGAACATAAGGTAGCATTTCCTTTATCATGTCCCATAAAAATAGCAATTTGCCCAAGCGCTTGTAGCACAATATGGAAGGCGGTGTGTTTGGCTGATAATGTTGAGATGACAGATCGCTCCATACAGGGAGGTTTCTTTGCTGTCTGCCTGCCCCATGCAATAAATCGCAGAGGAAGACCAAGCAGGAGGAGGGAAGGAGGGAGTAGCTGGAAATGAAAGAGGAGGGAGGGCAAAAGGAGCGACGATGAGAGACGATGAGCTGGGGTCAGGGATGTAGTGGAGGGCAAACCCGCCGACACCTAGTTGAATACGAACAAGGAGGAGAAAACATTACCGGAACATTGAGAAACAAACGCGCCCACACACATCCGTAATTAATAATTTTCCTGACAGTAGGAAAACTCACCTATGAAATTTAATCTATCTCAATGCCCCTTATTTTGGTACCTAAGTTTGGATTAACTACTCCCACCCTCTAAATATCCTTTCACTGAATTCGCTGAATTCTGCATCACACATGCAAGGCTTCATCCGGCGAACAATTTAAATCCACACACACGCTGCTACAAATCACAGCAGATCATGTGCGTTGTGTTGCTGACATGAATATATTGTCACTCTGTAAATACTCCATTCATCACTTAATAAATAAATCTATTTCAAACAAATGCCGGGGGCTGCAGCATGCATTTGTGGATGTGACAGTTTGTTGAATATGTAAATGCTGTTGAGTCAGATCCTGGGACTGATAAAGTAGCCCCCGTCGAGAGTGTATGTGTGTGTGTGTGTGTGTGAGAGTTGCATTTTCGCGCTCAAGATGTGTGGACGTGTGTGTCTGTCTTTTCTGCTGTGCTTTGTTGCTTTGATCACGCTCACTCGGCTCATCGCTCATTGGACTGTGTTTGTGTGTAGGACTGTGTTTGCGTGTAAACAACTAACTGTGTCCAAACTCTGTCCCTGCTATGTAAAGGTTATTCATGTCACCACTGCAGACTGAAAGTGCATGGGCTGCTGCGGTCTATACAAATCTACATCTACAGACAACATTCGAACATGTATTCTGAATTCTGCACATGCAGAGGACACGCAGCCCGATTTACTCACACAAAACCCAAAATAGTGCATCTTCTTCCATGGTTACAGAAAACAGTTGTTTCTGATTGGCTGGTTAGTGCCCAGTGATGTATCAGGACAGTCCAGTCAACAGTTAAACCATTGTTCTAAATCACTGCTCAAGGTCTCATAGAATCCAGGTAACCATAGCAACAAAATATATTCTTTAAATTATTTTGTTCATTAACCAAACAAACAAAAATCCTGATTTTTTTTTTTGCAGTGACTCAGTATGTAAATATTTTTATTATAAAAGTTGCAATTTTGGCTATTTTCTGCTACCTTGTCTAACTGGCCACCTGACAAGAAAATAACTTATCCGACAAAAAGGAAAGTCACTGTTTCACACTGTAGCACTTTTTATGTGCACTTCATCTGTTCTTACCCTGCACTCTGCTGCCCCATCATGCACGATTACATACATAAGCACGACACTCAGAGGCAGCGTTGAGGACTTACTCTAACAACAAAAACTTTTACGAGGCAAAACTTCAGCCTCAGCAGTCCATTCAAACACACAACATCAACTGTTACGACTGCCTGTAAACAATATGGCCTGCAAACATTTGCATTTATGGTTTGCGGGACAGACACGGCACATTAGTTTCAGAGTTACTGGCTGTGATGACAAATAACACAGACTGACAAGTTCCGAATCTGCCTCTATGCCTTCTTCAAACGTGATATTCAACCTCTTCATCTGTCCTGCCTACTGTCTCTCTCCCCATTCACCCCCCCCTTGCCTTGTATGTCTGCCATTAGGCAGATAGTTGCTGGTCTCATCTGTATCATGTCTCCGACCGTCCCCATAGGAGCGCCACACAGTTGCTTGCTTAAGGATTCAGGAGCCACAGCCTCGTCCCACTCACCGATCCCATGGATCAAACTGACACTTGGTCAGCATCAGCACATTATGAACTATGGCCACCTGCCACCGCAGACACATTGTTCCCTCTGTAGTAATGTGAAGAATATAGAGGGGACGGGCAAACTCGGCCTGCTGACAGCTTATTCTGTCTCTTATCTCCTTTGCGGTGTGTGTGTGTGTGTGTGTCTGTGAAAAGTGGACTACGTTGAGATGCAAGGATTGTGGATCATTCAAAAGGCCTGTGTTACCTATCCTGTGTCATGACCTTTACCCAGAATTCAAATGTTCAATATGAAGCCCGGGTCGGTTTGGCTCATGCTATCATGTAAACATGTGATGACTTGGGGCCATTTGACTAAATATTCAGAAATACACCCCCCCCCCCCCAAAAAAAAAAAAAAGCTCGGATGACTTTGCAACATGTAAACATAACTTATGTTAACAAAGGTCAGTGCCGTTTAAACACAAATTAGCTTTGTCTTCAAGTTGCTCTGCGCTATAAAAAAGATCTTGCAATACTGCCTTCAATCATTCAATCAACCAAACACATAAAGCAAAGCAGAACTTGAAGAAACAGGTTATAACACTGCCACATCTTCCACACACACACTTGTGTTGGACTTTAATCATAACGATGCTATCTGCGGTGAATGCGATTAAGGAAAAAAAAAAAACGACCTCATTTCCAAAGATGAATCCAACCAACACAGATACAATCAATTTCTTTTTTTCTCTATCTCTCAAAAAGTGCACACAACGTCGCAGAGACAGAAAAATGTGTTGCCGCCACTACTAAAAATAAAGAGGCTTCAGTGGACCGGACCCTTTTAAGATGTCTCACTCCTCCTCAAAGCGTGGATCCCATTGACACCCTTCATGTATGACCAGGTGGCATCCATCCACTGAATAATGAAACAGGTGATTAAAGTGACTGATGTTCAGCCATCCATTCTCCCAGGTCTCCTCTTTAATGCCGCCATTAGGCTCTTATGTCCAAACTTAGCTCATCAAATGGCCTCATTTATGGCAAACTGGCAGTGTGCAGTATATTGCGTGAAGATTGAGGAGCACTTCACATCGTCCACATTGGGATTTACACTTGGAGATTAATCTGACAGTGACAGTGACAGCCTGTGGTCACACACCAGAGAGGCGTAAGAGAGAAAATGTATTTCTTCAGTGTCCGACTCAGCTTGTATACACAGTATAACCAATGTAATAACTGCTATGATCGCCGCATCCTTAAAACTGATTCTTCAGTACGAGCATTATTATAATAATAGAAAATATGTGCCGACTAAAAACGAATGCCTGTAAACCAGCAGTTACTTATTTTCTACAACTTGGAGGCCTGTGGACACGACATTGACAAATCACCTATTAAGATGATACGATAATTATTTTCATTTATGCATCCAGTAACTAAACACACACATGCGCACACACACACACGCACACACGCACACACACACACACACACGCACACACACACACACACACACACACACACACACATAATGTGGTACTGTATAGTGGGGTCAATTTTATTCAATTTTTGGACCAATCAGCTGCCTGCTACAGCAGAAACACTTCACACTAAAGTGAATCAAAACAGTTCGGGCTTAAGGGCTGCACCGATACACAATGGCCTAGAACTCTTTCTTAAACTCGCCGGAGGCAAGAGGCGCTGCAGATTCATCACCTAAAGTGACCTCTTTCACGCCGTCTCTTCGTTCTTACATTTTATTCATTGTTATTCTAAAGATATTGATTATGGCCGGTTTATTGTCGGTTGCTGAACATTCATAATATTCACAATATTCAGCATCTACAAAGGCTTTTATATGACTTCTTCCATTTTGATTTGTCACAGCATGAAAAGCACAGGTGTTACTGATAAAATTATCAACGGCTCTGCTCTGTGGGCATTTCTCCCCACCTGCAGTGGAGGTAAACACACCGTGCTTTCTGTGATATTCTTACAGAAAGTAATTATCACTCCTTCTAAACCTAACCGGCTCAACCAGTGAAGACAGTGAGTACTAGCCAGTCACTACACACATTTTGACTTATCATAACAGGAAAAGCACAGATGAAACACGTTTCTGTGTGTTCCCCTGAAAGCAAGCATATTACCAAGACCCTGGAACCGAGGCAGCGAAATGGAATTCAGCCACCATTAATTTTATTACTAAAGTCTGTATACTTCCTACCGTGACATGATTGAAATGTCTGCTGCATAAAGAATCTGTCGTCAATGTCCAAGTTGCCGTTTGAACAACTTATACTACACACAGGATTTTCTTATTCTTAGATAGAAGATAAACAAACATGATCCTTTGCGGTCTTCAGAGAAGTGGCACCGCTGGATCCAACATGGTGGCATTACTGTCAGCTGGCATGTCAGTCCTGTCTGTCAAATACAGTGCCTAAGTGGAGAGGGGACCCCAGAATGTCACTAATACTCGGGCATTACAGACAACTAACTGTGCTAATGGCCTGGCTAATGCAGTGGTATTCACCGGTGGGTTGACCATGCACGCACGCACGCACGCACACACACACACAAAGTTTGCATGCATGAAGTGATCCCGACACCCACCCTCACTCATTTTGTCATACAGTCACAGAGCAGGTACAAGGTTATTCACTCAGTCATTAACACGCAAAATGGGAAGAGTTAAAGATACTCGCATAGCCGCTCAGCCACTCCGTCACTCAAAAGTACATATATACAGAGACAAATCTGTCCATTTTGTTAATTTGGTCTTTGTACTGCCTTTCTGTTTTAGCTGGCGATCACAAACAGCTAATGAAAGCTGAAAAAGCCTCCTTAATCTGTTAGCAGACCGACAGAAATTTTACTGGCAATGCCAGCCTGCTTGTCAGATGTGAGGATTAGCTACCTTTTTCTGCCTTCTGTGATCATATCGTATGTGATAATCAACACTATGTCCTTTAATTGTGGACATCAGTTGTTCACACATAACAACTCCAGAGAAATAATTGACAAATTCATCAACAATTAAAATAACTGAAAGTTATGAAGCCATACTTGATTTATTTATCCTAAAAATAAATCATGTTATAAGTGTTTTATAAAAGTTTTTATAACTCTGAACATACGCCCAGAACAGGATTGGTGGTGGAGTCTTGATTCACTTTAACAGCTACCGCATGCTGTTGGCGCTCTAAATACACCTTGTTCTCAGTCGGCGTGCCTGGTTAAGGTAAGATAAAGAATTTTCCCCTGCCACGTCCTGTAGATCAAGACTTGACATCCATGTATTTGTAACAAGGTTCTGCCTATGGCATCTCTCAGTGGGACTCTGTACACGCTTGTAGAAAGACGGTAACACTGACGCAAGGCTTTGAAAGCAGCAATTAGCACTCCTGGTGGTCTACACTGTTGTGTTTTTCTCTCCTTCTACCTTCCCCACACTCTTCTTTAACTTCCCCCTGGGAATAGCTGTTAAGGGATACAATTAATTTTTTGACACAAAAATGAAAGTGTTAATTCACCTGTGATAATTAGAGCTATTCTTACCGCATGTTGATGAATGTAAATGCAGTGTTTATTTATTAATTAATTTCTACCCCGACGTCAGAACGAGAGCTCTCATAATTGTGTGATCTCGACTTAAGAAGGAAGTCTCAAAGGAAATAGATTATAGACCTGCCCGGTAGTAATGAAACATTGTCAAAAAATGTTCAGAAAAGTTACAGCATTTTTCACTTTGATGTTCCTTTTTTTTCTAACCACATGTCTAAAGCGTGTTTGATGGTAGGGCTTGTGTTGAAGAAGTGGGATGGATGATATGAAGTCTGCAAAGCACACTGCTGAGATGAAGAACTGTAAGCCTTTGCATGTTTTCTTTTTCAGGCCAGATTACAACATTAATATTAATAATTTTAATATTTCCATCCCCATATAGGGAGAAGCAATCTGAAAATTAAACCTATGAGAACTATTAACGGCTGTGGACCAATATCTATCAACGGTTTAACACTTCTGGAAAACAATGGCTTTAAGGGAGAAATAATATTGGAAAAACATGGTCTTGGATGTATTTTAATAAATATATAAATATAAAATGTTCAAATAAAGCTAATAAACCCATGCAGGGTTGACCAATGCAGTAATCGAACAATAATTTATGAGCTGAATGACAGAATCTGCATCTAATCTGCATAAACATCATGTGATAATTTGTGTTTTCTCTACTGTTCCTCCATATTTACTTTTAATATACAGAAATAAAATTATTACTTGTGGATTAGTGGGGAGATTGACAGTAAAATTTATCATCTATCAAAATGTTGTAACAAAAAAACGGTCTGCTGCTTTCTCTGTAGATTCCTGCGAGTCCAGCTGGTTAACATGAGAACACAGATAAGCTGAGGGAAGCCAGTATTAGACCTCAGACCTCTGCTCCATAACCACAACCACAAATCACAGCAGTTACATTAGACACCGAAGGCATGATAAAAACGCACAAAATACCACCCCATGGCTAAAATATGCTGTAATGGGCCGCTGGGAAAAGGACATAATTCAGCTGAACTTATCGGCCTGCATCTCCCTCTTGATACATAGCCATATTCATACAAAGAGAACATCAATTAACTTTTATAAAAAAAAAAAAACAGCCCAAAAGCAGGAGCAGAAATGTTCTCGCAGACAAACTTCAGTGTCGACCGATCACCCTGCACCACGGAGCGCTCTCTAAACTCTCTCGACTCGGTCAGTCAAGACAATCACTGTCCAGTCGGGCCCATCCCGCTCCATCTTTCCTGGCAGACACATAAAGGCAGCCATCTTAAATCACGTCACGCGGCGCACATCTAATGACTACTGAGCCCCTGCATATTTCAACATTAATTCATTAGAGGCGGGGATTGGAGGGGGGAGAGTCTGGGGTGGGGTGGGGGGGTCGGCGGCAGCAGCAGCAGGGAGAATCCTCAGCGCACTCTGATTAAGGCCGTTATGTTTTATAGAAGCCATTTTTCAATGCCTCCTCTGACAGCACTTGAGGTTATTAAATCGCGGGCTTCAAGGAAAGAGTGAGAGGGAGAAAGTGGGGGATAAAGGAAGAGAGGAGGAAGAGGGAGAGATGGTGAGAGGGAGAAAAAAGGAGGGGGGAAGACAGATGGATGCTGAGGAGAGAGAGAGAAAGAACGATTAACAATAGCGGGGAGACGGGTTGCCAGGTCTCCTTTGGCTCCTGATAAAGTGAACTTCTTGTGATTTGTTTGTGTGTTACCTGTGGTTTCTGGGGTTATCTGTATCTCATAGAGACTAGATTAGTGTGTGTGTGTGTGTATGTTGCACTGTACATAGAACGCAGCTATTTTCTCTCTGTCAGTTGTGATACAGGGATTGAGTGAAGATAAGCTATGGAGGACATTATTACGTCCACTGAGCGACCTTGAATCAGATCTCTCTGCAGTCCAGCACATACACTATATTCACATCTGTAAATAAAGTTACACAACGGTCGTTTTTTAGTCTAACAATCATCCCTGGTGGCTTATATTTCTTCTCCTATTTATAGAATGTGCGTATGCAGGAAATTATGTTTTTATTCTTAGTCACACAGATGAGAGACCAAAAACACTAGAGGAGAATTTGAATTGATTTAAAGTGGTGCTTTAACGGTCCAGAGATGACTTGAGTGCAAAACAAACATGGCGGCAGAGCATCATTGTCAGTTGGCTGCATCTGTGTTGTGTTTTGTTCGGAATATAAAAGTGAGCAAGACAAAAAAATGAGGATAAAATACTGGCTGAAACGATGATATAACCTAACTTTCCTTCATCCTTATTTTTGCACATAGACAATAAATGTTACTGTCATCAAGAAGTTACTGTTTTTTTTTTTTACAGTACTCCTGGTCAGAAGCTGTGGTGATGCTCAGGATAAAACACACCTGCTCCACGTGCCTGCTCCTTCCTTGCATTAATAGTCAGTGCCAGTATCTCCTTCAGTTTCCAAATGGCTGCTCGGTGCCAGGGCTTGTCAAGAAATAGAGTCATCACATCCTGACAGCTGTTAATTCTCTGTCACACTCACTGATATGAGGGACATTATTGCATAAGCAGCCATATCGAAATTAAAACAAGATGTACAGGGATGTTACACGTGCTTTTTTACCCCCTACTACGACAAACAAATTGTACATGTTCATCAGCCCAACACCATAACGTGCAACGATCTATTGTGCACAGACACACATCTGCTCCGATCTTACTGGTTATTTTAAGCCTTTATGCATGAAATTCACTGGGATCAGGGTAACTCATGACAGTCCAGCTTTCAGAAGTAGTTTACATGTCCATCCATCCAGCCATCAATCCATCCATCCATCCATCCATCCATCCATCCATCCATCCATCCATCCATCCATCCATCCATCCATCCATCCATCCATCCGTGCATCATCCTCCATGGCAAGGTTGAGGGGGAGCTGGACTCATTCCCTAATGACTCTGGTTTAGAGACAGGACACACGCTGGACTTGTTTAACAACCTATCACATAGCAACATGCAGAGACAAAGTCCCACTTACATTCACTCCTATGGTCAACTTTATAGACTGCATACAAAGTAGATTTGTGGTATGACACTGTTCAACAAAAAGTCCCTTACTTCTCTCTTTCATTTCAAACTCTTAATTCTTCTCTAAATGCTCATCAGAAAAACATTGGCACATCAACTGGAATTGGCAGCATATTTGTAGTGGCATGTGTTCATGTTTGGCTCCTGCCAACAATATCATTTTATGAGAGAAAACATCTGGGTCTGAGATCTGCTTGCCACTCGGCCATCCTTTTAGTTTTTCATCTCTCGCATGCATTCACATCCACACACAAATGAACCTCAGGTATGAACTTAGTGTTCTGATTGGCTATGGGATCCATTATTCTTTAGCCCTTTAGATCGCTAAACAATCCTATTCATATTAATCCTGAACAACAAAAAAAACCTGGAGTCTCAGTCTTTTGTGACATCTCACATCTTAGACCCAAGCATATAAAAAAAACTACTGGTATTCTTATGTAGGTTAAAGATTTACTGGTACTTTTAGGGATTTAGTATGCATTTAAAACCCACAGCAAATCAGAAATTAAATTGAGATTTTAGCATGAAGTTGTCGATTAATAGAAAAATAAAAAAAGGAAAAAGATTCAAGTGACAAAACAAAACTGAACTGTCCCTTAGCTAAAATATGTTGTCACAAATAATTCACATCTTTTGACATGTCATAGATTCAACAACGTAAAAAGAAAAAAAGAATCAATACATTCATCAATATTGCGAATAATAATCCGATGAAGCCCTGCCCTGTGTTTGGTAATATATCAGTGACAATGCGACAGGAAAAGATTAAAACGCAGATCAATAAGATACGGCTGGGAGGTGAGGAGGTGGGTGAAAGAATGAGGGAGACCACCCGATGTGGGAAACAGGGGGGAAACAAACGAGACTGAGTGTTTTTACAACTGTGAGGCAGCGAGGATATGGAGAAGGTAGAGAGAAATAAAAGGTAATACACAGTGTCAGGGAAAGAAAAAGGCACTTACGGGCTAAATGACGCCTGATTCCCTGGATATTTGGGCTCTCTGGGGAACATACAGTTGTTGCCTGGCACTGACAATTTGAGAGGATCCTGAGGGAAACAAAAAAGAAGACACAGATTAAAGCAGATGTGGTGCAGACTGACAGACAGCCCGTCCACATATCCTAATAACCATCATGCCATGAAATCACCATTTGGAGATAGCAAGCTGCAAACCTGTGCTGAATCAACGCCTGAAATAAAAAGTTCCTCAGAATAGTGAGTTGTCAATTTCACTCTACCACCAGAGCCTTCAAATATCAGTCAATTGGCTGGTTGGACCAGTTCTGATCACGTTTTAAGCTTTCTATAAACGTCAATGCCAGATTTTCAACTGAGATGGGCCAACATTTATAAAAGACAGGAATTCGGTTCCTCGGTTTGCCAAGCAGCATGGCTGTGAATCTGCCTGTCACAATCTGGTTGGAATTGTCATCTTAAGTGAAAAAGTAAAACCCTTATATGTGGAGCCCACTGGGCAGATTTTACCCCAGATTTTAGAATATCAAACACAAAAAAATGAATATGAGACGAAAGACCTTTTTTTTTTGGATTAGCTGAACATCTTCGTTTTGGAGTGCCAAGCGATGCTATTTCCAAGACATATTGGTGGCGATGAGGATCAAAAGAAAGAGCCAAAGCAAGTGACATACACATGCGGCGGCATAATAAAAATTCATTGAATCTACTCCACGGGCCAAAATAGATGGTGGCAGCTAGGTCATATTGCATCTGTGCAGATGGGGTCAGGGGTCATGTAAAGTTGTATGAGAAGACTGCGTGCTTTCATGCATCATGTAGCAGATAAAGATTTTTGGGGGCTCTGAAAGTGTGCTTGTGTGTGTGTGTGTGTGTGTGTGTGTGTGTGAGAGAGAGAGAGAGAGAGAGAGAGAGAGAGGATGTGTATGTCTGCTTGTCTTTATGCTCAGGCTTTCAAACACTGTATACATGTAATATAAGATTTACCACAAGGACATTTGATTCAACTGTTCAACTGACATCCTGTTAACATTGGTCACTTGGACCAGAGATATAGCCTTATCAAACAACCTAATAATGGTCACATAATGTCAGCAAATGAATTAAATCACTGTTTTTGTAATAATCTGGTGTGTCACTGACTAAGAATTAAATGTCATAGATATAGATATATACTGTATATGTGTAAGTGTGGCTGAGTATTTGTTGTGTTGTTCAACATGAGACAGTGAGAGAGAATACAGGCATGTGAAAAGCCATTCATTTGACTTCTTCACTTTTTATTCAAATAGCCCTGACCTATTTGTTGTTTGATGTCAGCCCTTATTTCATACGATCCAGCAACAAGCCGAGAGCGATTATTCTGGCACAAATGGCATGGACTTGACATGGACCCAAAAGCGTTCATATACCTCTCTGGCCTGGGGCCACAGTTTGTCATAACACGGGGAATTATGTATTATGCCTGCGCCCAGTGATGACATCACAATAGCAGGATGAAATATAAGCTCTGATATGGCTAGCTGATTGTGGAGAGCTGCGAGGGCTTTCATTAAAAACAGCATATCGCTCATAAAAAGATTAGAGCTGGACAGCTGTTTCCTGATAGCATGAGGTTTTGTAGTGGCTTCATCATGAGTCGACACACCTGAAAAATATAAAAAGCTCCAACACTTGTGTGCGCCGTGTTGTGCCACTGTGTAATTTTGTGGCAGCAGACAACAACAGTAACGAGTAACAATGAAAAACTCGTATTGGTGCTTAAACCTTTTATATCTTTTCATATTAGCACTCGAGATGGACCCACGTCCAAGCTGTCACAGTTGACTAATAGCACACATTATGAAAGATAATGACTAAGGATGTAATCAGTCCTGTCAAAGAAGAGAAACCACAAATATATATAAAATGATAGTATAGTAAAAAAAAAATGTAGATTTAAACTAAATGTCACGATGGTACTTCTACTCCTTTACGT
Organism: Trinectes maculatus; assembly: GCA_016785345.1. Taxonomy (NCBI): domain Eukaryota; kingdom Metazoa; phylum Chordata; class Actinopteri; order Pleuronectiformes; family Achiridae; genus Trinectes; species Trinectes maculatus. The sequence goes on along the minus strand of JAFBJQ010000227.1, from coordinate 945,087 downwards.
TAAGTGGGGTTTTGTTACCTGTTACTTAACATATCAACATCCAACATTATATACAGTATATTGGTATATGCTACAGAGTTACTGGATATGAATTCAGCATTGGTAGCCAGACAATTAATTAATTAATTCCTATTATTTCCAATCAAAAGCCTCCACTTAATTAATTTGTTAATAATTATTTAAATTAAGCAAATGTAGTTATGTAGGACTTTATAGTGCTCCTTCTACAATACACATCTATGTGTCTCTCAGCCTCTGCTCAGATCTCTGCAACCCCCACACTGAGCCGTACATAATGAAACAAACATACTATGTCGTAGGCAAACAAGAGGAAAACAGGAAGCGCGGATTGTTAAAGAAACAGGGAGGTGTACAGGTGCCATTTCTAATTTGGCGGGAGAGGCCATAGGAGGACCCCGCCCCCGAAGAGCACATAGCAGCTGGAATCAGCTTCCTAAACTCACACAACATCAAAGACCCTGAAGGATGTTTCATCAAAAGGTGCCTTCGCCGCTCGGCTCCCACTGTCTGCGAGTGTGTCACTCTCCGTACGAGTCTCAGGAAATCTTGGCATGAAAGAAAAAAATTACTCCTCACATCCGAGGAAAAGCGATGTTCCTCCAACACAGGACTGTTTACATAAGCAAATGAAAAATGAAAGAAGGCAGTCACACACTCGTGAAATTACTCACACTCCTACCCCCCACACCCTTTTTTTAAAGGGTAAAGAAATAGCATCCCCGGCTTTGTCAGGCAGAATGTGTTGGGATATGACATTTTAAAAAAAAACAGTGCAAGCAGTCGCTTCAATCTGTGACAAGTGTGTCCGACATGAATAGTTATCAGTTTCACGTATGGTTTTTTTTTCCAACAATGTGTTCAAAGCACAGGAAGCCATGCTAACAAAGGTATACAATAGCTGCATCACAGACACGGACTCGGACCAGCTTTGGTCTATGCAAGTAGTGAAACCAAAACACAATTTTCTGTCCTGATGCACTGCAGGGACAAAACTCATCAACCAACATAAGCATCAATCATATCGATTCATATGCATATACTGTATGTATCATTAAAGTGTACATGATTACCTTTGTTCTATTATAAAGATAAACCACAGACCAAAACTGAGAACAATGATAAGACAGACAGGACAGGGAACAGGATCAGTCGACAGAGGGCTGTGGCCATTACAGGTGTGCACATCACTGAGGGTGGTGTAGGAAATAAAGTTCCATCTGGAAGACAATGGCTTTGGACAGGCACACAATAGCTTCATTAGAGGGTTCACATTATCAGGTCAGGAGAGATAGAGGGGAAATATCAGAGCGGACACATCCGAACGATGCCCGTCGCCAAACGCCAAAGCCTGCCAACTTGGCGAGCAGGAGCCTCAGCTGTGACAAAGGCTGATTTTTTTTTTGTAATCTGATGCTCCTGAAGCAGGCAGTGATGGGGGAATGGTCAAATAGGTAGAGGATGGAGGGGTGGAGAGGGAGATTAATGGTTACTCCCCAGCGATGTTACATTGCATTGTTATATCACACTCTTCCACCGTGCCCTTATCAACTCTCACTCTCTCAGAGCACTGATAGAAGGTTATGGGTTGTAAACAACGTGGCTAAATGTGGGAGGAGATTTGAGAAGAACTAAAGTCGCGTCAATATAACCATTTTCCAAACGGAATAACATCCTCTTCCCTTGTTTCATGCATAATGGGAATTCTGCCTCCATGGATCTAGATGTCATTTTTCACTCATAAACAAGACAATCAGACACACATGAGCTGTTGAAGTCATGAGCAAAGGGAACAATTACAGAAGTAGGAAACCCCCCACTCAGACTGCTCACCATTAGCACTGATCGTGAACCTTCTCTGAGACACCGCCAATGTACAGCAACCAGGCTATTGATCAGACGGATCAATCACTGGCTGCTGGTGAACGGGGCCTTTAAGTACTTGCATCACACTAGTTCACATCAGGTTACGTTACACACCCCATACATACAGTACAATCAATTATCGAAATTAGTCTCAGTAGTCTCCGTACAGCGCTCTACAATGTACCCGAACACAGAAATGACATGACGTCATAAGGGTAAGTGTTGTGACCTTTAAAGAAATTTTGTGTTTTATCTCTCGCTTTTATTTGATTTCTTTTTATGTACAGCGATATTAACAGCTGATAGCATGTTTCTTTTTATGATCGCCAATTCCAATCTTTAATTCCAATGGACTCAATGAGTCATCATCGCCAACATTAAAGCATGTCAACATAGCACGTTACCTCACTGCCTTTCTATAATACTAAGTGTGAATTTCAAGCATCACCTCACCGGGTACTGAAGGTGACACTGCAAAGCAGATAAAACAAACCCTGCTGTGAATTCAGGTCAGTGGAGATGTATCAGAGAAGTGTCCCCTAAACATCCCCCCATTCCTACTCCCACCCCCCAGAAAATCCCTCCCGCTCCACACTGTCTTCCTCAGACTATTTCCAGGTTCTTGCTCTGTCTGTCTGTCTGTGTGTAGATAGTCTATATATGCGTGTCTCCAACGTGTGCACGTCCATATACACCTTCCCCTTCAGCAGGGAACAACCTACAAGGTTGCTGCCCCTCCACGGACGTGCCCATGTCATGGACATAAAGTATTCTAATTTCAACAAAGTTCACTCTCCCCCCGTATGCTGGTAATAAATCTTGTGCGGCGACAAAAATAGATGTCCAATTAAAGCCGACAAATTGACACAAAAAAGAAGTGAATGAATAAAGAGTGCCACTTCAAGGACAACATGGCCTGTAATGAAAAAAGGCTAAATAAGCGTGAGGCCTGCTCTGCTTATCGAGAGTAATCTCATAAGTTACGTCCACTCCCGAAATATAGTCAGTGATGTGAGCAACTGGTGGAAAGAGTGCCTGCTGAACCGTGCACGGATGTTGGACATATACTTGGCCTTTGTACGACATGGCCCTTTTATTGCCCCTTATTTAGACAGGTCCCAAATTGATAAATAAATAAAAATATGTGGGAGACAATTCTGGTACAGGCTGTTGAGGAGACAATGACAGGTCTTTTTTAAACGACCAAAAAAAATAAAATAAATAAAGCTCTGCCACAAACACTCTCATCAGAACTGACATTCCTGAGATTGTGGGCAAAGCACGTTACCGGTACTTTCCAAACATGCAGCTGGTGAAGCATTGGGTCAACTTTTACCTCACACTGAGATCACATCCGCAGCAGTTGAGACTTTCTTTGTCTGGAGCCAAGTTACTGCTCAAGCGTGTCTGTATCGGGGAGCTATGTTTAACGGATGGCAGTGCATAAATGGAGTACGACACCTCCCGTCTCTTGAATTCGGGCGACGCTTACGTTGTGCAAATCATCCATTAAGAGAAGTAATGTGTTGACACTTATTTTACGTGCACACTGCAGAACACTAATCTTACCTAAATAGGTTTTTTGGGGACCTGCAGGGGACACAGAATGTGTGTATTCTACAACACAAACTTATAATCTTTTGTTTATTCAAAAAATAATAATTCAATACACGGTCAGTGGTAATGTCACTCAGGTCATCCCCCCTCCATATTATACTATATTATATTATTATTCAACATATATGTAGTATATATATCCATATATTACATATTGGCACCATACCCATTTTGATGCAATAGTTCAAGTGTGCAGATTTGACATTGACAATTCCTGATTTCCTTGTTTGGTACAAGAATCCCTCCAGCCTTTAAATTGTCTTTCTTTCATTACAGGGTCAGCACAAACAAATCTTCTCTACTTTTTTTTGTCCTGTCTCTTGTTCTAATGTTGCTTTCAATCTTGAAGCCAGCTTTATGCTCATTTGATTATAGCACCACGAGCAGGTGTTCCCATGTTGACAGAGACATTACACCACTTAAAGGACTCTGAGTGAAACGGCTACAAGTCAGTCTTAAGTGAAACTGCTTGAATGATTCAATCAGTGGAGTTTATCATACAGACAGCCTAATGCAGCAAGGCTTTTGCCATTTACTGTTTTTGTCATTGTTGATATTCATCTGGTTATAAATGGAGCTGTCACGATAATGCTATGGAGGATCACGCTAACCCCCATTTACCGATCTCTTTGTCAAATCCCAAAGGGTGGAGCTTTGATTACTCCTGCAATTAGCGACGTCAACCTCATGTATGAATTAAGTATTCAGGTTTGTGTTTTCAAACCAATTAGCCCACTCTCTTGCTATGACTTGTTGATTAATTATAGATATTTAGTTAGGGGAAAGGCGACATTAATTATTAATCAAAATTGAATTATGTGGCATAATTAACCACAAAAGTTTTAATTTTTTTCCCCCCATCTCCGTATGTTTTCATTTACATAATCTCAGACTGTTTGTGACACGTGACAGAAGTGGGAAGAATATGTGACCTTGGCTTACGCGAAAAGGCGCTGAAAGCATTAACAAGGTGCTAATAGCTTTTGTGGGAGTGTTTGCTGTACTGTCAGCAAGTAGCTTTAAGTGCTCAACGTTCAACACACACACACTCAAATCCAAAATCAATGGGCTCTTAGAAACCTGTTGTACTGATGCACTGAAAGACTGTATTTATCACTTGTTTATGGCTGCATGCTATGAAGTGAGGTAATGGCATTTATGGGTATTTACAGGTGACATGTTGAGTCCTTAAATAATATTTATTGCCTCTGCCACTCTGCTGCTATTGTAGCCAACGTCCTTGCTGAGATGATATAACAGATATTTGGTCATATATTGAAGGAAAGGTGTAATTTATTGCAAGGTCGCAGAGGTCACACGGTGCCTTACTAGCAAATAACAAAATGCATCAACATCTTCTACTACCGGTTACTTCATCTGGCAATTAACTTTGACTGGCACGCTATTAGGTACGAAGATTGTGACTGAATTGCTATGAAATGTTGATGCTGATCATCGCTTGCTACCAGGCAGAGTTGATGTTGCCGTCTTTACCGCGCAACGCAAGTCTGACCAACTCATGACAAAGGAGTCATCCAACCAGCGAAAATCGGCATCATGGGCCCTTGCAAATATTTGTCAGCACAGGGCTGCATGGATATGTGAAGGCGCCAGCTGGTAAAACAAGTGTGAAACGAGGCCTACGTGTCTCTTCTGCCCCTGCGACGAAATAACCGCACTGATAACTGCACTTTTAGCAGATTCCAACTTTGTGATTGATGTAGTTGTTGTAGTTTCACACCATCAGCATATTGTTGCCAGGGAAACATAAGGGAGAGAGACTGTGGCATTCGTTGCAGTTTTGCTCAATTTCCAAGTGTACTGATGCATTTCATAGCACATTTCAGTAACTAAAGAGAGGCTGATGAGATAAGGAGATTATCGCACTTATCATAATCACCACTGAACGGCTCCGAATTTGCATGAACACACAGTTTATTGCGCTGGGATAAGGCTTACACTAGCAGTGTTGCATGTTTGCTCATAACCACAGGTAAATCTGAATGACAGCTGTAAAATGTAGCAGATAATGGGATGCTAATTTCACCCAGGATGCTGCAGGAAATGCAGATTCACCAGGCTCCTTTACCTAATAAATTAAATGAATATCTGATAAAAGCTTGGAGCATATGCACAAAGGAAAAAAAAACACGGCATTAAGGGCAGCTAAACCTCCATTTATATTCCACAAACAGGTTAAATATGTTGATATATGTATAAATATGAAGCTTATGGTATATTAGCTGTCACAAGGAAAACAAATTCAACAGCACATTAATTTCATACTCACAAATAACAAGGGCCATGATACACAGAAATAGGGCTGCAACGATTAGTCGCCGTTGTCGACGACGTCGACTATTAAATATCGTCGACAAGAAATACAACCTGGTCACTGTCGGCCGCAACCACGCCAACAACAACAGAACAACAAAACTTCCTTATTTATTACACACGGCTCTCTCCACCAACCAGACGCATTCACAGACTGTGGGACATCACAGAACTCTCACAATAACACTGAACATTAGTGCAGGATCGCTACAATAATATTATATGCATCACTTGTGGACACATTGCCTCTAATACACATAAAGATACACTGCTTTTCAATGAAATCCAATTAATACCCAACTTTGTTAAAAACGGGAAACGTAGCAAATAAATAATCGATAATCGTTGACTAATCGAAAAATTAGATTATAGATTAGTCGACTACAAAAATAATCATTAGTTGCAGCCCTACACAGAAATTATAGCGTGTACATTTTTATATTATGAGAAGTATTTATTCCAGTTCTACAAGGCTGGGTGTTTTTCATTTGCTAAAAATAAAAACTCTTGTTAATTGTACGGCATAAAATAGCTAAATTAATAGCCTCAAGTCACTTCACACAACCTCAAGCCTTTGCAATGAAAGATCTTGTGCCTTTTCATCCATGTCTCTTCCCTCTCTCGTGCATACAATGGCCACAAATCATCCGTACACTTAGGAAGCACAATAATTTGTGAAAGGGGGAGAAAAAAAAAACAAGTTTGCTCTTTGAAACTGTCTGAGAGAGATATACTCTCTCTGTAATGAAAATGTTCAGTCAAGCCAATTAAAGCCGGACCATTTTGTCTTTGTGTCTTCCTGTGCTCTGCAATTAATTAAATGTGGTTACAAAAGGAATATTCTTGCTGTGTGAACGCCTGCAACAGACCTCCACTGGTCCTCTGCTCAGGTTGAATTGCTATGTGTTCAATGGGGCTTTTATGTGAGAATTAGGGTTCGAGTATGCACCTTTGACAAAAATGCTTTTGTACCGTCGGATAATTGATGTTGCATGAAAACGACTGACTCCAGTCAATGTTACAAGTTGTGGATTCAAATAGAACTGAAACTTAGTCAGATGTTCTTGACATTTTACTAATCATGAAAGGCTTTACTTCACCTTTTTCCTCTCCCTTTCATTTATCAGCTGTTTCTTTTCAGCTCTCATTTCTTACTCTGCTCTGGGTCAGCGGTGATCATTTTTTAACCCAGTTGAATAAAATGGGAATGTAATGATTCCAGGTCATTTCATAACACATTTGTTTTGGTTATGTTAATCATTATCATTTATTGCTTGCTGGCTGTAGTATAGCTTCTGCAGAAATTACAGTGGTGATAGAAATCACAGGCCAACACAAATGCATAATCAATGATGAACAATAAAAGTCTAAAGAGTGTCCTTGGATGTGGAAACACCACGCTCAGTTTACTGGGTTAGTCATCCCTCCCAAGTCAATGTACTGTCTGGTCATGCATCATTAACATTTTTGTCTCTTGTCACCAAGTTGTATGTACCTTTAATTTGAGCCTTTGAAACAATTATTGCATATAGAGCAAGGAGACTTTTTTGGGGGGGCTAAAACCACTGGGGGTTCACCTACAGATTGTCCTGGAACAACTGCCCTCAGGCACAGAAAAAATAATGCACATAAAATGAGAGAAAAAAAGATCTGGATATTTTTAGTCCACACAAACCACTTTGCAATTCTATATACATTACAACAGACGTTAACTTTTCAGCCTATTTATTTTAATAATAAGCATCAGGTGCCCAACATGGACGGGGGTGCAGACCTTTTTGTCTCACCACAGGGCTACTTATTATTATTAACATCATTTGTCTGGATCTCTTGCTGGTTCAACAGACACTGTGAGGATGACATGTTAATAAATGACCCTGGGTACCTCTTTGGCATAGGCCTGTTCCTCATCTGCCCCCTCAGCCTCATCAGCAATATATGCGCACACGTGCACAGACACACAAACATCCAATCCCCAACAGGGACAGGAGGCGGCGATTTGTTTTCCTGAAGCTACCTTCTCTGTCTATTGTTGTTTGCACTGAAGGGGACAAATTCAATTCATTCTTATGACAAGAAATAACAAGGAAAAAAAAAGAGAGAGGAGGAAGGAGATGGGAGGCAGGAGGTGGAGAGGTGGGAAGATGCAACTGTCCACGTGGGAACAAACAGATGAGGAGTAACATAAAAACTTGCTGAATGCAACAATATGATTCAAAGTAGAACACAATGGCTGAACTGCTGTGCTTAAGGGAGTTGAGGGTTGCAGCTGGTTTAACAAGATACTTGTTTCTTTGTATATAAACAGTTATGATATAAAGATACGAACAGTTATTATAAAGCAGATTATATTATCTTTTAAAAAAGGGCTACCTGCAAAAGCAAGTCTCCTTCTCTTCACCCCCATGATGCGTCCGTAGTGAATTGTCACATTAATAATCCCATGCTCATATTCAAATGTTCTGTCGAGGGCTAAAGAAAGATTGAGTGCCTTTGCCATCGCAAGGGCTGATGATTGAAGACATGGCCCAGTGACATTGTTAAAAGTTTTTGAAAATATATCGGAAACCGAAAATGTCATTGGCTGGTGCAGCTCCCAACTTTTGCACGGTTTCAGGACAAAATCGGAGTCTTTTAATCAAAATGACTGAACACAGGGGCGAGAATAAAACAAGGGATCACTGTGTGTGTGTGTGTGTGTGTGTGTGTGTGTGTGTTTTACTTGTGGTGGGTTGAGGCGTGGTGAGGTCACACAATAGATCTGACTGCACACAGATGTCTGATTTCTCTTATGGTTAACATTTAATGAAAGATGCACATTATATTTTTTAGTGCCACTGATGTTGGTAGCGAGTACCTAAGTATTGGCATTGTGCCGTCTCTGATTCTATGTTTCTATTCTATTCTAGTCTACATTCTATGCTGCTCTGAGTTTCCATTATCCAGCACATGATTTATTGTTGAGGATTAAGGAAAAAAAATAAGGATTAACAGGAGCTTATCTAATTAATCCTTGTGTGTGAGTGTCCTTGTCTCTTTGTTATTGCTTTTATACTGAAAGCAGAAAATATCAAGCTTTTGCCATAAATTCAGGTGCAGCCCCATGATGATAAACGTCACATTTCCACTTAGATGTTTTTCAAGAGCCACTGTCTTGCCCCATTATTTACACTATTTTTCAGCTTCAAATCTTATGTCATTCAACCCAACACAATGACTGACAACCTCTCACGCCTACCAGATTATTTAAGTGTTTGAATAATTAGCCTCAAGTCTTTTGGTGACTTCAGCCAAACCAGTCGGGTGCTGAAGACAATACTAATATCGATATGAAAGAGTGAAAATCTGATAAGCATGTATTAGTTAGTTTTTCTTTTTTTTTTAAAATACACAAGATGAACATACTTCTTATGAATAGTGACTCAGACATGTACCAAGCTGGACATTTTGCAGTTTAAAAAAATATTATTATTTTAAAAAATGCAACTAAATAATATCAGCATCATACAAATCAAATAGGCATAATTGTCACAGTGATATTCAGAGAATCTGTGCTGCAAGTCATATGTCCTGAATAAAAAAAGCATTACTGTTACCTGCGTGCTGAAGCTTTACTTCTCACAGGAGAAGTGCCTGTGTGGACATATCAGTGTTGGCAGTGTGTTGAGAGCTGGTGAGACGGAGCTCTATAGTGAGACTGGGAGAATGATTGAGAGCCGCGGGCCAACAGCAGTTGCCACGTCTGTTCTGTTGCTACTCTATTCCATCACAGACACATTTGCCCTTAAGGGAGTCTCCGGAGAAAACGGCTGGTGACCTTGTGCACCTGTGCTTCCCCCTGATATTGGGGGATGGGGTGGCTCACGAACCCAAGAGTTTACTGTGACTGTCCTTTACCTGTTTGGTCTAGTTTATATCCCACCGCACTGAAAATAGAAATGTGAGGGGCTCTCCATTAAAACAGCTACTGCATCTCTTCAGGCTTCATTATGACTGAGGATCAATCTGGTGTTTCATCGTGTCCCTTTTCAAGCTTTCATTATGGTGTGGGTGTTCTTGAGTTGGAAATTATCCTGGACAGGGACTGTCAGTCTGTTATGACCTGTCACTCAGTGCAGACAGAAAATTACATTTGCTGTCAACCTGGCCATCAAATTAAACAGGTTGCAAGTTGCAAATGCCGGCATGTTCCACCACTATGCCACAAATGCACTTTTTTGCGCTGACGTCCTATGACTACCCTCATTTGCATGCAATGCTACTCAACCGTCCCAATTAGGGGGACAAAGAAGGGAGTAATTGCAGATTAAAAACTAGAATGCTATATGTAATCGCATGGATCAAAACACAATTAAAACTTCATCTCAACCTGTTATAGCTCGCTGACGAGCCCAACCCTTCTCCCTGATCTTAATACTTTAAATCATATAAGGGAGGGCCGTTTGCCGACGGAAGGATGAAAACACCTCTTGTGCCCAACAGTAAATTAATCGCACCAATTATTCACCACCAAGAGACGTTTAATGCAAGCCTTTGGAGAAACGAAAGCCGGGCACTCAAATCCTCTCATTTGTAATTGGCTGTCGACTTCAATAATTGATTGGAACAAATGTGGAATGGATGAGAGGGTCTAAGTGTTCTCCATCACACGCTTTCTGGTTCAGCAAGTTCACGGGCGGCTGCTCAAAAAGGAGTCCCACTGCACAGATTCCGCTGATTTTTATATTGTATGATCGCTGAAGGAAACATTGGTGTGTCAAGTACACAAGTAATGTTGTAGGGTCAAATGTCAACTATTCAGAATGTAACTGTTCTGTAGTCAAACATTTGTAAATAGTCTGTGTCCCATAACATACGTGTAGTGAAGCATTAAAATATATATATATATATATATATACCGGTATATATATTTAATATACCTTTAGTGAGGACAAAAAATAAGGCATGACCTTGCTGAAGTCCTCTTTTATCAGTAGTTCTTGATGGTGTTGTACTTGATGACAGGGAGGCTATAGCCCTCAAGGATTAATATACAATAAATAACTTATGCAGAATTTCAGACCTTCTCAACAGAAGGGTTTTGGTAAAGAGCCTCGTAGAAAGTTTACTGCAACCCAGCAGCCGAAAAGAACAGTCCCAGGAAACCATGACAGCTATAAATTAGCACGGTGCTGTACGTGAAAACCAGTTTCTTATTTGCTGCATCTGTGTTGGTGTGTGCCTGCGTGCCTGTTCCTCCACGTGTGTCAAGACGTCTTTACGACCAGGAAAGATGAAGTCATGAAATGAAAGCCAACATGCCCAGTGGGGCCCTGAGGCAGAAAAATGAATCAATGACAACAAATGCACAATGTTGTGATGTGTATGCAAAACGCAAGCATGTACAGCACATGCGTGTGTATGCAGTCATTGCAACAAGTGCTGGACTGAGATTGCTAAAATACCTGTTTTAATACATCTCTTAACCAACACTCAGTTTTTGGTCTGACGACTGATGGAATAATCTTTTTTTCACAGTTTTTGTTTCTTTTTCAGTCCCATTGATTGTTTCACAACACATCGGATTTATCATGTAACCTCATTCGGACTGGTCCTTGAAAACTCTGATTTATAGCATCATCATTCATTGCTGCATTTGTGGGCAATGATAACCGTTTTACAGAACAATTCATTCGGACCAATGACCATCTCTCTCTCATGTCTTCTTTGTCCTCTCTCGCTCTCATCTACACCACTGTCACTGATCAAGAGGAAAAGATCCTGTCGCAATAATGCATGATGGGAAGGAGAAAGCAGGTGCTGAAATGATCCCCTTTCATGCTGAATAATTGCACGAACACCCCTCCACCTCCCACTCCCCAGTTGTTTAGCAAATCCTCCCCACAAGCCTTTGCTGCTGCTTGCTGCGGCGGGTCCCATCCACCTGCCAAGGGCTAAACACTAGTCCATCCATCACCGTACCACTTGACAAATACATTCCATAATAGAAGTTTATTTTTTTATGGGAGGCTGAATCAGGGGCCTTCCCATGCATACAAAAACGTGTCAAAGTTATTTATGGGACCTGCTGAGAAGCACAATATGTCATATCAAACTCCTATTTTCTCCTTCCTACCACCACATCGCCTGTCAATATCACTGCAGCTATCAATAATGTGGAACACCAGCAGAGATAAAGCCCCGTGGAGCTGTGGGTCAGATGGAAGAACGTCCTCTCCTGCTGCTTGAGGAACACACACACACATGCACACACAAACGCTTGCACATAAAGATATACACAGTTGCACATGCTCATTGGTGGATTCTCTCTTACTTGTGCTACTTGATTGTCAAACAAAGGCCCAGAGAAATGCACACACTGACTGCTCCAGGCTGAGATGCTTACACAATACGATACTCACAAAAGCTGAGATGATATTTTTATTTTAAGCAGGTGGGACAGGTAATTGTCATTCATAAAGCCAACACTACCGGTGGAAGATTTGCTGATAATAGATTAGCAGACAATGAAATCTGAATACTAATGTGTGACATCCACACACACTATGAGGTGTAGTTACTCATTGTACCATCGTACCATGTTCTATGCATGTAACCCTGCAGGCTGTCACTGCGCTGCTGTCACAAAGACAACTGCCTGCATCTACATCTGTTGGACATGGCAAACAAAGCGAGTCTGACAGAAATTCCATAAAGCTAGACTGAGATATCTCACTGTGTTTACAGATGTTTAAACATCTGTACTACCCTACAAAAGCAGGATTTAAACACAATACTTGCTAGATACTAGATGCAATATTCACATGATTTTTAGACCAGTATTTAAAAGGTTACACAAAAGGTGGCAAGCTGTGCTCCCACGGCTGTTGTGTTGCCAAGAACACAATGGAATTCAATGCATCGACAGCCTCATCTGTCTCAAGGTGTCCAGGTAAATTCATTCGCTGATGCATGCTCCAATTCCATTACCAAATCCAAGCTGAGCAACATATTAATTGAAATCGAACACTATGTACCAGTTCACCTTGGACGCTTTATGTTAACAGCGAGATCCAATAGTGTCACGATGTTAATGATCCTACTAGATCACTAATTAACAACTTTGCTGAGGTTGGTACAACGTGAAGCAGGCATGAGGGGTAATACAAAGAAGGGCAGCCGATCCAGGTACGAAAAAAAAAATTGAACAGAAGGAAACAGACCTAGTTTATCACTTTCATAATCCACAAATGATTAATACTGCTCAATCTGTGAAATAAAATAATGAGAATAAAGGCATGGGCATGACAAACGTTTGCTTCCTATAATAAAAAAATACATCACTGCCAAAGAGTTATTTATGGGAGAATTCTGGGAAACGGAGGTGTTTACTTAACCATCAGACTGAGAGCATAAACGTGATAAAAAAAAAACATTTCCTTAAATCACCTACCAACTTTAACTTTTATCATCTGTGCATAAATTTTGTGGATAACCGGGTTTGATTTATAGCGTTCTGGGGGACAGCTGCAATGTGAGAGCTGCTGGGAATCATTGCTTTTCCGCACAGGGCTTGAGCTCTGTCAATCATCTTGACAGACACGTCCTTTCAGGATAAGAAAATGACCCAAACGAGGGTCCCCAGATAAAAGATGACAAACCTATCAAAAACAGGCAGAAATTAAGACTGAAATTTGAGAGCTGCCAGTCAGATTGATTGACACACTTTGCAGGTGACTCATCACTAAGCAACAGAAGGAAATGACTGTGGAAGAAAACTGTTTTTCCTTTTTGAGTGGTCCAGCTACATCTTTGTTAAAGACACTGTGGTGGATATACTGTAGCCTCATCCTATCCTACTCTGGTCACTATTTATGGATCTACAATTGGATATTCTCCATTACTAAGGCAGGTAATCTTTCTTCTTTTCCAAAAATGGCAAGTGGCGAGTTAAAAGGTTGAACTTGTAGACAGAGAAATAAGAATGGTCTGAAATAAAGTTAAAATTCAACCTTAATCTCTTCAACTGAAGTGAATTTCACACACCTTATGAACGTGTGAATGAGCCACCCCCAGAGGAGCGCGTATATTTTCGTTCGAGTGCCTCTCGTACCCTTTTAATTAGGTCATAGAGAGTTGTAGATCTGTTGCCTTGCACATAGTTCTTATGAATTCGTATCTGCTTGTTGTCTCAACGGCATCAAGCTGCTCAGGGCTTCAGAATATTTAATCTACTCCAAAGTAAGTAAAGGGGTGGGCGAAAAGGGGGTGAGCCAAAAGGCCACGCTGTTATTCATAAACGACGGCTGCTAATGACAACATGTAACACATCAAGTGACAAAAGTTGTTCTGCGTCCTGACTAAGTTCCCTGGCAGGGGGGCCTCATCTTTCTCCCTAAAGCCTCATGTTAACTAACAGCTCATATAATGATCCACAAATCCCCCTGCAGTGATCGTGACAGACCACGGCCTTCAACTGCTTTTATGTGCTAATCCTTCAAACATGCTTGAAAGAAACAAAACATCTGACGGTGACGGGGCCGAGTCAACTTTTCCACTTATTACAGTGTCCATGTATATGTGTGTGTGCGTGTGTGTGGAGGGTTGAAGTCAGATGATCCAGTTTGACATGAGTTGGGTTGCAGCAAGGCCAGCATCGCCTTATGAAATGAAGTCATAATGAAGGCAGAGAAGTGTACATCAAGCTCATTTTGCTCTAATGCCTGTGGGCCTGTGTGGTGCGTGGTGACACTCAAACAACTCTAAATGAGCACTGATGCCCTGAGTGTTGATGTGTTATGCCATTTGCCTCATTCATAACTTATGATATGACTCATGCTAATGGAAGATGCCCTTTCGCCAAACATAATGAAACTCGATCAGTAAAAGGAATCTGTCATTTCTGTTTTGACGAATACATTTAAAGTAAATTTCTTGATCTTATTGAAAAAAAATGTGTCGCTTTCTCTGAGGCACATTGCCAAAGAATAAGTGGAATTTAGCTTTGAATCAATAAACTTCAATTTGCATCAGCTGTATGACGTGCATGTTTCCTTCTGCACAGAGCTGGCTTGATGAGTAACATGTTGATAAAAAAGGTCACAGAAAAAAACTGCCCTTTCAGCAAACTGCAGTTCACGAATGGAGAAAAAATATAGTAAACTGTGATTTTTCAAGACTGAATTTTCATAAACTTTGAGTTGCTGAAAACATGTTCAAATTATTTATTTAGAGAAATGTTTAAGGCCAAAAGATTCAAATGGGCCAAAAGAACAGTGTTAGTTTTTTAGATAGAGGAATATATTTAGGTTCGGAAAAAGAATAAAAGGAAAATTAGGTTTTGGCAGCACGATCCAACCAGGATAGAGCCAGTATTTGACACACATTTGTCACACATTTCATTCAGTGCTAACAGCAGTGGTTTGCAGCCTCTTCAGGTACATAGCAAAGCCGTTTTGTCCTGGAGCATTAAGTTGTATTTCATTGCTCATACAGCATTACAATTACTTTAATGTTGACCTCATTGCGGCTGTTTATGTTTACAAGCTCTTTCACGAGTCCACCGTTTTACAACACACTTTATTTACTGCAGCTACAACGGGTTTAATGTATGTTGTCTCGTAAAAAACACACAATAAAAGTAGTTGTGCATTTACTATTACTCTCTGGTGGCTATTCAGTCTCATTACACGTACAGAGGCTCACACAACAAACAGCGGTTAAAAGCTGTGTACGCCTTAATAAAGTGGTGAAACCTACAATATGTTTTTTTCCACACACTTGACTTATTTAAAAGTTTTATACTGTAGAAGGTTTGATTTAGCACTGCTTGAATATGTGGACTTTGATACATACGTGTATAAACGTAGGCATAGTAAATGACATTATTCATTATAAAACCATAGATGTCTTATCTGTTTGACTAATGCTGATAAAAAATCCCTAAAAAGACAATTGTCATCACTATTTTATCTGCTTGAAATAAAAAAAAAAAACGCCAACCGTCAGCACGACTGCGAGATCCAACAGCGTGAAAATCCCTCGTCTCTTTGCAAATCAAAATTTTTCATTTTCTATCATTTGGGAGTTCTTGATGCAGAATAGCCTATGCTTTTATCCCAGGTGGAGGCTTAATTTGAAGCCAGGCAGGGAAATTGAAAAGCCTGCCAATGTCTGCCTGTCAATCAATCGTTTGTTCGTATGGAAAGCTCTCCTGCTTAGGTGCTGACAAGAGCGAGCCTGTTTGATCCACGCTTTTCAAAGAGAGAAAAGCCTGAATAGCCATCAGAAACCATTTATTATACGTTATCTTGACGGGAAGCAATCATACACGGGTTAATGCATGATCTATCTCGTTAATCTTTTTAGAATTACAACTCATTTTGATTTGGTAATTGATGATTTCATTCAACTAAAAGTTTTTGAATAACTTTCATCTTACACTCTGAAGAAAAACACTGAGTGCTTAAGTTGTAATTGGATTTAAATGTGACATTAATTAAGTTAGACACAATTTTGTAGTTTGAATAAACATAAAAATACTGTTGATAGTTTATAGCATGACAATTGATTAGGCATCTTGAAATGGACGACCAATAGTTGTAGGCAGCAGCTATAACGCAGGCATTATTGTGTTTTTTTATTATTATTATTGGATCACGTGTAAGGTGATGACTTATAATAAATATTTGTGAAGAGAAATCATGTCGGTAAATGAAAAGTTAACTTCTAGATTTCTTCGCTGGTATAACATTGTATCTCCCGCTGCCCTGAATCTATGTGACTGAAAAAAAGCAAAAACATAAGCAGTAAAATCTTTTTAAATTGCTCAAGTGTTCAAAAGTGTCACGCTGAGATAAAGTCTGAGAAGAGTGTGCCTCCTTTGAGATCACTGACACGACTACCTCAGAA
Source organism: Trinectes maculatus (assembly GCA_016785345.1). Taxonomy (NCBI): domain Eukaryota; kingdom Metazoa; phylum Chordata; class Actinopteri; order Pleuronectiformes; family Achiridae; genus Trinectes; species Trinectes maculatus. The sequence goes on along the minus strand of JAFBJQ010000227.1, from coordinate 928,362 downwards.
GTGAAACTGCTGTAATCGCACTCATAAAACATGCATAGAAGAGTATTTAAGAGTCAGTCTACGTCAGTATCATAAAGAGTGGATTTCCTGAGAAATACTACGCAGGTCAAGTGCCCTGCTTCTATAACCAAGAAGAGGACGAGGGATCATTTTTGGAAGAAAACACAAAAACTAAGTAAAAAAAGGTGATAAAGTGTTGCAGGAAAAGGTCCCGATTTTGAAACAGACAAAACGTTGAATTTGTGTGTGAAGTGCATTACTACCAAATCACATTACATTACATGACACATCACATTCTGCCCCATTTGTCACCTCTTACAATCACCAAGGGAGCGCTGTGGACCTTACAATGCAGCTCTGTTGATGCAAAATAACCATTAGGACACAAAACTATGTTTCCTCATTTCAGCTAATTATGATGCACGTTACATGTTTGGTAATGCGCAGGATGCCGACACGTTGTGCATGAGTGTTAAATAATTATCAGCCTTAAACGGTTTGCTATTTACTACTCTGTCACAGGAACGAGAGGAGTCTGTCACATGAATGCAATCACCAGACCAAGCTTAATAAAGGATAGCTAGAATATAAATGATAACAAGCTAGTTACTAAACTTACTTATATCAGTGTTTGGGTAGAGCGTTTAAATGGCTTAATCCACACTCATATTGCTTAATACAAACAGTGTATAGTTACGAATAACAACACACTAAGAGCCACAACCTCTTCAACAAATGCACTCAAAACACACAATTCGTTTGAGAAAATGTGTTTTGTTATGTTCTGTTGCGTGTAATGAAAGCCAATAAAACAAAAAAAATTAATGATTCTTCACACATGTACAAAGTACCTGCCTGTTTTGTTTGTTTCGTTCTGCTTTTTTTTTTTAAGTACATAATCTGTGTGTTGCACAAACGGGCATAATACTGGAGCGCCATTCAATCCTTTTGATGCATAATTCATATTTATGTGTTTGAGTTAAAAATTCAGCCCGAGCAGAAATAATTTTTTTAAAAAAGTATATAAACAAAAATATATTGTGGAACAATGCATGGGAATAATTGTTTTGTTTTTTTTTGCACATGGTGAAACTAAATTATATATATTATCAGGATCTGAAGGTCCTCGGTCTTTGGTTATCGGCTACATACTGGCCACACCCCTAAATAACAGAAACTGCTGTACAGATAACAGTCCACTTTGAAAGGACAACAGTATTATTCCACTTAAGTCAACTTAATTGCTTGGATGGGCCTTTAAATGAGACTTTAATGAATGGAGACATTTAATTAGGACACTAATTACATAATATGGGGTTGGTCCTCTCCATCCATGTTGAATTTTTACTAATGCATGGGAACCACAGTATACAACTACAACATGGGACCTTGACAGTAGCCTCCACTACCAGCTAATATCTACCCTATAATGCCCTGGGCAACAAAAATGTTAATTGGGCTTCTAATCTGCAATTTTGCCGGCCACCACCTGTAAATATCACTTAACATCAGTGGGATAAGCCAAGCAGAGTGAGATTATGTCCAGAGCATTGATTTTACTTGATATTAGTAGAATGAAACTGTTTAATAACACTCATGCAGGAGTTTTACTTTTACATACTATAGTCCAATGCAGAATAGCTACATTGTCCAGTGTAAGTAAACATTTACCCATAAGTGAACACTGACTGAATCCTGCACCAAATCAATACAAGGAAAAGACACACTGATTGCATAAATAGCACCCGGAATAACCATTATTTGTTATTTTAAAAGGGAAATTCATGCAGACAAAAATTGGACTTCTTGTAATTGTCCAAAGTTAAGCCCACTAGAGCCGTGCAATATATGCAGACAGACATGCATTATTTTGACAGTAATGCACTAAAATGGCCAATCAACACCAACAACTGTTCATCTCCCCGGGACAACCTATGTTGCTTATTGCTGTACATTAAGACCTTAAAACGCATCCGGAATCCCATTAATACATCTCATTGCATAAAATTTCCATTTGATTTGTATTCAGAATTTTAGATGGCCAGTAGAGCACCAGAAAACCCTCATTATTTCATATTCAATCAATCACTCATCGGCGAGCGCCGGCACTGTGCCAGCTTTGGCAGTGTGTGGTTTCATCTTGATTATGGAGATTGGCATTAAAATCAGAGGAACACCGCAGCCTCCTCGCGGATGGCTGTTCTTGAACATGTCACAATTTTATTAGTATTGACAAGCTGCATTATAATGTACTTATGTGTCTTCAATGGCTTTGAGTATAATGCTTTAGACATTATGGGCCCTCCAGAAAATCCACCTTATTATAAATGCTGTGTTTTGTTTACCGGCTTTACTACAATTATATTATGTGTTTGGAAATTTCTAAATAACTTAATGGTTCAATTAGCAATCTGCTCACATTTGTAACCTGGTATTATTTACAGTATTTAGCTTCGGTTTCATAAGTGTTTAGGGCTGTTGAGTAGCTGAGGTTCCTGGGTGTTGCAGTATTTAGAGACAATTCATTCTGAAACCATATTTCTCCAAAACAGAGATAAAAACATGTGGTCGTAACATAAACCTACAGGTCTGTAACAACATCTAGATCCACCGTCTCCTACTACTTCTCAAATCCATTGGCCGTTTCAAATTGGAGGATTTATTTTCCCCATATAGCACAGAAGCTATAATTGATTCCACCACTTAAAAGATCAGCGTGTTGAAGTTGGTGTGAATTGGCAATTAACATCCGACAAGTCACAGTTGGTTTCCACCAACAGCTGGATTCGCACCAGGACATCAATCCCAACGGAGTGACTGATGAACTTACGGGAATAAAGTGTGACAATGAAAGTTGTTCTCGCAAACAGCATCGGGGACAGCGCTTTCATCACCCCAGCCAATGCGCTGCTGTCACACAACAGGAATCTTGGGTTGGGGAAGGTGGTGGTGGGGGGGTCTATCTTGGTGACCACAAACTTTTTCAATTTCACTGTCAATTTCCTGGGTAATTACTGGTGCTTTTGATGGACTTTTTATGACACTGGCTCCCCTCCTGCGAGACGCTCTACGTGCTCAGCTGTGAGAGGATGGGCCAGCAGTTCCCACTTTTGACACCAATTCCCACCTCCCATAAGTGGACCCTGTCATCACCAGTGACCCCTGTGGTGTTCTCTCTACAGCCTGGCCAGTGAGGCCGTCTGTACTTTATCTGCACCAGTAGGCTGAAGATAGGTCAACTGGACCATGACCTCTGTGCGCATGTGTGTGTGTAGGGAATACGTTTTGGAAAATACACAACATTAGAGGTTTTTTTCTGGCACTGAATATTAACGTCTCCTAAACTGTCATGCGGTGTTGATATCTGTGATGTATAAATAACAGATAAGAAGCATTACTTCAACATCTTTTTCCCCTTCTAATCTTTCCAGATCAGTGGGCTTGACAAATCAGCAGACGAGAGAGGGGCCAGTGTTCAGGGCTTATTGGCCAGCACTGTCTGGATGGCGCTCTGTCTAAAGTGATCAGAACACCAAGCACATCTCCCGCGAGATCGACGGGCCGACAAACAGATGAGCCCACAGGCCGGGGGTCACAGATCATTAAAAGCCATCTATCAGGGGCTTTCAAGGCCTCTAATTCCCCCCAAATCGAATATTTCCATGTAAATATGTCAAAACAGGAATGAAATTAGCGTGGTAGTTTATTGACTGTGATAAAATCTGAAAAGCACCACTGCACATAATTACATACTTGTCAGAGCCATAAAAATTAGCTTTATTATCAATGGAATGGTTTTGTACAACTTCATTTAGGTCCGATGTCTTCCAGATGGGGCTGCTCTCTGCACTTGAACAGTTTTTATGCAGCTCCCGCCTCTGTCGCGCGCACACAGACACACACACAGACACGCACAATCATCTCTTTCATGCTGAGCAGCAGGAAAAAAAGAGAAGCGGAAGAGGAGCTGATGTCTGTGGCAGAGTTGAGGGCCACATCAGCTGTGTCTGATAGCAGAAGTTTTTGATCTCATTAACGACACTGGCCTCCTTTGTGAACCTAATCACATGCAAATCAAAAAGTTGCTGATGTTCGAAGATGCTGAGGTTAAGAGGGCAGCTATTTCATTCCCTCTCCAAGTTGATGCCCTTCGACAATGGAGGATATTCCAACATGTTCTCGGATTTCCTTACAACTCGTGAATAACTCTAAGCATCTTGGGCAGCTAGTATCTGGTGCGTTTCACTTCTAGTCTGCTCATCTTCCCCCAACAGTGACTCTTCTCTCGCATGTCAGCAGGCTGCACTAACAGTTTTACTCCCATCTTTTATTTAGCCTTTCATTATTATTTGTTGCTATTGTGCCATCTTTTCCTAACTCCATTATCATATCAATTATCATCTCAGTCACACATCCTGATTTCCACTCATATCACATTTGCATCAAGACGATAATGCATCCCCGTTACTGAATTATTTAGTTAACAACTTGAAGTAGAAGGGGGGAGTGATTCATATTTAAAACAGACACCTATTCTTAATGGCAGCTTTGGCTAAATCCTTGAGGAGAGTTGACTTGTCGTGATTCTGTCTGTCTTTTGAGATGCACATCTCTCTCTCTCTCTCTCTCTCTCTCTCTCTCTCTCCTTTCCAGAGATCCCATTCCCTGAACAATACCACATAAAACAGCAAATAAACTAACAACAGACAGGTGGAACACACCTCTGTCGAGCTGCACAACATACAAAGCAGATTTGTTTGTTTTTCCTCAGTTGTTCAGAAACCGACTGAAACACAGCAGAAACTGAGCGCGCTTAAAGAAATTATAGTGCTCAATAAAAAAAAATTATGACGGTCAATGTAAACTCAAGGCTGCCCTTGGCTCGGGCCGGTTTCACATAGACTGACCGGTCTCCATAGCACTAAAACAGCTGCTCCAAAAAATAAAAAATAAAAACTAAAAACAAGTCTTTGTCAAAACTTGGCATGGAATTACAGCTTTGCGGTTTCGTTAATTAGTCATGACCATTGTTTATGTCTTCTATGCTAGATCATGATGCATATTATCTAAACAAACAAAAATTAGTTACTGCGCGCGCGTGCACACACACACACACACACACACGCTAAAATGCCAGGTTAATAAAACAGAGTAGACTGTAAATATATTTTTCATATGTGGCCAAAGTGCGAGTGTAAATGTTTAGGAAGCCACCACCTCTCACCCTGGAGAAGAGGACCTCAGAGAAATGGTGCCTTGGCTCAGACAATCTGTTTGATAAAGGGATCTCATTACCTTGAGCAAAGGATGAAAACAACAGCAGCCCAGAAATGGTGATTACAAAATGTTAATGCAGTTTCTGTGTTGCATACCCTGGGTATTAAAAAAGAAAAAAAAATCTATTCCTGATAAATGTATTACCCATATTTCTCTTGAGAGTCTCTTTTCAGTTTGTTTGTGCCACATGAGTCCTTTAAATGAAACACACTATTTTACCATGCCCTCTCTTAATGCTTCCCTGAAGTACAGCGATACCAACTTTAAAACCTCCGAGACCTTCGAGTAACGTACCAAAACGTCGACACAGATCATGACTTTTAAGAGTCAGGACCTAAAGTTCAAGAATGCCATCCTTAATATTGGTATAATAATGTGCCTGCTCTGAATATGTACAGTAAATAATATATGATGCTGTTTCAACATCAATACATAAAGTTCAGTCTGTGTCTGTGGAAATGTAATATATTTTATTGTCAGGAAAGAAAAATATTTATAGTCCACATCATTTTCGTACTTTGAACACACCTGACAAAATAAAGTACAACAACGAGGTATGATGTGAATGCTTCCAGCTTTCCAAGCATAAATCTGCACCAGGGATTAACAATACTTCACTGACCTGCTAATAACCCCCCCCTCTCTTCGATAGACAACAATGTCCCTCATCCTATGTCTCATTTACATGACAGCTCTGCAAGATTAAAAACGAAAACCTCCACAAAGCAGCGTTAACCTAGAAATTCTGAAGTGAGCAAACAATGACAGTGATATTCGTTTGTATTCCAGTGTGTGTTAGGCGTAAGCAATGAGCAGCTGACATGCAACACACACACACATTTGTCACAGTCCAGGAGAAATTAACTACTACTCTCATTTGATTTGACTCGTGGTCTCACATGAAAGGTTTCTTACATTGTTTGTCCTTGACCGCCGTGACTGAGAGCTGAAACAAAACATCTATCCGCTGTGCTATATTCCTCAAGTCACCCTTCTTTTTCAGATGACCATTTTCCCAAGATCCTTCTTCTCCCACTTGTCTAATTACCATAGAAGTCTTTTTTCAAAATCCCCCTCCATCTTTCCCAAAGGAGACTACATGCAACTATAATTGCCTCCCTCATTAGTTATGTTTTCACAAGATGGGATAGGGGGCAATTAATTTTATCACTTAATTTTGTCACTGATATTTCCACCGCCACAGTATTGATGTGTCCGGCACCGCCAAGCCCATTTTTCAGGAAAATTAATTGACAAAGCAGTAAAATTTATCAACATATCACCAGATTAGGCGACAAATTGATGCAATGAGGGAATCAATTGTGTTTCTGTCATCGGGGCGCAACAGTGCAACCGTGAACAGAGACGGACGAACCAAACCGCTGTGAGAGTGACTTCTGTGGCAGGTGCTGTGATTTATGTTTTTATTTAGACAGGGGGCATAAATCAGAATGAGTTACAAGTACGAAGCTTCCTCCCCTTGAGAGTCGCACAATCGCATGCACGGAGCGCATGCAACACACAAAGAATTCACAAAGATAGACACACAAAGACTGAACAAAGATAAAATCGAAGACATCCACACCAAAAAAATCAATAAGAATAAGGCAAAGAATACTGAACAGATGAGGTAAATCAAAAACAAGTACTGAAGAATTAAAGTTGTATTAAAGTGAACAAAATTAACAAAATAAATAAAAATGAAATAATTCTAATGGAAAGAAAGATGTATTTAGATGTGTAAAAATGTGTTCAAATTTGAGTTGTGTGGATAGTGTTTTTAATTTTTCATATTTTAGTGCTATCCTTGAATTTGAACCAGAAATTGTTTTAATAGGAGCATATCTGCAGCAGGACCGCGGCACATTACTGCTCAATGACTTTTAGGTCACGACCAACCAGTTGAGAAACTGTATCATGTTGCAACACATGACCTTGGCTGTCTACGTTTCATCTGCTTGGGGTAGACGAAAGACTCGGCCTGTCGACAGCTTTCAGCTGACCCCCTCGCAATACTTCAGCATACGGCGAGAACAAATTGTGGACGAAATGGCCACAGCACATCACCTACTGTTACGTCCTCTTAAGAGGGCATGCGTTTTATTCCCGGCAAAAGAGAGAGCGAGAGAGCGCGATACAGGAGAGAGAGAGGAGAAAGAAAAAAATACGGTATAACACAACGTCTAAAGGAGCAAGCAGGCGAACTGCTTGGGCGCCGGGACTGTCACGTCTGTATAAACAGGCATTGATTTTTCTGTCCAGCCCAGGCACCTCAGCCATTTATTCTCAGCATTGTGGTTGGGGCCCGGCAGGGCTGGAGAAATTCTGTTACAGTCCAGTTGGGCCCTTGAGGCCTGTGTGTGAGAACGGATTTCACCTGTAAACGAGGAGCGGAGCCAAACTGGAGCCACTTAACACGGGCAGGCGGTGTCACCACAGGGCAGAAGGGGTGAAGTCACGCTGGATGGATAATGACACATGCTGTGTACGAAAGGCCAAATGAGAGAACCAGAAGGAAGAAATAAGCAGAGAGGGAGAAACAACTGATGTCACGCACATCAATGTTACCAAAACTGGAAGGCACATTTTAGACTCCTTGAACTATAATAAATCTAAAGAGAAACCTTGACAAAGATATAATAAGTTTACAAAGAGAAACTATTTGACAAACAATTTTGTCATAAACAAATTGTCTTTGTTTCCCCCTCAGGAAGGAAAAAAAACTTGCCAAACCATAAGAAAACAATTGGTCTCGTTGAATTTGCAACTGTTTATATCAAAGTGATGTCTTACGATGTCATATCAAGTCTTCTTTCAAATAGGACAAAGTGTGGATTCCATTCAAGCATGGCTATGACAACACATCCTACTAGAACTTTTTTGACAAAGTTAGACCAACTTCTCATCCATTAACTTTGTTGCCCTTGATGCTGAGACAGTTCAGGTCTTCAGAGCTGGGACACCTGCATTCATTGTATGTGTTCTGCTTTTTATACTGTACAGTGCATGGGGAATTATGATACAAACTTGTCATGTAGTGCAGAGCCCTGAGGGGCCAACAGAAGAGAAAAGTTCTCCTCTACACCTGGCAATTCTGCAACTGAATCAGGAAACTCTGTGTTGTACATTCAGGAAGCAACTCAGTCATTCTGTAACTGCAGATGTTAGGGGAATTACACTGGTCTCATTCAGTCACTTTGCACTTTGTCGTACTGTATTTCCTAATGTATGTCCTCATCCAAAAATACAACTCGAAAGTTATCACAGAGTCAACGAAAACTAAAATTACCTCTTTGCAAGTTTATATCAACAACGGCCAAGATTCAAGTTTATGTCTGTGTCTGTTCAGAAAATATGCAGTAAAACACATTAAGACAAATCAAGTTCTTTGTGCAGAAATAAATCCTCGACTGGCGAGAAGCGAAAACCCGACTAAATTCAGATTTGAAAAGCTACTTTTTACTTTTATGAACCAAATGATAGAGGGCTTCACAGAACCAGGCAGCTTTAATATCAGGGAAACCTGTAATTGAGAGGAATTAAAGACAAACAGTGAGTTTGGTCTCTTGAGTCACTGTGCGCGCACACACACACACACACACACACACAAACACACACTGCAGAAAGTGAGCTGCTCTGTGAAGTTTCACTGGAGAGTGACAGTAATGATAGTGCGTGAAGGTTAACTCCTAGAGGAACCTAAGCACTCCTGCTGAATGGGAAGGAGAGGGGCAGGTTTGAAAAGTACTTATTAGTCAAACTGGGTAACAATGGCGCCGCCCGCATGGTATAATCAAATCACTCCAGATACCTTCTTGCTATACAGCATCTGAGAAGCAACCAACCCTGAACCTTTGACAGGAGGGTTATTTTTACTGATACTTTTCCTGCCTATTGTCTTGCCCACTTATTGAAAATGGCGCCATCAACAAACAGAAATAAATACAATGAAGGGTGAGAGGAGAGGAGAGGATGTGGGGGTTTTTATGGAGGTGGGAGGGATGGAAGAAGCTGTTGTGAAGATACCATCCTCTTGTTTTTCCCCCTCTCTGCCCTCGAGTTAACCACTTGATTGTTTGTGGAATACATCGGGCGCTATGCAATTTTAATGACCCCCCAGCATGCACAGTTTTCCTGATTCACTTCTCGTCAGCTGCTTTTTTTTTTGGAAGCAAACACCCCTACTTGTCTCCTCTGTGATCAATACGTGGTGTCTTGGAATGAGGCAACGGGTTTTAATATGATTTTATGAGATCAGATACCTCTCTTTGATCCCACGCCTCGATTCTTCTGATGTACTACATCCGACAGGCTCCATGTGTTCATATGCATATTATGTCTAGGAACAGGAAAACGACGCGAGAGGCAAAACAACAACATCCCTGTTCTAGGAAGTGTTTGTTAACAGGAATTAATATAAAAACATGGGAGCTCTTATTGTTGCTTGTGGTGTTTTGTTTTAGCTGGCACTGCTCGTGTGAAGCGCACATCAACCAAATTAATGCTCGCAGGTTTGTGCTTAATTGCACATATGAGAAAAGCGGTGGCTTAGCGAATGCTGTATGTAAATAAGGTTTTTGTTTTGTTTGCTGCTGGTGTTTCCTTATTAAAAAAGGTACTTCCATTGTTGAATGATGTTTGGTATACGCACTAATGCTGAATTACAACCAAACCAATACATTTTGCACTTTCCATAAAAATATTATGAAACATCAATGACGCAGTGTTATTTAATTCCTTACACAGTGACAGGATATGCCATGTGCTCTATAAACACCGATAGTCTCCTAAATTATTTGGAGAAAGATTGAAACAGAGGCTGAACACAATTCATCCTGTAAACATTACAGATAGAAGCAAGTAATTTATTACAATTTAATTATTCGCATGGTTCTGTTAATAAAAAAATGGCCAAATCAGTTAGAAGGCTGTGGACAGAAACATTTCTGTAGTTCAGTCCTTTATTCAGTTTCTGTCAGATCTTTCCTGTAGACTTACTATCATTTCATCTGAAGGTCAAAAACATAAAAACTATGTATGGAAAATCATGTGTTCGTATCTTATGAACTTATCTTATGAACTTATCTTATACAAAAATCTAAAGGATGAAGTGCACAGTTTATTTAGAGACTGTTTGGGGTGAAATATAGTCATTACATCAAGCATATTTTCTGTGTCCATCCTCAAGTTCTCATGTTGAACCCTCTGAAATGGTGTAATTGTGCTCTCAGACTGAGTCTCACACTGCTTGAGGTAATGAGCAAGTGATAGTACCACAGTCTGCTGGATGGGATGAAAGAAACCCCACAATGAAGAGGGGAGAGGCCAAAGCAGTAAATATCCCTGGGCCACACAGTGCAGATACTAATTGCGTTCCCAAACTCCAGCGCAGTAAATAATGAAATTTTAATTTCTGCTCTTGCCGTTGCATTTTCCTCATTCATGTTCAGACGGATGTTTCAAAGAAATTTACTGCGGTCTTAAGGTAAAGATGGAGACTGGAGGGTGAGGAAAGTTCTGAGTGGGCGAGAAAGAAAATACGAAAATAAAGATGGAATATTTTGTTCATCATAACAAGTCACTGGTTGAAAGGTTGTGTATTAGATTAAACATAAAAGGAGGAATAAGAGAGTCAAAATCAACTGTGACATTTCTGTCATAACCTTAAAATGGTCTTTTCCAATGGTAAGGAAAAGTCCATAATAACACAAACCAGCTGATGATGATCAAGTCATATGAGCAGAAGCTCCAGCTTCACCTATCTTTTCAGACTATAGCCTTTCTGTTCATGAATGCTGTCACATTACACAGGATCATCAATAACGTTATGTTTATAATAGATTTTCTGCGAACTGCAGAAGGATTCCTCTCGTCTCTTTTTCTTTTAAGTGCTGGCAAAATGTAAAATGAAGAGTCATTCATCTCGATCCACTGGCAAACTAAATCAAATAAATCAACACTTTCCCCAAATATAAAAATATTTGTGTTGTGGGCAGATAATTAATGAGCACAGCTGCACTAATTAAAAGCCATCTGAGTTCCATTAATCTTGGTTGTTGAGTTGCATCGTTTCTCAAAGTGGACAGCCACGCCTTTCCCATGCATTGCCCGTTGTCCTTGGACTCATTTTTCAGGTGATTTGGAAGAGCATTGTTGCTATATTAGCATCATGAACAAACATGAAAGCACAATTAATAATAGACTTCAAGATGGGCACAGAGAAAATAATAAGATAATTTCCCTTCACTGCAGAATGTTGTAGGGAAACTGCATATTGTGGCCGTTACAGTTTTAATTTCATTTTTATTCTCAATATTTTCAATCTTGCCAACTTGCTGAGTACCAATCCTGCCCATTTCCACAGCAGCACTTTTAGTATGAATGTGAAAATATCGAATATTTTGTGGCCTTCGTTATGGAGGATTAATTGTTACAGTACTGGCTTCAATATGTTACACTTGAGATAAAAACTAAAAACCAACCAGAACTAACAAAATTAAAGCGATCATTAAAATGGTTCCAATGTTTACCTTCCTGTATGATGTAAAGCTACAAATATTAGTTAATTACTCAATAAAATTGGTCTATTTGCAGAAATCTTATCTGCAACTATTTGGATCATTAATTAATCATCAATAATTCTTCATTTATTTTTTAAGCAAAACTAAATGAAAATTAAATATCTTTGTGTTTGGGACTGTTCCTTTCTTCTTTGTATGTATGTTAGTCGCATTCACCTGAATATGGTTCCTCCAGTTTGAATCACAGACTCATTTCACCCACCACAAGCTGTTTTCAAAACAACCCAACATTAGTTGTGTTATTGCTATTTTAAACCACCTTTTGCTGCGTTTTTAATTATTCATTTCTTCATATGCTTTGTGCAGTACATAAAATTGTTGACGGTAATCACAGGGGCAATGGCCATTAAGTCCTAATGTGGCTAATGTTTGCCTAATCAAAGTTTTATGGACGGCAATAACTTTGAAATAACATTTTTTAATTATCCTTTAATTTGAGTCTTGATATTGGTGCAATCCCTCTTTTGTAGAAAGACCAAAACAATAACCGTCCCCTTGGGGATCGTTATTGTTTTACACATTAAAGGTAAGAAAGTACAAGACCTTTTTCTTTTTTTTCTTTTTTATGAACATACATTGGCACTCACATGAATATTTGTCTGTTACACATTTAACATCAGTAATTGATAAAAAAAAAAGACTGACTTATATTTATGCGGCATGCTGTATTTTAATTTTGTATAATCACTTTTCATATTACCGTAACATTTAGAGAGACTAAAGGAAGGGAATCACATTGACAAGCTATTTTATTGTTTAATACACAAAGCAGTGGTGATGTAAGCATTTCCGTACTATATACTCTACTACAGATTTGTGAAAAACAAACTGGATGAATTCTAACATTTAACAACTGAAAATGTCATCATTAGAGTGGCAAACGCTTTGAAATAGAAAGGGTTAAAGGAACACTTTTGCTTCATGTGACATATTTTTCAGGAAAGTCTTCATCCCAAATTACCTTTTCTCTGTGCTTTCCGGCTGAACCATACAGTGTTTACCCGTTTCACCGTCCCCACCACCCAAGCACAGACATTTGAGTGAGTTTATTAGTTCAAAAGGATTATTATTCTAATGTGAAAATGGAACTAATGGTGCGCCAGATGCTTTTTGCACAATTATCTGAGAAAACAAGTCTCAAGTCAAGTCATGTGTTATTATTTGGTCATTTTTCAGAGACCCTTCAAAATTGCCCAATTATGGTCTATTAAGTCAAGGCCAACCCTGTCAATCAGCGCGGCAGCATTCGCCCCTGCCTTCAAAGACAGTCCACTCAGGATTTAATGACTCTCAGAAGTTTTCACTGCAGCAAAGTGACAATATTGCTCGGATTTATAAAGTTTGTTTTTCTCCAGTTCTAATAATGTCAATGCCAGCGATCGGATTATTTGTTTTCTGAAAGGGGACTTTCTAGTTGTAAGCTGCCTTGATTTTTTTGGAACACATCATTACTTTCCACTAACAGTTTATAATAAAGAATGAAGATGATGTGGACTGAAAATGTATCAAATGATAAACTACAGGGTGTGAAGAAATGTGGGCAGGTAAATAATAAACGTTGTCCCTATATGTTATTTCATGCACCAGAATCTAAATGCTACCATAAGGCACTGTACATAAAAGTGTATCTCTTGTTTGGTGTGTACGTTTTGTATTTTTGATGTCCTGTCACTTCTGATGGCCAGTGTATCATGCCCAATAATCATCACGTCCACCCGCTGTTCCCTATTTGCCAAAACCTGGGCTAGGTCAGCTCCAAAGACATGCACTGCTCCTGGGAATTTCTGGCAACCCGGGTGTCACATTCGAGCAAAACATCTGGTGTATTACCAGTCCTGCCAAACCCATTCTGTCGCAGTGAATTAGAGAAATGGGAAATGGTGTCACTCACGAATCTAATGCCATTGCTGAACAACTACGTGGTTTTGGATATCTTTCACATCAATGATGTTATATTGTAAGTTAAGATAATGACAGAGTAGTTTAGATATTGAACTGCCATTTTTTTCAAATGATATTATTCTAAAAATACTAGGTGAACGTTGGGGACACTGGGAAACAATACAGTAAATCTATGTGACGTGGCCCAGTAGCTGCAATCTATCTCCACGATCTCCCTGCATCCCTTACTCTCAGTTTTCATATCTCACTGTCCAACTCTCTTCGTCCTACATCTCCCTCCTCTCTGTCTAACTCTATCTGCCTTGAGAGCCAGCATATGTCTCCAATCATTTCTTCCCAGCCCCCACCCCATCGCCCTCTCCTTCCTCGCAGATTTCCCCTCTTCCTCTCTGTCTCTCTTCCCCAGTTGCTCCTTCATCTCTCCCAGTTTGACTCGAGCCGTGACTGGCGCAGTTATCAATCACAAAAGCCAAGTCTTGTCAGGGACGAGTGAACCCAGAGGCACTCCTCTCCCCTCGTTCTCTCTCTCTTTTATCTGTCTCGCTCTCCTTCCTTTAACAAATTTGTTCCAGTTAATAAGCCCTCCCAAATGACCCCCTCTTCCTAATTAAGCACCAGCAGCATGTAGGGAAATATGATACTTAATTAATGATGAGATAAACTCTCTCCCAAGGCCCTGTCAGAAAACCATGACACCATGTTTGGCGGTTTGAAATCAAATTAACACGCCTAAAGACAGGAGAAAAACTGACGGGTGATTTTGTTCACCCCCTTCTAATTCCTCATCTGATGGAGAAACATCTGTAAATCTGGAATTGGATTTCGAAACCATTAACTTTACTTGTAACTGGCTTATGTTGTCAAGAAAGTCATGCTAGTATATCACAAATAACCGTAAAACCCAAGTCACTTTATTACATATCATTTTGGTGGATGACCACAAACCGACCTGCAGGTCACGCATTATAGGATGATTTTCAATAATCTTTAGCTGGTTCAGGTATATGTAGTGTCAAGATCAGACTACACAGTATGATTAGAAGGAAAGATAAACAATGCTGCTGATGCCGTAACGTGGGAGGGCAAGGTCAGTTGCTGGTAACTCAAAAATACACTGATATGCAGTATCATTATTGCCTCAAATAAAGACCTCATTTCAATCAGGAGTACCTCACAAACTAATGCCCACAAAGAATGTAAAAAACACCCAATGACATGTATTTATTCTCCATTATCTCATTGCACTTTATATAATTTCTGTGTTTACACAAAACGGTTTTTTAAATTATGATGTCCAACATCTTTTTCTTTTATTATGATTTAACCGACATTAATTAATGCCTGACATGGCAGATCACATTTAATAATGTATGGATAATATCTGGTCCGGAACATATGGTCTGCTTTATTAATAGTCAAAATCAAGAGTCCCATTCTCTCTGACAGGCTGCTCGAGAAGTTATGAGTGATTTGTTTGCAGTAACCGAGGTATTTAAAGGCTCATTTATAACCATCTCATGGGGAAGTAGAACACAAAGAGTTGTGTGCTACAAATGGTAAAAAACTGATTTCTGTTGTGTTTTACTGCATACAACACATAAAGAGGCCGTTTTTGGAATCAAGAGTGTCCAAAGGGAACGAGAAGAAAATCCAGAAAACGTGGCCAAAACTACATTATTAAATTAATGAAGTGAAAAAAACAAACATCCAATACACACATCAGCTTGATTTGCCAAGATGGATGCTTGGTCATAATATGTTTCGGAAAGGTATCCTTACTGAGTATTTGACAGCACTTCCTGGTACAACACTGAGAATTAGTCTGCCATCCGATGTCCTATGCCAAGCGCATCATTTTCACTTCATGTCACTTTGCTGACATCATAATTATTCCAATGACAGTTCAGCTGCAAACTATTTTTAAAAAGTTGGGCACTGGGATCATCTTGCCAGTCGAGCTTCTCATTGTAGAAACATGCCTTGACAATGACAACTACATTTTAGCTCTTGTTCCCCCTCATCTTCAAATTAAATTTACACTGACTACTTTGATACATGCCGAGTGAGTGTTTACATCCCTGTGGACCGGGAGAAAAATAAATAAACCAAAACTATCACATCCGCAAACAGCCAACAACAAATCTGACATATTTACCATAACAGCCGTTCTGAACTTTAGTCTAAATGAAACACATCCATAAAGTAAGTGTTTGTTCTGCACCGTGCTTTGAAGTTGGATTTGTTTTTGCTCTTTAATGATTTCTTTCTTCTGATGATGATGGAAGCCGTGCTGACACCTTCTTTTGCTTCATCAAGTTCTGCTGCACAATTACATGAATTTACTTTCAATAAATTACCATCTTTGCATACATCAGTCAAATCATCCAGCTGAGGCATTCACAAACAATATGCATTATTAATTTCATTGTCAGTGTTTATTTGGTTAACTTGTAACCGACTTGGACAGCCCATTGCCTTGATGATGCATTTAAAAGCATCAGGGTCGGCGTTTTAAAAGGAAATCAGGCAATGACATGCTTCCACATACCACTTTGCTCCCTGCTGAGGCCGCAGAGAAAATAAGACTCAACTTCAGTCAAGGACCAATCAAAAGCTCCAAAGATGCATCCTAAGCTGATAAGGCCAAGACAACAGAATCAGGAAGATCATCCGTGGCACAGCGATTCTCAGTGAGTGGTTGTTAGCACTGATTGAGTGTATTTCAGTTCCTCCCATTTACAATTGTTAACTGAATGAATATATTGTGTTGATAGAAGATTAAAAAAAAGCAACCACAAACAAAAAAGTTTGGTTAGAAATGATCTCTAATCAAGCATGTAGTGGAGCGTTAATGTCAGTCATCACTCCAAATGAGGACCAGGAGATATAAAAGTTTTTTTTTTGAACTTCTTCCAAACAGCTAACTTTAAAGGCTTAACTTAATTCACTGTGAGGGTGTGGAATTTGATCTATGCATTCTGTGTCTGTCTGTGTCTAAATGGACACAGAGAGACCGACAGTGAAAGGTCAGTGGGAGCTGGGGACGGGGAAAAGTTTAAAAGAACAATGCATCCAAAATAGACATGTCTGCTAATGGCAGGAAAAAACACAGCTAGTGAAGACAAATCAGAGCACAGAAGCACCTTCTCAAAGTGCCATGTTGCAGCCATCCATTTAGCCCCGAGGGCACCTGGAGGGTGCTGCAATGGCAGCTCTCATCTGCCATCAAACTATCACTGCAGATGACAGCTCTTGGGTACACTCCCAGCTAAACTCCAAACTCTTGCAGGGGTTGTACGCTGGCTGCACAGGAAAAGGGGAGGAAAGGGAAGCGATGTACCATCTTGCCAAAATTTCAGACCATTATGCATGACTGCATTCTTATTAAATTACTTAAAGCTCAGGGATAAGCTGAATAAATGCTTGCATACATATAATAGAAAAAAACGTCCTACATAGGAACCTGCCTCAACTAATATACTATAAATATTATATATAAATACTTATATTGTAGAATTTAGTCATGCTTAAAGTCGGCATCTATTTCTTCTCTTTCTCAGAGTCATGCTTTATACCAAAGGTATCAAAGCATGATCCCAGACCCTAGCGGATGAACGCCTGGCAACAGGAGGGAAACATGGAGAGTGGTGGGACTCTGGGATCCCTGCTTTATCCGTCAGGCCTAATGATGGCATCCACCTGCTGTTTTATGGTCACAGCTGGAGCGGCGTCGCTCCCATTTGGCCCAAAGCACACAATCCTTTTTTTTTCTTTCACTACGTCTTTTTGTGGTTTTCCTAGTCCTCCTCTACCTGTTTATGTCGTTTCCTCCTACCTTTCAGTCACATTTCCATCTTACTCATCAACCTGATGTCGGTGCCTTTCCCTTGCACCACGTTCATCCACTTCCCTATTTAGCACCCTTCACTTCCCCCTCTTTCCTCTGTGGCTCATTGCCCTGATGTTCTTTTTATGGTCAACAGCCACAAGCTCCTCATCTGAGCTAGTCTGGCCTCATGTGTTTCAAGAGGGGATGAGTAGATGTGGGGGTGAAGGCCCACGAGGTGCCCATACTGCAAAACATCAGAACAATATGTCACACAGCTGCCTGATGACCTCGACCATTCAACCTTGCAGGGCTCCGACTGCGTATCTCCATCCGGAGGGTAGCTGGTACATGAAAGCAATACATCTTTTTTCATACGACAGAATATTCCTACTTTGTTTTCACATGATTCACATACATGTCTCAGACACAGTTAGCTACCAGTACTGGCTACGATTGGCATATCTAGTCATTTTAGCTTCTTTTCTATTTTTTATGTTTTATTAATCTACAACGCTGTTCCAGCGACATCATAATACTGAATTCAGAAATACAAATTAATATTTGCATCTGTGAGTTATATAAACATCTTGAACTGTATTTGACTGTTTCCTGCTTATTATTATACACTGCCACAAATGACAGACACAGAGCTGCACACCATTACAGCTTCACTAGCTGATAGGTCTGTTGACAACAGGCAGATCACACCAAATTATGACCATACCACCTGTGTTCATCAGCAGAAACCCAGATTCATCAGATCACGCTATGTTTTCCAAGTTGTGGTGAGCATGTGTCCACTGCTGCCTCAAATATCTGTTTTTGGCTGGTGTGACTGGAACCAGATTGGAACATGGTATTCCGAGAATCTTCTCTACTTTCCACAGATATAAAGGGTTATTATCTAGTTACTATCAGCTCCAACCGGTCTGGACATTCATCTCGGATCTTACTCATAAAAAAGGACTTTCCATGTGGAGAACTGCTCCTCCCTAGATGTTTTTCTCTAAATACACAAGGTTTAGAATGTCACTGAAGTCAAATTTTTCTACATCTTGATGTTTGATATGAGCCACAACTGAAGTTCCTGATCCATGTCAATGTATTACTCCATTCTATCCTCATATAACATGTGCTACCAGACAACAGGACAACATGTGTATACTGAATGGCTGAACATATCTACCTCAAGAGCTGCTGCCTGTGCTTTGACTGATAACCTAATTTCTTAGATTCACCTTCACTGGGCTTTTCTATTCCCCAC
The DNA here is from genome assembly GCA_016785345.1 of Trinectes maculatus. Lineage (NCBI taxonomy): Eukaryota > Metazoa > Chordata > Actinopteri > Pleuronectiformes > Achiridae > Trinectes > Trinectes maculatus. The sequence continues at coordinate 909,509 of JAFBJQ010000227.1, read as the reverse complement.
ACCAGCCCCACAGAGGATACACTGGGTATCTACTGACAGCAAAAACACAAGGGCTGTGCTTAAAGATCACTGAACAGCAAGACATCTTTCGCAAATCTTTCAGTCAAATTTCCAAATAACAAGGCTCGCCTCGCCTCACCTCCCTCTTAACACCCCATCATGATCATCGTTTTCACCTCAATCAAGAAAAGCCTCAACTGGCCGGATGTGAGACAGGTGATCTCCGAGGGGCCTCACAGCAGGTGTTTTCTCGACAACTTCTGACTGACTTGACTGAGAAAGACTGGAGTTCAGACTAAAAATAGGAGCAACAAATCATCTCTAGGAGACAAGCTGAAATTACTCAACAGCAGAAGGGGAGAAAATCATGATCGCAGCTCAGGCCTGTCAACAACCCAAGACGTCCTCAGAGAGAGGCACCGTCTTGACAACATGTCAATATCACTTTGAGAGCTTCTCTGTGAACACAGCTCTTTGGGAAATCTCATTGACTTCAACAGCTTTACACACCAAAAAAAAAAAAAAAAAGACAGTGAACGTTTGACGAATGCAGGAAAAAAAAAGAATAGAGCAGTTGATCTCTGAGACCGCAAGAAGACAATTGCAAAAAAAAAGGAAAAAGATTTCTTTGTTGATCACTGTCAATGCGTTTACTGGACCAGACGGTGTTGTCTAACTTTCAGCAGCTACCACCCGTCTGAGATCTTACGTTCGCAGGAAAGAAACCACTCGCCTTGAGTTCAGCCCCCAGTTCGTCTGTGTCTCTTAAATCTGCCACTCACACGCCTCTCAGAAGCTGACAGGATGATTGAATACAAACCCGTATTAACAGTGACAACTTCAGTTGCAGTTAAGCAGACCTGAGAAAACAGCGTTGTGGTAGGCAGGCTGAAAACACAGGCCCTCTACAGGACGGCAAACACAACGTTTTTAAGTCTTGGGTTAATTACAATCATCAGATGTGCCTCAGATAACACTGCCGTTACATTTTCTGTGTTGTGGTATTTCTGTGGATAATGTGGACAAGGAGGCGTTTTGTATTTCGAGGAACTGCACGTTGGTGAATATGCATATTGGAGCACGTCTTGCAAATTTCCATATTTAGCTCCACACCCTAAGGTGTTTCTCTGAGTCTCCACAGGCGACAGCCACTCTTGAGTGTGATTTGTCCCAGGGGCTGTTTCACTTGCTGAATAAACATGAGCCTAATCCTCCTTCCACTACACTTGTAAGGGGTCAAAGTTCATATTTACAAGAACAGCAAATCCACTTGCAATCAAAACCTGTTTAGAGAAAGAGAATTCCCCCTACACAACTTAACAAGAGAGCAAATTTACCTGTGTTCAAAATCACATGTGGTCCAAATATCAACTGCAATGATTATGTATTTAAATTTAATATGGTATAACTGCAAACAACACAATGTCTTCAGCACATTATTCCTTTACTTTTTAAACACAGCAGAGCACAGAGGCCATGGTGCAGAAAGTGAACAAGAAACCTGTATTGTGGTTCACAATTGTTTACTGGCTTTATCTGGTTTGGGCCCACATGTAAAATTTATTTTTCAAACCCCTTGCCAGAGTAATGTTTTTCCCCTAAAATAAATAGATAAATAAAAATAATCTATCCTACAAAACCATTTTCAGTTGTGACATGATTCCCTGTTGCGTTTTTTTTTTGTCTAATTGTGAAACACACAGCACAAGTAGTAAGCGACACTCTTTTTAAATGTCATTTTTTATTGCGCGACTACCTCCTTCTTCCTCTCACCAATTAGGGAATAAAAAGAGAATTTGTCTTCAGACTTTCTCTCTCGATGTGCTCCATCTCCCTACTAAATCATTCAACAGCACTGGGCTTCTCATTAGCCCGCTTAGCAAAACTTCCTCAAAAATCAAATAAATCAGCACTCGGGAATAGAAATTAAAGTCCTGCCTGCGAGCTCTTGGGGAGATTTCTTTTTTTTTTCTCTCCCTTTCAAAAGGACTAGTACTTAAGATTTAGAGCACTGCAGTGTTGAAGGCAGGGTTAGCTTCACCCTTGGGTTCTGGCACAATGAAGTGAAAACTTAAATCTGTGCAATCTGTGCCTCTGAGTGGCTCTGGTGTTGGCTATTAAAGGGGAGTACAGGCTCACTTAAGACACGGAGACACCGAGGTGTGATCAGGAGTGAGCAATATGCAGCGTGTGCTGGTGCGTGTCTATAAAAGTCGAAATATGCTGACCATGTTGTTGTTTTTTTTCCTCCCTGGGTGTGTTTCTATCCAGCGGTGAAAACCTGAGCGGAGATATTGCAGAAAAGTTTTTTTTCTGCTTGGGAGCAGTGGAAGAGTTGGTGCACAGTAAAAGGTAATTGCAACCAAATGCAGAAAGTGAAGTCACACGATTTAAACGTCATTCAAGCTACCACTCCAGGACCAAACGCTGGCAGCGGATTAAAGCATTACGCATGTGTGGACTGATGAGGAGACAAACAATGGCAATTTGTCCCATAGGAACACACTGTTTTCATTATTATGAAATTCTATGACAAATATGCTGATTTATTAAATTATATTTAAAGGATTTTTGTTCAAGATGTTCTACATTATCAAATTGCCTGTGGTGGAAATAATGTCTGTGGTTACGACTGTACGACAAAAGCACAATCATGTTCTGTTACAGAGACAAAACGTTTTCCGGTTTCTACAAAGAGTTTTAACATGTGTGTTACGGCTAAATAATGAAAAACTTTCTGTACTTCAACTTAAACATTAATAAAGACCGAGCGAAAGGAGAACAATGATGCATCACTGTGACAGAAACGTAAGCTCATCCATAGTCAGATTTTTAAAACTTTAGTTTCAGTTGATGATCTCTGTATTAATTAATTAATTTCTATTTAATTCTCACTGCGTATCCACCCACTTTCCACCACAGCCATCTTTTTAAATGCAAGCCAACATCTGACGTTGTTTGGGCTCAGTTGGTTTATGGAGGGTGATGGCTAGCCGCAGAGATGCAGGACTCACTTGGGACTAGACCAGTCAAATCTCGTCAGCCCCCAGATGACTAGATGAAACAGCCGTTCAAGGCCCATCCGCACAGGTTTGCGTTCAAAAGACAGCATGGCATGAGGCCTGGGAGATGCAACTGCCCATGGGTCCATTTAGAAAAAAATAAATAAATGAAAAAGGAGTGAGGGTAAAAAAAAGAGCAGTGAGGAATGGAGAAAGAAAAATATGATTTATTTAGTGTGTTTACGGTTTACTTTTTCTTGGAGAGAAGATTTTTTTTTTTAAAACATAAAATAGATATGAAATCTGTAACGTGTAAACTTTAAATTCCTGTGGAATTCAACTTCAGTAGTGATCACGTGCTGTCGAGGCAGGTGATGTTTCACCTTCATGATGCAGCTCATATTTTTTTCTGTATCCTTCTCCATTTAGCAACTACAAAAATATAATTAAACATCTATGATTTAACTGATTTAACGTGTGTGATTTAAACTATATGAAACAAGTGCCTGCTCTCTGTGCAGTTATTAATAAAAATCATGTGAGCCATATTTTTAACTTACATAAAAACATGGCTGCATACAAGGGAGAGAAAGTACACAACAAACAACAAAAAAGTGTAAGAATTTAGAGAACGAAAAGCATAAATTATCTCAAAGCAGAATTTCAGATTTGACTGAAATGACTTGAAAAGTGGTGAACACATGCACATGCCTTTAACAACTTTAAACACTCGAAAAGATAACCAACAGTACTGTTCTGCAAACTTGAGATCATCATTTGCATTAGACTTCCACAGGAAATCTGTCATGTGGTGAAATCTAAGATTAAAAATGTATGCGCCACCAGCTCTCCATTAAAACACCATGTAATTAACACCTATCCTGCACGTTCAAATTCCTGATTGTCATTCTCACAACAACTGCCTTTTTTTTTATTAAATCACAGCCTCTCTAACACCATCAAAAGCAGCCTATTTAAATTGCAGAACACTAGCAGAGGTTTTCTCAAGAGGACAACGGAATAACGGTAAGTGTCCACCATTAAGTGAGTTGATAAATATATTTAAAAAAAACGGGCACTGATGCAAATGAGGGTTACGACAGGACTACTTTCAGGCGACTTTGTGATGCAGCGGCTATTCATCACTGTGGTTGAAGATGCACTCTTCACTGTCCTAAGCTTTATCTAATGAAGCCCACATATGCAAATGAGCCTGCCCTTTTCCCTTGATTTTTTTCCTTCATGTTTATAGCTGAATGTGGGAAAAAGGGCGTCACAGTATGGCAGAAATGTTACAGCAAAAGCAAATCCACGGGATAATGTATGTATGCAGGGCACAATACTTATATTAAGATTCAGACTTACTACTGCTGTTGGCTCTATCTGCATTTGTGTGTACACAACACACTCTTTCAGTATGCATTGGGCTCTGTTTGTTTCTTTATCACAGTCTTCCAGAGCAGTTTCCATAGTCCAGAATAAAAAAAGAAGCTCTTTATATAATCTAAGTAGCCATGTCCATCCAGAGGTGGCCTAAATATTTATTTAAACCAGGGCCTGCCTCAGGGTGGTCCAATAAGGTTACACTATAATAAAATAAATATTTGCTCCTGAATGAAAATAAAAACTAGCCATATTTTGCTTTTCACACCTTTACAGGCTATAAATGACAAACACTTAATGAAAGTTAATCAGTTCTAATCATTTAAATGTGTTATACCTCTAATTGTGTTTGTGCAATGCATAAATATTATATAAATATACAGTCTTGTGGCATCGTTATAGCTGATGGCTTAAACTTTGTAGCTTAGACATATGAAAAAAAGCAACTGCATTTAATGCTCCGTTTCTGTGACGATATTATAAACGGTGGCTTTTTAAAATCTGATCTATGTGACACAAGAAAAGCAACACAAGAAAAACTCATTACTCAAACAGATATGCTCATGTGAGGATGAAAAGGTTATTCTCAGATCAGGATCCTCTGCTGGCCTCGACACCACAGCGCCAGTGTCAACCAAGATTTCCACTTTGCTCGTACAAAGTCAACTGCAGGCAATGTGCGCACACACACACACTCACAGATAAAGATAGAGACAGAGAGCATCCTCTTTTGAAAAAAACTGCTTCCAGTTATTTTTATTAACTAATACATTAGGGTAAGTTTTGTGCTATTAATTTGATCCACGTACAGTAGGTCAGCAATAGTTGCTAATGCAGAGTAAATGAGTTCAGTGTCGGGGTCTGGGGAAGTTCGTGGCCCTATTATAAGATCCCTTGGTGAAAAGAGAAACCGTTGACGAGGAGACGCTCGCAGATTGATGATGTGAGAAAACAACAGCAGGAAGATGGAAGGAAAGTCCTTGAGAGTAAAACATACCTTAGGAAAACATCTTGCACAGTCAGCAACAGACCAAAAGAAGTAAATTAAATCAAATGTGCTGAGAGAAGGAAGAAAAGCATTGGTCCGGGGAGTGTCTTCATAACGTCACATGATTTTGGCTCAACAGAGGTGGCAAATAAGTCAAAGGGTGTATAATGAAGAGAGAGCTGAACGGTCGGATAACATATAACCAGGCAGCAGCCATTAGCCAAAGAGCTGCAAAGGCACGTCAGGGGAGCAGAGATAGAGATGCAACAAAGAGAGACGGGGGGAGATGGAGTGAGGGTTGGTGGGAGAGGAGTGAAAGGGAGAGAGTGCAGAGTGTAGTGTGGAGACTGATTGCCGTTGATCTTCACAATAAGCAGGGCCGACAAGCTGCGAGCGCGCCTCTGCTCCGACACTAATTGCCCGTGAAAGGTGACCCGTGGTGAGGCGGAGGCGCTCAGCTCCGATCGTCCTTGCCGCGCGACATCCGCCCTGATCGCACGCGACACCAGACAGCCAAGCCGTCACACCGGCCACCAGCCCCACCAGCTCAACAGCCGGAACCCATCCGGAGACGGAGACAGATAGAGAGGGCTGAAAGGGGCCAATAGTGAGGGGGATGGAGCAGAGGGACTGAGAGGATTCACACAGGACAGAGGCCAGGAAGAATAGACCATGACAGAGAGTATTTAAAAAAAACAGAGAGAGGGAGGAGAAGAGAAAAAGAGGATCGGACAAGGGGGCAAACATGAGTGAGAGAGATAGAGAATAAAATGCATGAACATGGTGGTTCGTGGTACTGTTTGGTATTTTTGTGAAATCTCCATTCATCCAAAGTTCTGTACAAATAGAATAAGACATAGAACAAAGGACAAAATCCACGCCTAACTCACAATCAAATACATCGGATAAGGACAAGATATCGAAAAGGGAGAAGGATGCACTACTCATGATTTGTCTCCAGAGAGCAAAATCAGCAGTCAGGCTGGCGATGGGGCTGTAAATGTCCCTGTGCAAAAAAAAAAACACAAAACAACACAACATAATGGTTACAGATGATCAGATGAAGAAGGGCTGGTATCATGAGATATAAGAGGGAAAAGAGGGCTATAGTGTTAGAACACGGAGAATAATAAGAAATGGCTGTCTGGCGTTTGCCACAGATGAGAGCGATCCAATGAGTGGACAGAGTGTAAAGCTGCAGACCCTCCTCCTACTAAAACCCTCTGCATGTTCTGTCCTGGACTCACAATCAAATGCTGCCCTGATTTCCGCTGCCATGGATTTGGTTTATTACATTCATTTACCGTGTATCCGGCTCTTAATGTAAAATAATACGAGAGATGTAACTAAACAAGGGAGCGGATAGGAAAATGCTCCAAACTGAAAATAATCTTACATGCACGATTACACGAAAATGCACTTTTGCCTTACGCTCACTGAATGATACCAAACACTTATAAATAAATGTGTTTTGTTGTAAATGACTTCCCGGAACGTTTATCAACTAGTTGGAAACTTCCAGGAGCGTTTTTATTATTGATTTCCTCTGCTTCTCCTTGGTTTTAAGAGGTTATGAGAGGATAAAAAAGAAAGACAAGCCTGGATCTTTTTACACAGTGGAGCCAGACAGCTGGAGCCCAGCGCGGGGGAAGGAGTGTGGGCAGGCTACAGACCATTTTCCCAGCACAGATATGGACATATTGGAACACAGTGGCCATTAATAACAACTCAGTTGTCATCTGCACAGTCATTGACCCTGAGACCAGTCAATATGTATGGAGAGGGAGAAAGAGTATGTGTCTCCATGTGTCTCTGTGCATGTGTGTCTGTCTATGTGTGTGTGTGTGTGTGTGTGTGTGTGTGTGTGTGTGTGTGTTGAGGAATGGGCTAAAGCTGCTGCAGCTAAATCACATCAAAAAATATTAGAATAAATGTGTATAAAGATACATATACATTTTATTGTGGCCATATAAATTACACGAAGGAATTCAATACTCCTGCATGGATAATATGTGTGTGTTTATAAGGAGGATTAATTCAGTTTGTGGTTAGCACCACCCTTTGGTAGTGCACAGTATTGAATACTTGCGACACGTGCATGTGTGGTTCATGTTCATTAACCTCTTTCCATGAAGGCTGTGTGAATTATGTATTCATATGAAGCAGGGCATATGTGTTGGTGAAAACATGACTTTATTCATATAATGATCTGCAGTGGTAGGTCAGCGCTCTTCTCCACTCAACAAATATAACAGTAATTCTGATGAGTTGGGATGAAAATACTCATCAACTTGATTTAGTTGTGCTGAACAGTGTTATAATATATCACCCGATTAAGGAAAAACACACATTTTGGATAGATAATTGTCTGGAGCCACTGTATTGTAATGTGTCCTCAGAAACCTTTGATGGAAATCAGGTGATATCTTCGCAGTCAGTAAAATGGAAGAAAACACGTGAGACTGAGAACTGTCAGAGACCATTAGGTGTCTTAATAAAGCGAGGTGACCAAAATAACAGCAGCGTTCGAAAAAAAAACCCTTTTATCCCAGTTATCTTTTCAATTCGATAAATGTACCTTTTGTTTAACAGTAATCATCATATTTCATGCTGTCACTTTCTATCTAATTGCTCGGCTTGGAAACACGATTCCGTGCAACTGCCGCCATCCTACTGAGCACAGGAAAGACAGACACACACCAATTAAATAGGCCGCAGTGCTAGTTTTAGTTACCTGCAGCAGAAGCACCTGACAAGTTAATTCTTTGCAATCATGTCATTTCTCAGCGTAACCATCGTTACAAAGCTGGAATGTGAATATCCGGAGTGCACATGGCAAACAATGTTCAGTTACAGTCACGGATGTTATCAGGTGAACATGGAGGTTTCTTCAAAGTCAAGATGTTCAGTTGCTGTCAATTCAAGACTAGAAATCACATCTGCAAGTATTCCTCTTCCACTACTGTGAGGTGTCAGTGCAAAAGAAAGTTTTATTTCTTAGATTACGAGACAGCTTTCTTTTTATATATACACAACTAAAACAATGACAGGTTGGTAAATGTGATGATCACAAGCTGCTGGTGTCCACTCACTCACAAAAGAAATATTTACAAAGTGATCCATAATCAAGCTTACAACTGACTTCAAATCACATCATCATATGTCCTTCAACAACCCAAAAAGAAAAACAAACAAAACAAAAACACATAAGTAGTAAACACGTAACACTGCAGCCTGCTTAAAAAGATATTTACACGGGAAAATAAATTAACTGAAATTTTTAATCACCTGTTTACTTCCTCCACCTGCTAATGTATCTGTCGGCTGCTTTGATGGAGCAGGTTTTGTCACCACCGAGAAAAAAGCTCTGACTGGAGTTGAAAATCAAGGTTTAAAGTTCTCCGGTTCGGCTCCATAGCCATGAACCATTCGAGGGATTTTATAATTAAGAAGTTACCACTCAGGCACTTTTCGTGATTTTTTTTTTTCTGAAGCAGTTAAAAAAGTTCCTTAACTTCCTTCCAGTTGTGCACACTTTGTAGTGCTGCGGTGTCAACTCAGAGTCAAGGAGCCTTGCTAGTTTCCCCTTGAGACCATCCCTGAGATTTCCCTTTGCACATTTCCGCAAGACTACTGAGAGTGGCGAGTGATAACGCGGTTTAAGATGCTAACACCTCGCCATTAACATGTGGCCAGTCCTAGCGCCCTCTCATCAGCACCCTGAGGGTTTCTTCCTCTGAAATGCTCTTTTAGCAGCTCGCTGACAGGCGGGCGCTTGGCTTTCTAGTTAATTAAAGGGAAAAACATGGCCTTAACTGGTGCATGGTCGCGCCCAGCCTGCATAATGGGACGTAATTAACTTCCCCTCATCGTTACTAGACTTCAAAGGGTCGGTTTTGAGTCAGCCATGCAGACACACTCCCACACACACATATATAAGATGTGTATTTATTACTGTTGGTGCGTACAGATCGGCCCAAAGAAACAGCTCCTTGTAGCTCTCCTCTGGGAGTTGGATACCAGAGCTTGAACTGTCAGGTGGATCCTGGAGATAGCTTGTTTCTTTCTGTTAACGTGAATGTTGATGACATTCACATACATGTTGTGTATTGTGCAATAGGAAATAGGGTCTGATGGGCTGAATGTGCTGCTTCCTCTCTCCTCTCGGCAACTTCAACTTTATTCGGAGTCGACACTTAAACAGCAACTCAATTTCCACTGCTGTTTCAACTTCTCAAATTGTGCTTTGACTGCCGTTCAAAGTCTCCCATTATTTCAATTATTTCATTTATACTCTGCACCACAAACCTCCTGCACTGCCACAGCCTGACGCTACGGCCAGAAAAAAGTCTTGGTGTTGACATCTGCCTCATGCATTTGGCCGCCACCAACAATAAGGTGAAACCAATGTTTCAGAGAGACATTTCCCTCCCTCCCTGACCAAACCCAGATACCGTGAATTTCCCAGCTGCGAGAGAACGAGCGAGCGAGCGAGCGACAAGGCTCGGCCAAATCGAACTGATGGCTGGGCTCTGTTTGCCTTTTCTGTTCTTTATTTTTTCTGTCGCTATCCCCTCTGATCCGTCCTTTTCTATCCCTCCCCCAGGTGCCAAAGGGGAAATGTCTTTTTACATCAGGTGTGATATGTACCTCGTCCAAGCCGTGTGTCTCTGAGTAATCTATTACAGTGGAATACATTTTAACATTTTTTTTTAATTTCTAAGCTATATTTTTAAATTTGTATCCCAATCTGAACCTAAAAAATCTTAACTAATTAATCTATTTATTTATTTATTTATTTATTTATTTATAACCCTAACCCTAACATATTATACCTAACATATAAATTATTAGAATGCTCTATCTGACTTTTTTTCCCTACATATTTTAATCTGCTAGTTTAATCTGCTTGGTGGCTGCTGGTAGTACTGATGGTGTTCTGAACAGGGTTAATGGTTGACAGTCTAACAGTTACTGGCATTGGGGGCCCAACACAAACACTTGTGACAACACAGACTAGCTGCCATTGGTCAACAGCAGTGAACACCCCTCTCATGCTTGTATTATGCTGTGTAAATTCAGTGAACCACACACACGCACGCACACACACACACACACACACACGTAGTCACCTCCCCTTATGGTGAGCAGTTGCCATGTCACAGTTGGTTGTCCCTGGATGAGCTCCATGGTTACCCCTTGAATTTACATGTGTGCTAATTAGACTGGAAGAAATGATTGGCTGCTCAAAACATCGCAGTAAAGGGGGCCTATGTGCACACACACATACACACATATATACATGGATACACATACACATATGGGCATCCACATACACAAAAGCCCTGGTGAACGTTAATGCATTAGGGCACGCCCCATCACACCACGTCAAGAGACACACCTCGGCTGAGTTCGGGTTCTGTCACATGGGATTTACTCATGGACAGACAACCTCACACCCCGAGTACAAATCTGTGTGTGTGTGTGTGTGTGTGTGTGTGTGTGAGAGAGAGAGAGAGAGAGAGAGCGCGTCTCAAAACCATCGTAAAGGACAATTTAATGTAAATTTAATGTAATGTTCTCAAGGTAAAGGATGCTAAGGGACACTGAAACACAAGAACATGTGTGTATGTGTGTTGCAGTATTTTCCCCATTTTGGCAATCTAAGCAGGCAACGTATGCTATATGCTCAGTTGTCCTAATGAATGTGCACCAGTGAAATACACACAGTATGTAAATGATGTATGTTGTATGTGTGTTCATGCACCAGGGTGGTTGGCGCCGAAACCCCCACAGAGCTTCTCCACAATAGTCCTAAATCAGTCTTGTAATAATAACAACATCTCACCTTGTGTTAGTCCTACTGCCACCCTATGTGCTCAGGCCCCCAACCTCTGCCAAATAGCCCCTTCTGATGTCCCCACTGCTGGCAGCACACAGTGGGCTCTTTACCCTCAGCTACACAGTCATACAGAGTGAGGAAACAGTGAGACTGACCATATGGACAGAGAGTGTGAGAGAGAGAGAGAGAGAGAGAGAGAGAGACGGCAATGTCCACACAACTATGCTGGTGAGAAATGCACAGAGCCATTCCCATTCCCCCTGAATGTCATTCCGAACACGTCTTTTGACTTTTAATCATCGCATCATCCAAAGGGATATTAGATGAGATAAATGCAAACGCTTGTGTGTCAGATTCACAGAGTTCAAAAAGTCTTTTTTTAGCTTTTTTTTCTCTCAACAGCCAATGATAATGCCAATGAGCAGGTTTTCTTTCTTCTGCTGGGGAGCTGAGACCCTGAAAGTGGGTCATGAAATGTTCTGCCAGAGCTGTACTTAGAAGAGTGTTATTCAATTGACTGTCATTTCACAGACAAGGTCAAACTAGATTACTCAGTATCCAGCACCTCTGTGTTCATTACTATTAGTTTCACACCAGCGCAGAACACTGTCCCTCTCTATTCAGCTCTTTACACTAAAAACATACAAGGTCAGTTGTTCAGAAGTACTGTCTGCAAGGGTGTTAAGATGTGTGTGTTTGTGTGTGTGTGTGTGTGTATGTGTGTGTGTGTGTGAGAGAGAAACACACGTACACACATGTACTAACAAGAGGAACTCCGTGCTACAGCAAAATTTAAATATTGCTGATTCACCATTACTTGATTCAGTCAGACAAGAAAGAAATACTCCTGCAGCACTATGTCAAATCTTTTTCTTTTTTCCTTTTTTTTCTTACTTCAAATTCTCTCCATTTAATTCATTGTCTCTCTTTTTTTACCCTGTAAGATTAAATACACACTGATGACAGGTGTCCTTGTCTTCTGGAAAAAGAGCAAGTTTCAACTGAAAATTTAGAAAATGTGATTGACTATTTATGCGAACGTTGTTCACGGTAATTATAAATGTTTATGTACATTTCCTGCATTGCAAATTCCATACCATTTCTTCGTGCATTATAATAAGTTGCTTGACTTGTTATAATTCAATTTTTCAGTTGGACATCTTCAGACAGAACTGGCATTATTGGTACAACAAGATGCTCGCGCTAATACAACATGCTCTGTGCTGGTTATTCCTGAATGCTTATTTTAGAGTGTCTTTCAAAGGCCATGTGATGCCTGAACTTAAAAAAAAACTGAGGAAGATCAATAGCTTAAATTGTTGGTCAATTAATCAGTTGAGTCTAGTGAAGCTACAGAAAAGTAATGGTCAGCAATTTAGATCATCATTTGATTGCATAAGGTATTTTATAAACAAAACATATAAATAGATACATTAAAAATGTCATATAAAAGAAAGAGTAATAACAAAGGATAATAATACAGAAAGTACAAGACAATGTGTGAGAGCATCACTCTAATAATAATACTACATTTCAAATGGAACAAAACTGTTTTCAATTTTGCCCCCTCCCCCCAAACTTCTGAGGTATCTATCATCCCCCCAGAAGAAAAAAGAGGAAATCATCCAATTTAGCAAAGGAGGGACGAGTGAGAGAAAAATTTGAAGCCCCAATTACAAGTAATTACCGCTTTTCGCTCTCAACATGGTGAAATGATTTGATGCCTTTCAGAGGGTCGTCTGGTTTCGCTCAGAACAGACATCTCTCTCTGCCTTGTGTTAGTCTTTGGCGGTGGTTAATATGATCATATGGTGGAGATAAAAGACGGGGAGGTTAAAAATGATGGCGTTGGCGCTGAATCTGCCGGCTATAAATCACACAAGGTGGTATTGAGATGAAGCGAAGGTACGTGCTGCGACAGCCTTTCCCTGCAACCGAGACCAGAAATGATAAAACAAATATATCTCTAGGGTGCTTACGAGGCGGGCGCTGCGTGCAAGGTGTCTGTTGTTTCAGTGTGTTAGCTGTGTAGAGTGTGTGTGAATACATCTATCAGCCACGCACTTCCATTTACACACCAGTTGAGATTAGACTGCAAGTTTAGGACATTACACAGTTCAAGACCAAATCCAAATGGTTTAACGTGAGACATTATTGTCTATTTCTTGTGGCTTCCATTACAACATTCCTGTGGTCAGTAACACATATCACTGCTACTAATGATCGCAATCATTCAGTAATGTGTCAGGCAGAAATGGCCCCCACTAACACTGTCTTTAAACAGCGTTTCGCCATGATTTGAGCATTACGTCACACACACCACTGCGATTATTTTCAAACTATAAGGAGCCGTCTCCCATGTGGTCATTTGTCATTTGTGGAGAGTAAAGTTTTCACGATAATGAACAGAACTAAAGCAATTTGTTGACCGCCAGGAAATTAATTGCCAGACGTTTCTAAGAGTGCTGATTTTTAAAAAAAAAAATTATTGAGGAGAAATGCCAAAAAGTTGCCCATTAAAGCGGTTTAAAACGTGATAATGTAAAGCCCCACGATTTCCAATGATGCAATCAGGGTATCTTTTGGTTTTGGATGACTGGTCGGATATAAATTATTTCAAGATGTCCCCTTGTGCTGAGAAACAGGGAGAGGCATTACTTTTCTGATATTTTGTTGAATGAACATCTTATCAAGTCACCTAAATCAGTAAACTAGCAGTCAGTATATATAGTACTTCGAGGGCTGCAACTGACCAAGGATGTTTATTAATATTTTTTAGAATTGTTTTCTATCAATTAGAAGTATAATTTATCAATAAAACAGGCTGGTTCATGAGGAAAATGATAGTGAGTGGGGTTCTACGTTGTGGGAACGGCAGAACAAACATGTAGACAAACAGTTCTTTCACCTGTGGAGAAACCGAGATGAAAAGAACTCACGTTGAGTGTGATGATGTGACCCCTCGTACACCTGAAGTCACAACAAAAGCCTCCGGAGACAAGCAAAGTACGTCTGTCTATCTCAGAGCGCCTGCTCCTCTCAGGCAACTGTAGTACACACACATATAAGCACACACACACACTGGTGTAAGAGATACAGGTCTGGCATTCACGCACGGACACAAACACACACTCAAACCACCACCTTCTGCTCGCTCGCTATTGGATCTCGACCGACACAGACATATACAGTTCCAATCCACCTGGTCGTTTGATGGCTCACACACTCGCACATGACAATGTATTGATTTTTTATTTTTCCCTCCCCCTCTCTCCAGGCTCTGCTGGGCGCGCAGACGGAGCGATGCAGAGAAATCCATTAAGCCGACACTTCTCGTTTCCATTGACTGACAGGCCCTGACGGGCCCGGGCTTTTGGCCCACCAGCTTGACTGGCAGCTCGACAGTTAAACAAGCCCTCCAGTTGCTATAATAGTTTAAAACACTTTCAATTACCCGAGTCAAACAAATCCTGCAGACCAGCGCTCGGGTGCTTCTCTACAAGCAATCCCACACCCCAGCGGGTCCTCCTCCACCTATCACTGATTTATCTGGACATCCCCTGCACTACAATGAAGACAAGTTTTTTTGTAGGACAAAGAAAGCATGAAGGCAGCAAAGGAAATTGGAGGGTACAAACGGGAGGATACTGGGGAAAAGAAGACTTAAAGGTTTTCTCATTTTTTCCCCCTCAAACCTCTCCACTGGTCTGTCTGTCTTTGTGCTACTGCATCATTCTTCCTCCTCTGTTGCTCCTCCTCATGTTTGTGACGGCAAGATTTATAGCAAAACTCATTAAACATTAAGCAAATCGGTTTGGACCAACCTCTCGACTTCTACTGTGAAAAGTACACAATAACCGTGGGTGGGCAATTTCCACAAATCAATGAAATCTTACATTAACAAGGCAGACCCATAAATCACAGGTTAACAAGCACTTCACAGCAGCTTCATCAGTTAACTCGCAGGTTTAAACACCCCTGCACACTGTGAGGCGTTTACTTGCCATTAAAAATCATGAAAAAGGCAACTAGCAGATTTCCTTACATAAGACTGCATAAAATTAAGCAGATAATATATTTTAAAAAAAATCTGTGTCCTTGAAGACTGAAACATGTCAAAGGCAAGTATAAAGGCATATATATATATATAAATATTTTATTTTAATAACAATAATAATAATAATAATAATAATAATAATAATAGGTGCCTGAGGAACCATGAAGGTCTTAATTTATGCATTTATTGCTGACCTCTTGCAATCAACAACCTTAACACCAGCCCTTATTATTACTGGAAAAATTACAGGAAAAACATGTGGCAAAGCCACAGAATAATATAGTTGTATTTAACTAATCCAAAATTCTTATTATGCATCTGCTGCGTTTGTATTCTTATTGGTTCATTTTATACCATTTGATTTGGACTGAGAAGCTTGGCAGCACACCTTTTCTGGAGGTTCGTTTGTTCATGCATAATTATCTGGCATCACCAGCAGCACCTAGGGCTCTAGCTGCAGTTATAATCTCCCTGTTGCCCCAGAAACACGAGACACACAACAGCACAACAGTGAAGTCATTCCCTCTTTGTCCTTGAGTCGCTGGGAGTCGTAGAGTTGAGAGGGTGCGAGGTGTGTAGAGCAGGGTAAGAGGGAAAACACACTGGGAGAGGATGACACCATTGTTCCACTATTTTATTTGTGGTTCTGCTACATGCTAATAAGTGAGTGGACTTATAGAAAAGGGCTAAAATACTGAGTAAACATATTTTATGGGACAATTTATTAAAAGAGTATGGGGTGTGTGTCTGACCAGCAGAGTTGCGGCTGTCGTGTAAATATGCAAACCATGACCATCACCATCATCACAAATGCATTCCTATACCTTTTCTTCAATTAGTGTGACTATTATTTAAAAAAAGCCAATGTCAGTATATGTGAACAGTTTTGTAAGTGAAGCGACCAACGATGGTGACAAATTCTCTCTCGCCTCCTGACAGAGGCTTCCTGTCCGGGTCAATACAAGTAGGCGCCACAGTGCAAACAGCCTGGGACGCACCATGTAAAGTGACTCTACAATCATCCATCTCCCACCCCCCTTGGACACTATTCACCCATAACAACAACCATTGATTTCTTTTCCTGATGAGGATCAAGCCAGCGTTTAATCTAACATTGTGCCCCTCGCTGTAGGACATAGCTGAGCATTTTGCGCTAATCAATCGGTCACGGTAACCACCGCAGGTAAAGCACTTAACCAAAGATATTTAAAATCTATCCAACCACTTATATACATATCTTAAAACAGCCCATACAAAAATCTGGTGAAGCATTTCACAATAAAAGTTCCTTATACCTTGGATATTGTTCTCATATGAAGGTCAAAGCAGATCAGTAATATACACTCACTGCAAAAGCCCCTAAGCCTGAAGAAAATTTCCATTTTTTTTTCACAGCACTTCAAGCTACTGTACATGTTTGACTAAATACACACCATCAAGCCTCTTGAGGAGCTTATTGTTTACAGAGATTTGACTTGACCAATGATGCTGCGATCAAAACATGGGTGGGTGTCTGCCCATAATCCCCCTTTGTCTGCTACAAACCCGTCTTTAGGCAAGGACACCGGTTTTTAAATACTGCCATATGCAAATTGTTGCATGCAATTAGCATTTTTAAATATTTCAAGCCCTTGGATTCATTGTATTCCTTGCGCAGGCTAATCACCTATTTATGCACCTCTGTCAATCATATTTCAACATTTGTATGCTTTTACCATTATCTCAGGCATACGAATGATTCAATGATTGAAATTATTTCTGCCTTGGGGAAATATCTTTGTTTGTATAACTGCTTTTGTGCCATCCTTGTACTTTTAGATCAAATTCTCATGAGCACTGTGTCTGTGGTCAGCTTCAATCAGAACACATTACCACTGCTTGCTATTCAGTATAAAGTATTTCAAATTAAACTGAAAGAGCTTGATATTTGTGTTCAAGTGGAGCAGCTTTTTTCTGTTCTCCTGCACTTGCATCTCTTCATCTTAGACCGCTACACGGAAATGTCGCCTATGAACATGATGTGGCACAGAAAGAAAATAAAACTGAAGAAATACATAACAGATAAATAAATAGAATGGATATACTGTATATGCTGCAAAAACAGGAATTATTAATACCAGATTAAATGCACAGTCCCATAATTTCCTGGTATTTGTTTCCAGCAATAACCATATACTCTAAACACCACACAAACATTTTATCTAGGTCTCCGTTTCATCACGCACAGAATCTCCATCGCCACATAAATAAATAACCAACATATAGACTGTATCGCTATTGTACATCAAACAGAGCCAAGATTATATGTGACAAGGCTGGCAATTAGCAATTTCTCTCACTCTGAATTCAAACTACAAAAAAGATGATCAAGGCTGGTTGATATCCACAGACTATGCATAATTTATGTGGCTGGTACAAAATACCGTTCTGTTGCAGTTCTGTACATTCACTCGACTAGTTCATTGAAATAAAGCGTCCCAAAGGGGTATCCATGTAATCAAGCCTAATCCGAGATTGATTCGAGAGTGGTCGAAGACAGAGAGCTGGAAAAATCTGGGAAAGCTCTAACAGTCACAGGAGGAAGACTGCGCAAAGCTGCATGATCGGAAGAAGCAGTTAAGCAGCTCCGGTTTCAAGTGAGAAGGTAATAAAAAAGCTCTGGGACTAAATGTGACTGTTTACAAAAGAAAAAAAGTGATAACTTCCATGGAATGTAGCTTTACAAAACAAAACCACTGATTGGTGCAAAAAGGAATATTTGCCTTTTGCATTGATGCGTGCGTGTGTGTTTTTTACTGTAACACTGCATTTTATGTTTCATCGTATTGATGTAGGAAGGATAAAATGTTTCTCTTACTTCTCTTGCTACTTTCAAGCGATTACAAACGTTTTGTTTACATTTTCTTTTAGAGAAAATGTTAAAAACAAAAAACGAGCTTAATCGAACATTATTCCCATTACTAATTGTACAATATTAACCAGTGGGGACAAATGATAGTCTTTGTCTTTGTTGCATTTAGTCTCTTGACACGCTCTCCTTTACACTCACATGGCTACACAAGCGCTTCTACACGAAAGGACCTCTGGAGGAGCTTCACTGCATCATTATCCTTTCTCAGGGACCCTGGAGCCTCAGTTTGCCCCAGTTTGACTAATGTACGTCAGTGTGTCCCCACACTGTCATGACCAGGGAGCAGGCAAAAAGGATTACAGCGCAGTGATAATGAATGAAAACAAAAAAATAAACAACTCAAACTGTACTTCTGTCTATGCTCCTGTTCATTTTCAATATGTGGCATTTGCAATATAACTGTAAGAACACAGGTCCATTCAGTAATTCAACCATATAAGTAAAATTCTTGCAATAAAGTTCTGCAACACGATCTGCAGTATGTTATGGGTTTGTCTTAGAAGACTAAGGTATCAGAGGTCATCAAGCTCCATCTACTGACAATATACTGCAATTAAGTAAAATTCAGCTGAATAGAGTGGAGTATCAACTGTTTTCTTTCTTTCTACTCTGGAGACATACTTGTGCATTTATTATCACAGGGGAAAATGCAGAATAGAATGCAAAACCATGAATATCTATGAATGTCAATATAATCCCTCTTGACTTTGATTTTTTTTTAAATATGATCAATTTCACATGTTTCTTTGATAATAAATATTTTGTAACGTCAACACAGCAACAAACCTCGCAATCTTTGTTTTCTTCTTTACTACAATAAAACGTAAGAGTGAATGCAACTTTCCTTCTTTGCTGTCATTTGATTCAGTGTGTGTTTATTCACACACACACACACACACACACACACACACACACACACACACATCTCTATATAAGTAAAAAGTGCTAAAAGTATAAATAAAAACACTAAACTTTTGTTTAGTGATCATCAATTATCATCCAGACGTGCATGGTCACAGCACTAGTGAAGTACACTATACTACACTATAAAAACTCAGCAAAAGTCTGCTGACGCCATCTATTGGTCATTTATAGTCAATGCACAAATGAGACGAGTAACATCTGAGAGCACATTGTGCCACACACAACCATCACATCGCTGAATTTAAAGTTAATAAAATATGCATTCAGTAAATCAATCACTGAACCAATTGAGTATGTGGGAAACGTATTCCTAAAATCTTACTTACCTTTAATATCAAATTCATCAACGCATCAAATCCATTAATGCATTGAGGTATCATGCTGTCACCACACACATTACAGGTCAGCTACCACCATCTAGTGGCCACGTCGTGCAAACAAAATTACATCCCACATAACAACACAAAACACCGTCAACTACTAAATTCATAAATGTCCACTTTAATTTCTATCACATACTGCACAATGCTCATACTTCATATAGTGCCACTACATAGCTTAATTACACCAATGACAACGCCATGCAAACAATTACAACTAACATAACCCTGTGTTCTGTAAATGACTGTAAACTCATGCTGACTCACTGTGAGCAAATTATTATTAATTTTTTATAATGTGATATAGCAAAGTAAATGTTTCAAAGAGGAGTACCGGCCAAATGTCAACAGGGTTTAAGAGTTCATCAAATTAAGCCAAGAGAAAGTTAGTTTCAGACTCTTCCATGGACCCGGAAGTAACCCGTTAATTATGTTATTAATTACACCTGCGACAGAAAAAGAAAACACTCCGCTGTTTCCACTAAACTCACAAAACAAGCTAGCAAACACAAACACAAAGCACAACACCAACATGCAAACATAGTAGTTTTATCCGGCAGCAGCAGGAAAATAGTGTAAAAGTGGACTCACCGTTTGAACGACAGGTCTATTAGAGAACTGAGTCCGGTGTCTGACGGCTGTTTACTAACGCTACAGACAGATCTGCAGGTCGCATGTATGACGTAGACACTTAGCGGACATCTCCTCGTGACCTGTCAACAGCCGAGTGAGCGCGCTGCTTGATTGGACGATTTACCAGTTTTACACTAGTCATCTTTGAAAATAGTGTCATGAAATAATTTCTGTGGTGTGGTGCAACTTTGTTTGTTTGTTTAAGAAAACACAATGCAACAAACTTTTCTGTCCTGAAATTATGCATAACTATAGTTGACTGAAAATGCTAGTTTCTTCTTTTAGGATACGTCCATCCAAGGTGCAGTCTTACCAATCTGAAGCTTGACATGTGGTGTACACATTTAATTATAACATGTAGTGGAACAGTACGTTTTTTAAAAGTTTGTTTTAAAATGTAACCAACACTCCAGTTTGCAGAAATCCATTTAAAGCAGAAAGAAAAGACAACACTTTACAAAAGCAATTAGCCTTTTTTAATCTTACATTGCATTGAAAATTTACATAATAGATTCATACATTTTACAAATAATTTCATCATAAAAATATATTTCTGTACAAAACACTTTTTTATTCTATATTTCATCCCTTTTTTTGTTCAAATGGTGAATATTTCCAATGTCCCCCAGGCAGGAGCGGCTTTAAGTCTTTCAAATCACATGGGTCTTATTGCGGTCAGTCAGTAGGAAAAGCTGTGGCAAAATAGACTGAAGCTTAGAAAAAAAGGGCTTGATGAGGGGGAGCGCTGGAGCAGGTACTTGTTTGAATGCCAATATAGTTACATGTACTCTATGTGTTCAAAGTGTGTGTGTGTGTAGAGTTGACGGGGGTCCCATGTTTTTTTTTTGTTGTTTTTTTTTTTTGGTAGGCACTGTGTCAGATCCATACCGAGAAAAAAAAAACACAAATACACAGCAATAACAACAGCAGCAACAAATCAAATCAATCCAAATTGTAATTAGGAACAATATTACCAAGGTGATACAGTGCAGGACAGCCAGAGGAGGCAGCAGCTAACGTTACTAAAAATAAGTAATGATTTTACAAGGGGATTTCTGTCAGCAGGTTGCAGTTGGTGCCCGTGGCCACAGCAGCAGGTGTTTTAAAAGCAGAGTTGCTGTTTTCACTCACCCTGGCACCCAGAGTCACTGAAAGCCATTGATATTCATCGTGTGTGGCATTCAAACTCACTGTATCTGTTTCTTACACCCTTTAAATCAGATTCATCACAACAAAACAAGTTACAAATATACAGTAACTGATCAAATGTGTACCAAAGCTAAAAAAAAAACACAGAGTCATGCTCAGAAATTCATGTATACCTGTCATGTGCGGAACAAATAACATAAGTGGTGCATCTTTAGGCCCAGTCCATGAAATAAGAACATTTCGTAACTGTATAGATGTTATGCATGGTTTAACACAAAGCAACATATAGTATTTTCTCCCAGTAGTGGTTCATTAATGGCACACGAAAAAAAAACACAACAGAATGCTGTGCAACAACATCATCCAGTGACTGACAGAGACTAAATACAGGCGGCGATTATTATTATCATTATTATTGGCAGATCAGATTAGAAAACCAGCCGAGGAACACTGAGCTGAGATAAATATTAAATCTCAATGGTGTCAGGTATGCCAAAGTGTTTTAATTTTAATCAACTGTCAACATGAAATGTCGACATCTCGTCATTTCATAATAAATTAAATGAAATTTAAGGCCTTTTAATTGCGATTTATGAACAAAAACACTGAAAAGTTCATTCGAATTCCTGTTCTGACTCAGCTGTGTGTGCAGTACTTTGGAGGTGGTGAAAGGTTGGTATATAGTGTGTGCCAATTCATTATTGATGTGGATTTCAGAACAAGAGCAAATTAGAGCTAAAAAGAACCCTCCAAAACCGAGACTGTATTGCTCTATGATCTCTGACATTTCAGTATTGATTTGAAA
Source organism: Trinectes maculatus (assembly GCA_016785345.1). NCBI lineage: Eukaryota > Metazoa > Chordata > Actinopteri > Pleuronectiformes > Achiridae > Trinectes > Trinectes maculatus. The sequence continues at coordinate 887,435 of JAFBJQ010000227.1, read as the reverse complement.
GACCATACACATCTTAAACACAGGAGGAAACTTGAAAGATCCAAGATTCAGTAGTGTACAACCTGGGGGTAAAGTACAGATGTACTTTGTATTTTAGATTTTATGAACATGGTTGCAACCTTTACATCTTTTCAACGAAATTAGATCACGAAGCAAATTTGTTCCTCTTACTTACTGACTGAACAAAACATGACGAAAATAATACAAGCATGGACTGATATGTCGCTGCAATACACAATGTTTCAAAGTGGATTTGAAACGCGCACATGAGTCATCATCTACAAGCTAAACGTTGGACAAGTTCACCAGCAATTATGACCATTGTTACTTTAACCATAAATTCTATATATATATTTTTACACAGACTTTGTGAGATTGGAACTTCAGCCAGAGACTGAGCCAGATATAAGGTGTAGGTTTGACCAGGTATGATCAAACCTCTGAAACACTGGTTTCACATTTCTGCAAATTTCCTCATATTTGGCCTCGTATTCCTGTGACATATTATTAATGACAGGTTCGAGTTATTACAGCTGATCATTAGAATGCGTGTCTGTAGTGGCGAACAGCTCTGGTGAAGGGGCGGGAAAATGGGAAAATGTCTTACCGGTGCGATAAGACATGAACTTTTACCAGGATGATTGTTGCTGGCAAATCTGGACAATAAGGACACCGACAACACAAACTGACACTCGTGATTGCCTCAGTGGGAAAGCCAGCGATGTGTGTGAGGAACTTCACTTTACACAATAAATTAAAATAAACCCACTCCATGGTACCAAGGAGCCAAATCGCTGTTTGTGCCTCCTGCGAACAGCACATTTTTTATAATATTTTTTACTCTGATACTTCTGTCTTCTTCATTCTTTATATATTTTTTTTTCTAAAAACTCTCTTCCATAACCCGTCTTCCCCCCATCAGCCCCTCCCCTGTGGTAAGTATATAGCACAAAAATATAGGTGGTGAATGCTCCCGAATATATATATATATGCAATAGATTTACAGATCAGAAGATTCTGCAGCAATAACAAAGAAAGAAGGTAAGCACTCGCAGAGTGCAGAATATCGGTGGAACTGTGTCCACAGTCATCGGGCGACAACCCTGTCTGTCTTTAAGCCTGTCTATCAACTTGCAGTACGTCTGCCTGTGTCTCCCGTCTATCATCCCATCACCGTGTCTGTCCATAGGTACGCCTGTAGACGTGCGTGAATCTGTCTGTCTGTGAAGTGGGGACACTGGACAGTGGAGTCGGAAAGAGTTTTAATTAAGACCCTGTTTGTCTTCGTCGGACGTGTTGAGTCCTCATCTGTCTCTCTGTTGGTCTCAGTACCACCTGTCTGCTCCCTGTCTTTGCAGACTCGTATTAGTGAGCGTACCTGTCACCGCTTCTGTCACTCATCCTGTCGGTGTACTGTCTGACCTCTCTCTCCCTCCGTCCCCGCGTTAATCCATCTCTCCCTGGGTGGACAGGTAGTGTTTCTGTAAAATGTGCTTTAGTGCCAGAGCTTTCTCTGTTTGCCAAAGTCTTTTTCTTTGCTAGTCCACCAGAGTCCTCTGTTTCCATTCGGCATCTTTCTCGTCAGACGTCATTTCAAGTCACAGGATCAGGAACAACTTTCCTCAAGGCCATATTCTGTCAACCACTCATAGTAGTTGATTTTAGGCTAGACAGGTTCTGATTGGCTGTTTTAGGACTTTAAGATCTCCACTTTTCTCTTGATGACTCCTTTACTCTAATGTCCAGTTCAGGTAGGGGTTATCTCCATCTTCTCAGCCCTCTCTCTTATCCACTGGATGGAATGGAGCAGTTGATCCATTAGATCCATTAGATTACATTCACACGAGTTCCCCTATAGACTCTTTTGTTTTTTGTTTTGCTTGGCTCCAGTGCCAGTTTAGTCTCGTCTCTGATCCTTTACTTAGGACTTAGTTGGTCTGTTTCCAAAACAACTTTTTGCTAGCCATCTCTACTTCCATTAATAAAAAAAAAAAACGCAAGAGATTGGTCAAACCAGTGTCTAGTTGTCATGGAGACTGGAGCTTGCCCCGCCTGGCTGCTCGGATGTATTGTATTGTAAATGGGCTCCGCCTCAGAACCCGTCTGGTTTACTGATGGTCCGCCGGTTGAACCCGGATAGATAGAAACAGTTTTCTTTGCTTCACAGTGTCTTTTGTGACATCCATCCTCCCGTCTGAGGACACTTGGCTTCTTTGCTCCTCATAGTTAAGTATTTGTTCAGCACAGTTGAGGCGACAACATGTTATTAATGAAATCAACCCATTTCTCTAGCGCAGTTTATCTCTATGATGTATAACCATGGCCGGAGCACTGATAATGTGCTCTGTCTTTCTCCAGGCAAGGACTAATGGTCACGGAGCAGGGAGTGAGTGAGTCTCCCACAGCTCTGCGGAAAATACCACATTCTGCACAGGGCTGTGGTAACACGTCATGGTGTTCAGCTAGTCGGGACAACGACTTACTTCATGGGACTGTGTTAAATAAAAGTTGAAACTGTAAAAGACTGTGTGTTGAATCCAAATTCTAAACCATCCACGACCAGCAGTTTTGCGGTTACTGGCGTATAATAGCAAGCACAGTCGTCAATTGGGTTGCATCCATTTTTCTCGCATGATGTCACATCTTGCCGTGAGTTTACACTGGCTCCTTTGCATCTGTCAAAGGTGGCAGACATATTGTGTTTACATTTATTTTTTTCGTGAAAGGAACCAACGCTGAGGTTTGGGTTTTCGTGTGGACACATTCCACCTGGGGAGACTGGGTGTCTGAAGGTCTTTTGTAATCAATGTATAGACCGAGTTGCTGACGACGTTGAGGTTCGAGTTGACTTTCCCCTACACAGCCTCAAGCCAATTGTGGTCCCATTAGGTATCTGAGTCGTTAAGTTCGAGTAAGGACAATCAATCCTCAGACCATGGTGCAGACAGTGTTTAGATTTGGGTCGAATCTGACTGCCTTCCCCTCCACAGCCTTTGCGTTGGTGTTATACATGGGGTTCTCAAAGGCAGCCTGGCCGTTGTTGTTTTCATGGACTGAGCAGCCTGTGTACTGTGTTTTTGGTGTGGTTCTGAGGAAAGAAACAACAGTACTGCAATTAGAAAAGCAGCATTAGAGAGTTAACCATTAATATTATTACTATGGTAGCAACTGGACAATAGGGAATGCCATCTTGAACGTGTTAGTAAGCTTAAGGAGGATTAGAGGGAGTGTTATGCTTTTTCAGAAGTCTAGTGAGAATCCAGTCAGCCCATCCTAAACTAATTCCTTCAGCGAACATGGGATATTAGTAGCAGGACAGAAGGAATTTGCATCTGTTAACAATGTGAACACCAGTCAGCTGTGCTTAAACCATATCGCTGAAAAATCCAATTTACCACCTCCTAAACAGACAGTGCAACAGACAGTGACTTAACTTTCAGCACCTCGACAACCAAACCAATTAGACAAGTACTGTTCGCAAATTTACACAGCTCCCCGAAATGGTAATGATGCATTTTTACTTTTTGGAAGGCACTAATAAAAAGATGACAGCGTGTGACAGTGCAATGCCGGGGAATGATTATTTTCTATTGCTGAAATTTACCACAGTTGCACCTGAATAGGAAACATGCAGTTTTTTTTTATGAGCACAAACCTTTGTTTGTAGAGGTAGAACCCGAATCCAGTGAAGATCAGAGCAAAGAAAGGCACCAGAATAGCAATAGCCACAGAACTGCTATTGGTACCAAGCTGAGGGGGTGGAGAGTTCTGACTCTCCGACATATTCAGACCTGTGACATACAAGGAAATGCATTGTTATTTATTAGATAGCGGGCCATTGCCAAAGGATTGGCTCTATTCGAAACAACAGGTGCAATACAGATCTTGTCAACAGTTGATGGAAACAAATATGCTTTTTTCTTTCTTTCTGGCATATGCAGGTTATGGAAATCATCTTTGGACGCAGGTTTGATGGAGCAATTTTAAAATGACGTCAGGTCCGAGAGAGATGAGAATGTGTCCACTGCTCGCTGATTCAATTAAGTCATTTCTGGCAACAAAAGAGTCTGTTCCCTGTTCACTTTCTCCACCAGTGAGGTTCTCACAAGCTGTTTAATGGAGTTTTGCATGTATGATTTACATTTCAATCCAAAGTGACTTTCATGAAACATTATAATTACTTTGCAGCAATTTGCAGCCCCTCTGAAAGAGACAATTACCTAGTCTTTGCAGTCCAAACTGTCCATAGTCTTTTCCCTGAATGAAACCCTGGAATACATAACTAGAACCGTCAGGCTCTGCTGATACCTGGAGAGGAAAAGAGGAGATGACAAAGAAAGGAGAGAAATACAACGTCACACAGTCACAGGAGATCGTTGCTTTTGTGGGAGCCCTATTGTAATTTTATGTACATAATTGCTCTGCATTCACTAAAACGTACAAAACCATCCATGGTCCAGGAGTCATCGATAATTTTGGCTGGAGTGACGGCGGAATCTTTCAGCTGGTTTCCCTGGTTGGCATAGTTCACTTGGTACATCAGCAGTAACAACCTGGCCTCAGAGGCCTTATACACTCCTGGAGAGGGCAGGAAAACAACAGATCAGATTTTAGATCATCAGATTCCTCAGCCTGTGTCTGGTGTATCAACAAAATAGTTTTGAATGTGCTTCTTCCAGAGTGAGTCGGGAAATCACATACACATACATCCAGAAACACTTCCTTAGAACAAGGGATTATCATCCTGCCTATTGAGAAATGATGCTTACTTTCAATGCCCAGACACATCTTCCTGATTTGCTCCAGCACTGGTGTGACTTGGCAGAGCCGGTCGTGGGCACAGTTTGATGTCTCATTGTCTTGCCAGTGTATGAATCTTAACAGGCATTTAAACCTTTTTATCTGCCCCACAATGGTTATTCTGGGATAACATGTGCCTTCTGCCCAATTATCATCCATAGATGATAATTGGGCAGAAGGCACAACACCCCCATGATTAGCGTAGTAACAACAAATGATTTTAGTTAATCCATGGCGGTTTTAATGCTGGTTCCAATTAGTTGACATCGTTAGAGATGTGTCTGTTCAGCAATAAACTGGAGGCATTGTAATAAATAATAAAAAAACACACACAGTTGGTACTGTATGAGGAGCAGACAGCTGGTGTTGACTGATGCTTAAACCTCTTTCTCTTTACCAACTTTAAACAACACAGGTTCATCAGGCAGTACACACACACGGGTTTGTCAAGCATCGCCTTTTACTTAAGTCTGTATTTGTAAATAGCACACATACTCATCTTATGTTGAACTACACACAGATTATCAATCAAGTATGTGTTTCCCCCAAAATGTTGTACTGTTCCTTTAAGTACGAAGCTCTATACGTATGTTACCTAATGTATAGGTGTTTTTGCCACCAATAGATCACTGCAGCCCCACTGTCATGCCATGTCGCACCATATATACTGTACTGTATATTCATGACTGTATGCTTGGTATAATTATCCATAATGTGTCGTGCCTGATAGGAGCAGCTCCATGTTGCCGTTGCTAAGGGTGACGTTGACTCTCCCTGTTGAGGAGTTGAAGCTGGTGATGCTCAGCGTCATAGGCTGCTTCCTCCCACGGTAATTATAGGAACCTTTCCATATGTAGTTGGGAGCAAAGACATCATCTGGAACTACAGAACAGAACAGAACACAAGTCAATACAAACTAAACAGCAATAGAATAGAATAGAAATCATTAGCCCAGCATAGAAAAGTTTGTATCAGAACTCGCCATTCAGTTTCGGACTGGGAGTTCCTGTTGCTGGTTTTACAGGTTTCTTCTTCTCCCCAGCTACACACAAACACACAACAAAAACAGAGAGTTGAAGACACTGTCCAGTTAAACACGTCAGGATAAGATGCTGGCAGGTTGGTCAAAAAAACCTCAGTGGCTATAAATATAAACAGCAATCAAAAGCTGCTGACATGCATTAAAGACACATTTAACAACCAGGGAAGCATTTACCTCGACATATAGGCATCTTTCCAGTCCATGTGCCATCACTCTTGCAGACTCTGTGCTCAGAGCCCCCTGCCAGGAAGTAGCCATGCTGACAGCTGTACACCAAGGTGTAGCCAAATCCGGGCAGATCCATTCCCACCACGTCCACATGGAGTAGGCTCTCTGGCTGCTTACAGGCATGGGCTGCAGGGTGAAGAGGGTATTAGAGCAGATGAGTCCGGATGGACAGGTGATGTGTCAATAGGCTGATGGGATGTGTCTTCCTTACGTATGCACTCAGGTTGTGTGCCGCTCCATGTCAGATCAGGCTGGCAGGTTCTGGAGGAAGAGCCCTGAATCAAATGGCCCGGCTGGCACTGAAAGGACACCACACTCCCCACCTGTGTGACAGGAGTGAGACGGGTTATATTTACATTGAACAAGATGTTTATACCAATAAATTATATGTTTCTTTGTTTGGTTTCAAGGGTTTTTTGACCTTCTGTGCCTTCTTCCTTGAATTACAGACACAGACATGTAGATGATAAACATCTCAAGGTAATGGGGACTCTCTGTTTCTCTCTTTGTAATTACAGTTTCACATATAGGCCTGATCAAAGCAGCAACAATCAGATGTTCCCTCGGAAACTAGTTTACCAGACCAGATACGGTACCTTGAAACCATAGGTCCGGTTTAAGGAGCCATAGCGCGGCGTTCCCGGGTTGTCACAGCTGGTTTTGGTCGGTTCTGGAAAGAACAGTGTTGGTAATTACACACAAATTCTAAAAGAAAGATAAAAATCAGTGTTAGCGCTATAAGTCCTCTGTTAGCTCGCCCTGCCTCTCCTCTGTTGTCATGGTAACAGGGGGTTATCTATCGCAGCAGGGCAGCAGGTGGCACTAGTGCTTCATCAGAAAACGAAGCCTGGCCAGCTCTTCATGTGAGAGAGAGAGAGTGTGTGTGTGTGTGAGAGAGGGAGGGGGTCATCAGGATGTAGAGCACATCCTGACGCAGAGCTCAATTCAATACAGCTTCCGAAATGACAGATTCACCCCCCCGACACACACACACACACACACACACACACACACACACACACTAACACACACACACACACACACACACACACACGCCACCTCCTCCTTTATCTTTTACTTCTCTCCATCTCTCTTTCTATCTCTTTCTGTGTCCCTGTGTCACAGTGTCTCTCTCTCTCTCTCTCTCTGCCACCCCACCACCCCCACCACCACCTTATTTAAAGAGCAGGCTGCTTGAGCTCAAAACTCATTCTGTTGCAGTCACATAGTAATACACATCACACACTAACATACAGCTGCAATTACAGACTAATAAATCACCCACACATGCACACACACATACACACACACACACACACACTCACAAACACTAACTTCTCACTTCTTGTCTGGCTCCCTTTTCCATTTTCCTTCATGAGCACTACGACCACTTCTTTCTCAGTGGTTATAGATGAAGCCTCCACATGAATGAATCACAACTTCTATTTTGGGATCATCTCTTTCACAGCTATTGTACAGATGCAAACGTGCACTTATTTGGTACTCGCACGCAAAAACCCAAGTGTTTGTTCACGTACACTGATTACAGTTCATCATCATAGTATGAACACCTGCTCTGAAACAGACACATGGAGTGGTGCTCAAAGCGTCTCGCGCTGTGGTGAAGTGACCCAGTGGGACCATGTGTAGCGTGTGTGATGAATATCCCTTCTTGTTTTCGTCTTAATCCCTCGATGGCAAAGGCTTGTTTGAAGTTCTACTCGGATCTCGCCCAGATTTACTGTAAACAATTGTCCTCTCAAAGGAATTCAGAATAAATACAATATAATATGTGGTTCATCATGTTGTTCTATACATTGAAGACCTCACAAGAAGCTTCATGACTTTTGCTTGTCGTCTGAGTGATGAAATGTTAAGTTGCGAAGACGACATCTAAATACACAAATCGGCAATACGGTCATTGGTGCCAGGTGGGCTAGTCTGACAGTTCTGAAAGCGTGAATCTCTCCAGAGTCCCTGGAGTTTTTATCCAGTATGGTCCAAAAAGAAAAAGAAAAAAAACACCCAGTGGGCAGCAGCTTCACAGACCAACGTCAGGAGAGAAAGCCCAAACTGGCTGAATCTGACAAAAACAGCTACAGTAACTCAGATAACCAGTCTTTGCAACTGTAGCGAGCACAAAAAGCAACTCGGAATGCACAACACGTCGAACCTCAAGGCAGATGGGCCGCAACGGAAAAAGACTGCGTCGGCTGCTCCCCCTGTCAGCCAAGAACAGAAAGCTGAGGCTTCCGTGTGCACGGATCTCCATAACTGGGCTGACGAAAACTGGAAAACATAGCCCGGTCTAACGGGTCTTAACTTCTGCTGAGGCACGCAGATGGTAGGGTCGAAATTTGGCATCAACAGCATGAGTCCATGACGCCAACCTGCCTTGTGTCAACAGTGGTGGTAATGAAATGGTGGGAGGGGGGCCATTTTCTTGGCCCACTTTGGGTCCCTAATACCAATCAATCAGTGTTTGAATGCCCCAGTGTATCTGAGTATTGTTGCTGACATGTGGATCTTTATGGCTACGGTTTAATGGCTGCCAACACTGCGATTAGGCACCACAAAGCAACTGACTCAAATTGGCTCCGTGATCATGAACATGAGCTCGGCGTACGCCAGTCGGCCTCCCCTAGTCACCAGAATTGAATCCAATGGAACACGTCTGTGATGTTGTGGGACGGGAGGTTTGCAGCATGAACCTACAGCTGACAAATACGGAGAAATGACTGGATGAGAGTCTCATCCTGTGGAAGTCATGCCACGGAGAATCAGATAGGGAAAGCATACCCAGTTTATATATGGTGTCGCTAATGAAGTACTCAGCGAGTGCATAAGCTGCAGTTTGTAAAAATCATCTTGCGTGATTTTTTTTTTTTTTGCATGATTCACTTATACTTGCATAAAGAACATCGTACTCACACGAGCCACACACAGCTCCTTTTAGCTGTACTGGAATCGGAACTCCAGCCAGTGGTACAAGTAGAAAGTGACACAGCTTCCAGTGTGCAGCCATGGTAACAGTAAAACCAGCCTAACCCCATTCCACACTCCATTACCAAAACCTCTTGAAGCTAAAACTAAGGACACAAATGAATGTAATTTAAATTCACACTGTTATTGAAAAGATTTTTTTTTGGGGGGGGGGGTATTTTCCCTGACGTCAGAGGAATCATTTAAGGCTTGTCCTCCCAAAGCTGCTGTTGTCAAAGATTAGTTTCCATTCACCGTCCCTTGTTATATTATCCAATTAAGTCTATGACATTTTTTACATTTACACAAAAATAATTGCTCTTCACAGAACTCACTGAAACATGGCTGTCAACTCCATAATGATGGGTCATTAATTGCCACAATCATTATATCAGACATTAGTCCAGGCTCCCCTGGGAGTGAGCATTAACTGTATAATGTGCCACATAGGTTCAAATCCTACACAGATATTCAGTGTGTAAAGTAAACACATTAAAATTAAACAAAAACTGCTCCAAATACGGAAAAAGTTCCATGAGCTATTATTCATTATCTTGTTCGCGTGTTCATTTAGTCTCTCATCAGTTTGATGATACTTTAAATCAGCTTATTCCTCGTTTTGATCCATATTCAGCTGAAAGTCCTTATGTAGCTGCTTCTGTTTCGACAGCAGTGAACATTTTAAAACTTTGTCCTCTTTTGTTAAATTGAAATTTTCACATCAGTATCCAATGATTTTTTTTTTTAAATAAAAAAAATAAAACAGCTCTAGGGAGACCAAAAGTCATTTTCAGTACGAGTTGTAGCGTGAGATTGAGTGATCACATGAATATGAAAGATATGAAAGATAACTTAAAATTGATTTCATTTAACATTGGCCAACATAAGCACAAGTTTATAGTGTTTTTTTAAGGGCACTTTCATTAGAAAAAAATGTGCTTTGCCATGATCAGATTTTCTGGAAGTGCTTCTTAAAGCCTTTTTCATTTCGATAATGGCCTCCCTCTTTTACCTGGTTGCCAAGTGAACATAAACGATATAAAATTACCTATACAGCGTGGCTGCGTCCCGCTCCAGGCACCGTCACTTTCACAGAGTCGGGTTGCCGTGCCGACCAGAATGAGAGGCGGGGCACAGCTGAAGGACACTTCCGATTGATAGATGAAACTCCGTCCCTCTCTGAATCCGCCCACCATAGTGCCCGGGTCGCCACAAAACTTGGCTGCACAAACACAATCCCATTTCAGCACACAGCACGTGACAAGTACCGTTTCCAGATCTGATTGATGTTGGCTAATGAATGATAACAGATCATGTGTGTGCTTGTGCCAGGTCAAATGCGTGTACATACGTAAGCACTGTGGCAGCATGCCACTCCAGGTGCCATTGGCCACGCAGGTCAGGACAGCAGGGAAAGAGAGCTCGTATCCAGGTGAGCAACTGTAACTCACACTACTGCCCCATTCAAAGTCACTTCCCTGCAGCACGCCGTTACTGATGGCAGGGGGAGCCGAGCAGGTCACCGCTGGTGGACAGACAGGGGGAGAGAGACAAAGTGAATATAAATCCTGTTTACATCACAGTCCTGTAAATGATGAGTGGTACCTGCAGTACAAGGTAGTGTCAGAGGCTGTATATAAAACTTTACGGTTTATCAAAAAAAATTCTATAATGAATCTTACATAGTAAAATAACATATATTTTAGGAAAAACAACTAGATAGGTCATTAGAATGTAGATCCATTACAACTATAACTGTTACATTTCTTTACTTGTACAGTATATAACAGGACAGGACAAAACTTGAGTCGGGAGGTTCATTAATTCATGTACCTGTACATATGGGCATATTCCCGCTCCATGTGCCATTTTGGGTGCATGTCCTCACAGCTGATCCATCCTCCTCCATCCTGTATCCTGGCTGGCACTGGAAGGAAACATTCTGACCAATTGTGAAGTCTTCTCCGTAGCGAAGGCCATTGGCTGGCACCCCCGGATCCCCACAGTTGATCACTACACACAAAAGTATGAAAGGAATGAATACTATGATTCCAGCACAGTTCAGGGGATGACCTAATTAGAGGTGCACACTATATATATATATATATATATATATATACAGTATATATAAATATAGTCTTAACCTGCATTTGAATCTGCATGATCTCATTGTGTTTCTTTATGGGCTCCACTCACATTAATGAAACAATTGTGATATCTAAAATGGCTGAGGTTGTCTTGGGTCTCTAAAGAAGCATTAGGAGTCCCCTGAGTGTACTTACAAAGTGCTGTCCTTCATACTCTAATAGGCAGTTTAAATGCTTTTAAACCCACCCCAGATACTGTCATGCCTGTTAATAGATGCATTGTAATCTACTACAAGAGACATTTCCTTTAAGTCAGGGATTCTTTTCAACTTTTTTTCTTTCCGGGACCCTATGTTTAAAAAAAAAAAAAAAATGCTGTCTCAGCATTTCTACCGCTTTGTCCTTAACCGCCAGCTATTTTACAGCTAATCTCCTGGCACAGTGCATTTAAGGCAGAAATGAAAACATTAAAATACTATTAAGGACTACATGCATGACAGGAGAGGTTCACCCTGGGACACAAAGTTGAAATGGTACTTTGAAATGGTCTGTGTGTCATGTACCACTGATTAAATCTTGTTTCAATCATAGCCCTGGCTTTGAAAGAGAACATGATATTTTAAGGATATTTGCTCTTGAGATTTTTCTTTTTTTTTTTTTTTACAGATTTTAAAAAGCCAATTAGCTAGAGTAAACAATGATCAGGGTTATTCGTGTTGCGGAAGGATTAAGATGTGAGGCTGATGTCATTAATCAAACTTTACACTGTAGCAGAATAATTTAACAGAGGGCACTAAAATAGGGTCGCCGGAAAGGAAACCTTACAATCAGGTTTAGTGGTGTCTGTGAACCGCAGACTTCACATCACCGCAATGCACGAATTTAACAATCTGATTAAGTGAGACATAAAGCTGACAGTCTTCCAACCAAGTGACTCCATGAGGTCACACTCACCATAATAAGGATAAAACATGAAATGCTTGGAAGAGAACTGGATATCTGGAGATCTGGAGATCTATATATATATATATAATGGATAAATCTATTAGATATAAAGCAGGTGACTTACTGGTGCAGTTGGGTTGCACACCTGACCATGTCCCATTGGCCTGACACTGCCTAGTGGTGGCGCCAGTGAGCAGGTAGCCGTCCATGCAGGAGTAAATGACGGAGTGAGAAAATGTTGTTCCATCCAAGCGAAATACTCTGCCATTACTGGGAGTGCCAGGGTTACCACACTGGACAGCTGGCCAGGAAAAAAGGGGGAGAATGAAAGAGCGAAAGCTTTGTGCATCTCAATAAGCGTCAGTTGTGCGACTATACGTGTTTCAGGGGACTGTGTAATGGTTTGACTGATGTGTGACTGCTTGATTGTGAAGGTGCTGGATTTGGTTTAAGCAAAAGCATCTTCCTACGTTTACAGAAGGGCTGCGTGCCAGACCAGGTCCCATTAGGAAAGCACATCCTCTCTGCAGAACCGATCAGATCATAGCCCTCCGAGCAGCTGAAGTAAACCTTGGAACGGATCCTGAAATCGGTTTGTTCCCTTGAACCGTGAGAGGGAATGCCAGGATCGCCACAGGAACCAGCTGTGTCGCCTGCAGGGAGAGACACAAGTAGACAGAGTTCGAGCCGCGACCTTAAAACTAGAAACACCACAAGCCAGCTGTCTTCTACAGTACTGCAATTTTAGACTGAGAAGCGGGAGAAAAAAAGGGAAAAATGATTTCGGAAAATTTTTATTTATTACCCAATTATTCCAAGTCGAAACCCAGCTGCCCGTCATTAGGGGCTGGTATCCGGCTAAATGAAGGTTGTGACATCTGGTGACCAAAATAAGTCAAAGTCAGGACAGCAGCTAATGCGGATGTCAGTTTGACTTGGATTGCTGATGACAGCTGACAGCTGTCGATGTTTTCCCGGTCGCTGCGTTAAGAAATTCCAAAATCTTCACCTCCCACCAAAAACAACTCGACAGTAAAGTTTGCCATTTTAGTCAGGTGGTACTGTAACAACAATTCAGTGTCAATGTTTAAATTGTTGGAGGCGGTTGGAGCGTTTTTCTACACGACATTGACCTTCTGTGCCGGTTGGGTTGAGTGTGCGTTAAGTGAACTCGACAGGGTGAGGTAAAAATTGCTTTCATGTTAAATTATATTCTTATGGCTCGCAATGTATGTAATGGCTGCTTACACGCAGTATTGGACTGCACATGTGTGTCGGTGACAAGGGCCATATGCTTGTCTTAAGAAGAGATGTGTGTGTGGGCGTGTGTGTGTGTGTGTGTGTTTGCGTGTGTGATAATGCTCTGATTGGTAGGTGGCTTAAAGTGTGTGTGAGATCCTCGCTTTGCCCTTGCACAACCGCCTGGTCAGCAAATTCTCCCTGACAGACAAAGCACACTCCTGGGAGCACACACACACACGCACACACACACACACATTTCGAGAAGAACCTACATTGGTTACCTGAATGCACAAATGCGGACAACATTTCTGGTCCGCTTTGCCTCTTCTGCTCATCGTCTACTATTTGCACAGGGTCGTGTCAATTTAATCTCAATAACAACAAGATGACTTGTTGTCAGAGGAGATTTCCATTTTCCATATTTACTGTAGGTTGAAATTGAATAATGCACCATTAGTGGCCCTAATTTCAAAGTCGACTAAATGCTTTGTGTGACATCAACTACCTTTCCCATTTCCCAAAAGCACCGGCAATGTTTTTGTGATTATTTTCTCATACCTTTGACAAATAACTTAATTTCACAGGGAGCCTGTTTGCTTTATACCGCAAATATCTGGAGGCTTGCTGCTAAATTGAGCTTACACATACCCACAGACACAACAGGTAATGACATAACTGTAGTGCGTTAGGATTTCAGGCAGTGTTTCTCAGGGGTAAATAAATAAGCTTTTACTGCATTGTGTCATTGTTATTTGTCTTTAAAAGCTCAGAAATGAAAAGAGATGATCTATTACAGGATGGCTTACAGAAACTGGAAACGTGTTTAAAATGTACCATCAATCAAGATGCACACAAACGCACACACCACACCACAGTCCCATCTACACAACTCCCACAGGACACCCACAAACTCACATATATAGATCCAAAGTCACCGTGTAGCCTCAGGTATATCTGGTCTCAACAGGGTGCACAACCAATCTACCTGATGTCACTGGTGCAAGCCAGTGTGTGTGTGTGTGTGTGTGTGTGTGTGTGTGTGTAAGCTTCTGTGGGACAAAGTGTGGTGAAAGCTAATCTCTGTCGTTTCCCTCAGGTGACTTTGCATCAACCACTAATCGGTCTCTCTCTCTCTCTCTCTCACACACACACACACACGCACACGCACACGCACACGCACACACACACGCACACACACACACACACACACACACACACACACACACACACACACACACACACACACACACACACACACACACACATATCTAGTCATCTAGACAAGGATTGCCTGGAGTCTGGGTTGGGTAAATTCATGTGCTGCTTAACTGAATCTCCTGCAGAAATCCCCATAATGCTGGACAAGAAAAACCACAATATTATTCTTACTTGTCTAATTCATAACTACTGTATATGAAAAACTGAAATATAAACAAATACGTGTTTTTAAAAAAAAAAAAAACTTTAAATATAAAGCTACAGTCGGCACCTGTCTCACAGCTATTAATATTAGTCTGAGGTGGATTGTTTTTACCTTTGGGGCTAATTTATTATTACTATTAATTTACTTTTTTAAGATCAATACAACACCAGTAGTCTGATTATTACTTAAGGTAAGGTGGTTTTAGGTAAGGTGGTTTAAGGTATTGGTGGTTTTAGGTAAGGTGGTTTTAGGTAAGGTGGTTTAAGGTAAGGTGGTTTAAGGTAAGGTGGATTTCTCTCTGGAGAAACCAAGTTGACTTAATGTTGATATATGCTTAAATAAGAAATCCAATGGGAGAAAATAAAGCAGTTTACCAGTGGTACATCCACAGGGACACAACATTCTCAGCTAACACCTGAAAAACCGCACAAGACAAACACTGTTTAAATGTGTTAACATGACTAGAACAGGACTGAACCTGGTTGAAGATGCAGGGCTGTGGGGGATGTGTGTCCTGAGGGGGAGGTTATGCTCTACGGCTCTTTTAACAGAGAGATAAAGATCTTTTTTTTATGTGCCAACCTTACCCTCCCTCTATCCCCCTTCGCCCAAACACATAGGGGTTAAGGAAATGAATGAAGCGCTGTACACTCTGTTGAGTTTACATGTTTCGAGGTGTCTCGCCATTCATCTGCAACTCCAATCTATCCATCTCCCTTTCTGATAGTGTGGACCTTAAAGGTGCCTCACTCAGTAGAGCTTATAATGGTTACCGGAGCAGAAGGGCATCGGGGCGCTCCACATCCCATTGAGCTGACAGGTTCTGGATGATTCTCCTTTCAGCTGTCTTCCGCCCAGACAGGAGTACCGAACCGTTGAACCAAATGTAAACTTATCTCCACTCAGCACACCATTAGGGGGAGAGCCGGGATGCCCACAATCTACAACTGGACACCAGGAAGTCAAAGCGAAAGAGAGAGAGAGGGAGAGAGAGAAGTGAAGGAAGACGGGATTTTTTTTTTTGATTCAACACAGTTTTGGGACCAATAAGAAACAAACAAAAATGTGACACTACTAAAAAAATTTGACAACTAGAATACTTCGAGTATACTCTAAATAAGCCAAGTCTGCGTTTGTCCCACAGATTGTGATTGTACGGTCAGAAAGAAAAGTCCATACTAACCTATACACTCAGGAAGGGGTTTGTCCCACTGACCAGTGGGCTGACAGGTCAGCACAGGTGACCCAAACAGGTAATACCCAGGGTTACAGTCATAGAAGACCACAGTGCCAAAAGTGAAGTTGCCGTGTTCTATTTTGCTCTGGCGAATGGAGTTGGCCGGGATGCCTGGGTCGGAGCAGTTGACCACTATACACAGTGAGACACAGACACGGAGACGCACAATAAACAGAGACAGATAAAGAAGTATGTGTTATTTGGTATGAACCAGAGAGGGTGATTTCTGCCCCCCCCCCTCCATCTTTTTTTCCAGTGTTTGGCTCTGGGATTAGAAAAAATGTAAAATAACATTGGGCGTAATAAGGAATATGTGGCTGAAATGACAACAGTTGGGAAAGTTATGGGAAACATGGTGAATTGGTGGCGTGGGGTTTCTTTGTCCGGGATATGGCACACTGCGCTGCACTATTATCAACACGCTGAATTTTAATTTGAACTCGTTTTATTGCTAGCGCTTTTGCAAAATAGGCAGAACGGGCTTGAGGTGTTCACTGTAAACAAACCAAAAAAAAAAAAACTATTCCTGAGGCTCACGCCGGGAAATCTATTTCAAAACATTCACAAAATAAATTTTCACATATTTGACACGGTCATAATGGGTTTCAGGGTTATGATGGCAGGGCTGATCATAATGAAAACATTTAAAAGGTAAAATTGAGGTGAAATAATAAGGTTTGGGGTAAATCACGATGGACGCTATTGGAAAAGGGAGTCCGGATAAATAAAGGAATGGTATTAAGGTGGTATTAAGGGTCGGGGATAAATAAAGTTAGGGGTTAATTACACTTAACTTTTCTCCCCACCTTTACATGTTGGAGGCGGGTGGCTCCACTGGCGGTTGGCCTGGCACTGAGCACGTGCAGGCCCCTCCATTTCATAACCGCGATTACACACAAAGCTGACCACGTCGTTGAGGTTGAAGCCGTTTCCCACCGTCCGACCATATATGGGACTTCCTGGATGGCCACAGCTGATAGCTATAGGGGAGAAAGTGTAAATTAAGGAAACATGAACCCACAAACAGATTTTTTTAAAAATGTTTTTCCATATAAATCAAATTGGCTTGTATCACAGACTGATGTTATTGATGTGTTTGGAAGTTACTGCAATAGCGGTAACATCCTGAGCAAATAAAAATGAACCCTACAAAGAGTGGATTTTGTTTGACTGCTCATTACTGAAGGCAGTGAAAGTCATTTCTGTGTTGACGGGATATTTCATTAACATCAATCTCTTTAAAAAAAAAAAACAGTTCTATCCAGCGGTGGCAATTCACCAGTCAATGACACATAATTGCAGATGACCACTGATGCGAAGTCCATTTTGTAAACGTTATTTTTTTCCTCCCCCCCCCACCCTTTATTACTCACCCTTGCATCATTTACTCATTAAATTGCAAAATTTAAATCCCTCTTGATCTGACAGCCGCAAAAACATATGAGCTAAACCAGACCCCAGAAAATCAAAGCCCACGTAGATCAATGTCGAGAAGAGAATAGATTTGGACCAATTATCCGAGACTTTCCTACAGCAAATTGTAGAAACTCATTAGGGCGTCAGAAGACATCCCAATTTGGGGGGCATTATTTTGGCGGTAGAACTGATTGTCCTCTGTTTGCCATTGTGCAGACTGTGAATCACTCATTCTGTACATCTTATTCCCCAGCTCTGTGGTTTGTGTGTCTCTTATCCTCATCATGCTGTCGTCATGCTTTGATGTTGCCTCTCAAAGTCTACCCCTGCTTTGCAGGTAGGAGAGAGAGACAGAGAGTCTGACCCAAGTCAGAGGAAACAGGAAGGACGCAGATCAGATGTGTCATAAAGTGAGGAGGTAAGAAAAGGAGGAGACAAAAGGGAGATAGGAGGAGAAGGGATGGAGAGAGGAGAAAACAGGGGGAAGAGAGGAGGTTCTTGTCTCGGTTGTTCAGTGAGAATCAGAAGTTTGTTTGCATGGCTAAGATACAAATTTATCTGACACCATCAGCATGCCCGGCAGCTACACACACACACACACACACACACACACACACACACACACACACACACACACACACATGCGCATACAGTCTCATCATCATTCTCTGTTTGTGTCTCTAAACAAGAGCCTCTCATCTCCATAATTACAGTATAATTTGGCTGTAAAATGATTTCCCTCAATAACGCCTGCATGAATAACCTCAATAAAAACAGCACGCGCTCCCCGATACATCGATGGATACACACACACACCATCTGAACCACATAGACACAGATGCATGCATTCCACAGACATGTACTGAACTATTATTTTTTTGTGTTATGAGTCATAGTCAAAAGCAATATCATAAACACAATACACACCCTTATGCCCTGTTAGTGCAGATACTGTGTGACTGCAGTTGGTATGTTTTTGTATGTTGTTAGAGTCCAGAGTCTAGACCAGGGTTGTCATGGATACAGATATATGCAGCGGAGGGTTTGGTCTAATTAGTTTTAATCTTCCGTTAGTTAAAGGTGAATGTGTGTGTCTGTGTGTTTTCCTTACGTATGCAGACAGGAAGCTGGCCAGACCACTGGTTGTCTTGGAGACAGATTCGAACCGATGAGCCTATCAGCCGAAAGCCAGGTAGACACTGGTACACCACCGTATCGCGGTAACCAAAGTTCTCGCCGATCACCTGGCCGTTCACAATGCCTTCCGGGATGCCACAGTGGCCGGCTGAGAGAGAGAGAGAGAGAGAGAGAGAGAGAGAGAAGAGGACTCAGTCATTTCACCCAGAAACGTTGCTATCAGGAAACTGTTGCTGTGCCGACTTTTCAAACTTTCTACATCGAGATATAATTATAACAATCTAAGATTCCAGGTCAAGCATGAACCGTAAAAACAGACATTTTTAAAAACACATCACTGCATTTGCACTTTCACTTGCGTCTTCTTGTGCTGTTTTGGCTCATGGCTTTTTACTTACTGTTGTTGTGACTGAGCCCAAGTTAGTTGCCCTAAGAAAATTACACCCCGCAGTCTTAATGTGCGCATGAGACGGACTCTCCGACCTATTTTCAGAGGATGCAAAGATGATATTAGCAAAAACAGGCCTGGCGGTTTTAGATACACCTCAGGGATTTAACGCCCACCGGCTGGAGAGCTAGAGTTCATCGCCTCTATGTGGGGCATTGAAAAAACATCTCCTCCGAGTCATTCCCAAAGGTCGAATTCATGCACAGAGCTAATGCGAGATATGTTCGAAAGAAATTCAAATAAATAACTATATAGAGTCATCTATGTCCCGAGACTCCTGCACTGTGTCCTTGGTGTCAGCAAATCCAAATCAGGCACAGTGCGAAAAGCGGTTGGAGAACGGGAAGAACAACGGTTGCCTGTCGTTTCATATTGTCTTGGGGTGCAGTGCTATAAGTGCTTTACTCTCCTGAATATGTCGCACAACATTTTCAGCGTACGACGACGACAAGCAAAATGCTTTGAACTGTGCACACAAATCAAAGAATGTCCCAAATGCTTTATGTTTGGTCAAAGAGCTGAAAACTCTTCGCTCTTCTAAAAGGAGAATTACATTTTTACACATTTTACCTTTTATTCACTGTTTTAATGATTTAATGTTCGACTGTTTGACGCAAAATAACCTTGTCCATCAGCTTTAATTACTGCAATGAGCGGAGGAGTTGAAGGCAGATTTATAATAATAAAGGTTACTGAATAGAAATGCGGTTCACAGCAGTTTTTGTAGGACTCAATTTATTTTATTTTCTGACAGACTCATCCCTCCTCATCAGTCCAGGTTAAGTTAAATTGAACTTCCCCTTCCTAAATTGCATCTCACATTCCCCTCAGCCTGTCGGGTATTCTGGGAAGCGTTGTTTCTTCGGCGCTTTCGTGGGGAAGTGACAGCACCGTGTCATAACATCTGTTACCTCTGGCTAGCACACTGACAGGAGAGAGTAGCTGTGTGTTTTTTCTTCTTCTTCTTGGCTCATTCAGAATGAATTTAATAAGCGCACGGCAGAAGCCTGCTCCTGATAGTTGTGATCGTGAGGTGCACGGAGCCAGAGGGAAGCAGCTGTGCAGCCAGATGAGTGGTGTAGGGCACACATACCCACCTTTGATACCTGTTCTCATTCGATTCCCACTCATTCAGCTGTGTAAGTTATGTGTACTGCATGTCATCATGATGCATATGTCCTCACCCTAATGTTTCAGTACCAAGAAAATCCATACGCTACTATATAGCGTAAACGTGTTACTGGTTCTAGTAGTAAAATACCTAAACACCGCGTTTCAGTCCCGCTCCAAAGCCCAGACGACAGGCACTCTCTGACGGCCGACCCCACCAGCATGAAACCAGGATCGCAGGTAAAGATGGCCGTGGCGCCAAATGTTGTCTGAGTACCAATCTTCTTCCCACTGGGAGGAGACGGCAGCTCACCGCAGGAGATGACTGAGAAGAAAGAAAACAACACATAATCAGATGCGAGCGAATCGTAAGGAGGACTCGCAGGTCACGGCCGCAGGATGCTTAAAATTAACGCTCAGAAACGCTCAGTGAAGTATATTTACAACAACATCACAGAGTGAATTAAACTGTAAAAATAGCATCATCTCAAAAAGACAAATCTGCATTGCAGCTTTTGTCTAAAGTCTTACGCTGAAGCATTTACTAAAAACTCTTCCATGGCTTCAACTCACATCAGTTGTTCCTGCCTGAGTACAAAGTGGAACCTTGAAAATGGACAGTTAGATCTGAGCGACAGTCTTCACCCGCTGTAACTTCTGCCTTACTATGAAAGTGGATAGTTAGTTCTCTGTCTATAGATGTTTGAAGCCTTCTTTCGATTTTATCCATGCAACTGCCTGGATCAACCTTGGTTTCTATGGTAACTGCAGATGATAAAAAAGGGGTCCTGTCCTTTAACGCACAAAAGTGGTGGACCTCATTCTGACCTTGCGTTGTGCGCGGCGTCTAATGCGCTAATTCAAAGGCAGAAGAACATTTCCTCATGTTATATCAGCATATTTCCAGGAACTGAGCAGACAAATGTGCCTCTGCAAAGATTCCTATGCCTACATGATGGCTACCACGCTCGCCATAACCCTGTCTTACTCACCCTGGCAATGTGGTCTCTCGTTCCTCCAGCTCCACACGCCATTGGCTAGGCACTGGATGTGGGCGGGTCCCAGTCTGTAGTATCCCGGGTCACAGGTGAACACGATGCGAGTTCTGTATTCATAGTGTGAGCCGTTGACAATCCTCCAGCGGCCGTGTTCCAAAGAGAACGAGCCGATGCTGGGACAAACCACCACTACAGAGTTGGACAGAGTGTGTAAAAAAACGGAGAAATTGGCCAGCATTTAAAAAACACAATATCCACAGGTGTCTCACACATTCATGATGATTAGTGATTTAGAAGACCAATACCACAGCCAAAAACCACTTATTGTGGTGACTGCTCACAAACATGTTTCCAGCTTGCTCAGTGAGAGATGATGATTTAATTATGTTGTTACTGTTTCCCCATGCCTTTTCCACATTTCAATTGTTTCCCATAATTTCACCCACTCTTGTCGAGGGTTAAGAACAAAAAGGTTTTCACATCTTGTGGAGATTATGTGAATATACAAAAAAAAAAACTGGGATTGGAAAACGTAACTTTTTTTGTGTATTTTTACAGACGCACAAAAATCTGAGGAATGTGAAGTATATAGATTTATAAGCCATTTCAGGCTGTTTAACAATCAGATTTGGCATCGATGTTGTTGTATATTTGCGTGTTACTGACCAGAACAGCGCGGTATCTTATTGTGGTTGCTCCACGTCCCGTCCGGCTGGCAGATGGCTGACGTCAGCTCCTTACTGGAGAGTCTGTACCCGTCGTTACAGAAATAGGAAACTCGTGTTCCCACGGAGTAGTCAGCTGTTAAAGTGCCACCATTGATAGGAGCCTTGGGTGGGCCGCATGAAACAGCTAGGGGGGGGGGGAACACACAGTGGATAAGAAGTCAACATGTCAACAGACAGACACATTTACACTTATCTGTGAGGGGGGTAAGTCTGACATGCACCCAAATATATTGCATTCAAAGTCTGTGAATGAAAAAAAAAAGTCTGTGAATGCATTGTGCGTTTATGCAACATTTCAAATGTTTTGGGTATAAAATGAAAAAACACATAATCAGGAAAAAACAAAAACATATCTGACTTGCTGAACATGCTGCTCCGCAGGGGGTTTAAACAGAGGGGTTTGTAAAACACAGAAAGACGCCAGCAATCTTCAGTCATCATCATGCATCATTACCGTGGTTATGTCATATGTGGGATATGACGAGAGCACTTTGAACATGAAAATTTAATCGCCTTCTTGAAGAATAAACCGCAACGCGCTAAATGTTTGAGCATTCAAACCACACGGACATAAATTATACTGCGTGTACGTCTTCACATATTTTACTGACATGAATTTAAGACATGTCAAATATAGCGGCGAACATCACGCACACAAAACACTGTAGGGCAACGCACACACAGACACAAACGCACCTTGACATGCGGGCACGGGAGAATCCCACGCGTGGTAACCGAGCGGCGTGCGGCGGCAGGTCGCCGTGGCGTTGCCAATGAGACGGTAGCCACGGTCACAAGCCCATCGCACCACGCTGTTGATGTGGCCTCCGCTTTGAGAGGAGATGGAGCCATGGAGGGGGGAGTCTGGCGTGGAGCAGTACAGGGCTGGAATGGAAGAAACATTATTTACATTACTAGCATCACAAAAATTAAAATCGACATTATTAAGACTCTGATGGCAGATGAGTCACCCGTCTGACATCTGACAACATGTTGATCACTGTCTATATACTGTATGTCTGTAATACGCCTGCTGATGGATAGACTATTGGCGTGCTGTAGTATCTGTCTGTCTCAGTATCCGTGGCAGCAGATAAACGTTCATATACAAAGGCGCAAAAGAAGTTACCAGTATTGATTTCATTGCACTCCTCAGCCATAGCTTATGAAGATTACCCAGGTCAGGCCTTGGTCCAGTAAGATGTTGATTTGGGCAATGTGCCTGGTGTGTAACTCTGCAAATTGGGCTGGAGCCTGAAGGTAAATTCTTAACTGGCCTTATTTATTAGCGATGAGAGATAAGATCTCCTCTGTTTCCCTGTGGTCTGCCACTGGCTCAGCGTCATCTCCGTGCTGTGTTTTTGAACTAACTTGATCAATGGCTGCCAGCGAGTTGGTGAAGGACTTCTACTTCTTTTACTGCGTTTTCCTCGATTTGAGATTTCTTTTCTTCACAGTTTGTCCGAGATTTCTAAATAAAGTCTCTATGACGCAATTTATTTTTAAAAGCTTTAAAGTTTGGCCACAAAAAGGACTTCCTATTAGCCAATCAGGATGCAAGGAAGGCAAGCACAATATGTCATCCTATCCAGTTTAGGTTCTTTTCCCTCCAGGATTTAGAGTTTTAATTACACAAGAGTTTGATATAACATTATTAACCAACGTATGTTCTATACATAGTCATCGAGTTTCTTCTAACTAACACTTCTATCTCTTAAAATAAAAATGTCACAACACAAAAGACAGTGAATATCTATTTCGTAATTAAACTCTGGGCACATGCAGTATTTTCACATTATTATTTTTCGCATTATTATGTAACTGACATGCAGATGTCAGTTACATAATAAATTCAATATATGTGCAGATGTGCACATTAACCAGAAGTACCAGAGCAGGTTAGTGAGCGTGAGCATCCTGGGAGGTTCTACATGTTATCATTCACCGTTTCATTCATCACACAGACCAGCGGTTCAGTTAAAGGTTAAAGAAGCAGCCCCCTGAGCAGAGGGCTCGACGTGAATGAGCAAACTGAACAGCAGATACTGTCTCCATCTCTGTGACTGTCCAAAATGTCCTTGAACAACGCAGGTCTCATTATGCCAGGTACTTTATGACCAGCGGTTCGAAAGATACACTCATAAATACAAAGCCTCTTGTTAAACAAGAATCGGTGCTCATCAAGGTTCATAACACATTTCGGTCATCGAGTTTAGACAGACAGAAGTGAGGGAGATGAGTTTAAGATGAAGAAGCAAACTGCATGAGATTGATCTGATGGTAACTTGGTATATTTTTTATTTATTTATTTTTTAATCAACCTGTATATTAATTGATTTACCCCAAAAATTAAGATTTTTTTTACCCCATTATGTCTAAAAGAATAATAAGAGATGATGCCCTTCAAACCGGAATATGCCTCAGTCCTTCTGTCTGTCTACGTCTGTCCTTATTACCATGCATTATGATAGTAGATAGTAGTAGTAAAATAAAGTTGGGATACATACTTTGGTACTCACCAACATAACGAATTTTGAAGCCTTTCTTGTTTGTGCCATGGTCTGAGGACCAGCGGACCAGGAACTGGTGGCCAGAGGTGGTGAGGTTAAAGGGCGTTGGCAGGTCACCACTCAGCGTTGCCAGAGTGGGACTGTTGGCTGTGGGACCTGAGAGACGTCAATGAATGGAGAGGAAAAGAGAACGAAAGAAAACAGAGAAAGACAAAATGAGAATTAAACAATGAAAATAATCTTCAGTTTGCTCTGTGATGCTAGAGGTTGTGATTCTACACTATAATCTTGGAGGTTAGTGTGTGTGTGTCTGTGTGTGGCTCTTACGTGTATTTCTTAGATGAATTTTAGTGTGTGTGTGTTTGTGTGTGTGTGTGTGTGTGTGTGATTTTACCATCAAATATCTCCAACACGTCAAACTCTCTCTCGGTGTGGAAGCTTTCAAACGTGACGGTGACGTTGTACCCTTTCTCCACTGTAATGCTCCATGAACACATCTGCAAGTTCGGGTAACTTTCTGGCCAACCAGGGCTCAGGATGACACCCGATGAGTCATATCGCACCTCATGCGCTGGGCATTGGACTATGTGATGAGGAAGGGAAATATCATGTTAGTTCAAATTTTTTGTTTTAATCTTAAATATTATTTCCAAACACTAGGTGCAGGCGGTGTACAGACACCTTGGCAGGTTGGAGGCGATGCATCCATTTGTAGTCTTTCGCCTAGGCGACAGGTCAGAATCTCACTGCCAACCAATGAGAATCCAGGATGGCACCTGTACCTGATGATGTCACCTGGAAACACAAAATCACTGCATGAGGAAAATGTTAAGCAAAAATCTGTTGTTGATAACTGGCGATGTAGAATGATGGGTGAAATTTATATTTTAATAGCGTCAGTCCTTGAATGTAAAGGCGAAAACTTTCCAATGTTACATCGGTTGTTCCGATGTGATCCTGATAACTCCTCTTGTCCTACTGGCAAATGAGAAGTCAGCATCTTCCATCAAAATGACACGTCGGACAGACAGCTCACCTATCTCCAGTTCCCCATCCTCCATCAGGATGTCAGCGTTGGCCACTTCTGGAGGAGGCTGACAGACCCGTAATTGGTAGGCTAAAAGAGACGGACACGGCAGAGGAGAGGAGAGAGGACAATGAGAGGGACAATACGGGGGAGTTTGTGACAGGAAATAAAGTCGATCAGCCGAACCTGGGCTGTCGAGTGAGGGTCAGCGCGGTCAACACGCCACGGGGTCAACAAACACATGAGCAACACAGACACAGCGCTGGCTGCAATCATAAAGAGCAACTGACTTAACGGCTACTGAGCTGAAGGCTGTAATCAATATTACTGCACGACCATAGATCATTCACTAACAGAGAGCGAGAAACCGACACACACACACACAGAGAGAGAGAGAGACAGAGGCGACACAGGGAGAGAGAGAGAGAGAGAGAGACAGAAAGGGCTAAGGGGCTGTAAGTCAAGATGAAATTGACTATGAAAATGAGACCTGCCAATAGTATCTGCTGCTCTCATGCATATCAAAGCCCTGTGGTCTGGCTCTGTGTGTGTCTGTGTGTGTCTGTGTGTGTTTGTGAATGTTTCAACGCGTGCGTGCGTGCGTGTACGCTCGTGTCAGTGCTTCCGTGCGCGAGAGGAGAGGATCACTGCGAGCAGCCGGTCATTGATCTCACTAAGCTCAGGGAGCTTTTTCTTTTTTTAATGCCTGCTTCCACATTCATGTCACATCTGCTTCCTCAGTCTCATGTCCATGACAACATTATCCACCACTCTCTCCGTATGGGAGGCGCTGGCGTTCAGAACCTTGACCTGGATGCAAGTAAACAGAAGGACAATGACACTGATAAACATACTGATGCCACAGTATGTGGGCTGATGTTTCCTTAATGGGTTCATTAGGCATTTCGAACCAGAACCAGAAGAATAATTATTAGGAACATTTATTATGAGTGTGTTTTTTTTTTTATTGAGTAGGAATTTCAGCAGATTAAAACTTGGGAATACTGCCTTTTTTCATTATAGCTGCCTTCCTCTGACTTGACTCCTACATGTCTCCCTCAAATCCATGTCCCGCCATCATTCTGTGCTGTACATCACCCAATGAGACAAAACTGAGAGTATACTTGAATCCGTCAGATGGTGCTATTCCTGTGTGAGTGTGACAGCTGACAGTTAAAACCTGCAAACAGAAATTCGTTAACAACGTGTCATCTTTCTGGAAAAGGGAAGCCTGCGCGAAAAAAAAAAAACAACCCCTGACATCCTCACTAAAGAGGAGTGAACAGAAACTTTTGAAGAGAAGGAAATAGAAACTTCATGAGGGAAATGGCAAAGATTCACAAAGGCACACACACAGACACACACACAAAACCCACACACAGCACATCTGTAGCTTAAGTGTTTGTGTGTTAGTCAGTATTTTTAGTAAGATAATAATGCATTAGGATGACTATGATTTTACTAATAATCTTTTTAATTAGAAAAATCTTTTGGGTAAAACAGAATGAGCTTTTTGACCTTTAGCACAGTGCAAATTAAGATTTTATAATGTGATTATTTCATGTTGGATGAATGGACAATGAATTTTTAAAATTGTAAATGATAACAAATGAATCCCGTTGCCAAATATCTCAAGATGTTCTTAGGAGCGGGCAAAAACATTACGAGTTGGACAGTAAAAGAAGGAAAACATTTGCACCGGAGCCAAACCTTTTCACAACAATGGTCAAAAAGTAGTTTAATGATTGATGTTTTCGAGGAGTTTTTAAAAAAAAAATCTTAACCATGGTTGAAAACAAACTGTAACCAAAGTTTGCAACAAAAGATTTAAAAACCGAAAATCACTTGGATGTAGTGCAGTGGTGGTGGAGTGGTGACCAGAGGGTCATTTTCTAATGTATCAAGTCCTTATTAAGTGATTCATAAGGACTTGTTAAATCATACTTTATCATTTTATCACATTTGTCCTTGAAAAGTGTACTCTTGTCGTGAAAATCCGTGAAGCAAGAATTGGTGTCATTTAAAAGAAGCAGATATTAAAAGCTATTAACACGCAGAGGGCTAAAACAGTCAGTCAATCCAGAGAAGACTTTTTCTTCATTGCGATGATATTGAAACTGCCAACGCAATCGGTGTGAATCAAATATTACTACTCTGGCAGGATGTGACAGGATGTGAAGACGCCAAACGTTTCTTTTTTTATCAGAGTAGGAAAAAAAAATCCCAGTGAAAGAGCATGAGTCAAGTGATGACTCAAAAGGAAACGGGTCTCAGAGGAACATTAAGAGGATGGAGTCAAAGAGAAACTCATGCGAACATGCTGATGCCATCGCCATAGCTACAACTAATCCCTGCATTGAAGTTTTACTGAAGCCAGTGGCTGAGAAAACGCTTAATGAGACCAGCATCTGTTAGCGAGTAAATATATTTATATAGGCAATGACGTGATCTCAAGCTTTGGTAATGTTGCTATGGTCTTACCGTGGTAGCTCAGGACAAAGAAGCCAGCTCCCGAGAAGTCGGAGTGGAATTTGATGAGGATGATGTTCGAGGTCGAGTAGACAGACTCCAAAGCTGTGTTACCACTGAACTGGCCGATCTGTGGAGAAGACTGGTCTGGACCATCCCTGAGGTGAAACCAACAGAAAACGAGTGTTAAAAATGGGCACTTAGGGAGCAAAGGCCCATAGAAGAGTGGGCTTAATCTTTCTAAATAGAACAATTGGAGAGAAAAGTCAACCCGCAATGTAATTTAAACAAGTTCCTTCACTCATCCGTGACATTTAAATGGCTACTTGTGTTCGGGAAATGGTTTCTACAGGGCTGGAAAGAAACACAGAGGCGACCTGATGATATTTATGAGACTAAACCTGGAGCAGCTCCACTGACTGCGAACAGAAACGGACATTGTATGACAAAGTGCCAGCGCCGAATATTACTGTGCATTATGATGGGCTCATCTTTGTCCTCAAAACAATTAGAATGGCATAAAAATCATTTGGATATAAAACCAGCACAGTCTTAGCTTTTTTTAACTGATTCACAAATTCCTAAACAATAATTGATGTGTCATCAGATTATGTACACGAATATTAGAATTTGACTTTTTGTTTTATGTTTGTGGCTAACACCAGACTGGGATTCATGAAAAGTCCCAGAATCACCACACGGGGCAAACAGGAAGTCATATGTCAAACGGCAGGTTGGGCTCTCTGGTGCAGTGGCATGAGCATTAATGACAACACCACCAGCTGTCACGCTGGAACTAACCAATAGAGGGCTCATTATCGGTGATTAAAAAGTATCATCGGGAAGTTAAATGAAACGATTTTTTTCCCCTGCTGTTAAGTGTTTTTAGATGAGGCCAATTATACCTGTCAGGTTATGTAAGGAATTATCCCCTCCGATGACAGGGTGGTGCAGAGTCATCAGAGTCGTTTACTTCGTTGCTTCCCACTGCTGATTGCTGCTGTTGCTCACGCTCACTAACAATTAAGAGCATGTTTTTTAGCAGCAATGCACACAGCACAGGACAGACTTCGATGTGTGCGGCGGCACAAAAGAGGTCAACATCTGTGACATGTATGATCATTCTTATGACGAGCTCCTGTAGTACGCTGCCCAGTATGGGACCAATTAGCAGACTAACTGACTGTCAGGTCGACTGGCTCCGGACTGAGGAGACCGCTGTGAAAATCACAACTTTTCCACGTACACTGTGCTCGCGACAGGGAGCCAGTGTTGTGGCAGTGAGGTTCTGAGTTGCTAGTGTGTTTGTGTGAGGTTGCTCTCTTTACTTTGTGTGGATTCAGCACTTTGTCTACTTTTTTTTCCCCGCAACTGCCAGCAGGGTCAGGTACATGCTGTGCGACCAATTCATGAAATTCATAGAATTGGCTGTGGGTGGACAGCACATGGCTAGCTGGTGTTACGGTGTTTGACATTAAACGGTCGAATGGCTATTGCAGTTTTTGTTTTGTTTTATACAATAAAGATGTCTATAGATCAAACAGGCCTCATTGTTGTTTTGCAGATCACCTTACTCAGTTCACGTTCACACATTCGTACATGTGTTGCACACTTTCTAACAGCGTTTTAAAAAGCGAAAAATAGGAGCATTGGATTATTTCGTCATGTGACTGAATTGATAATTGGATAATATATTTCAAACAAATAGCCATGGTTCACAAATTGAGGATTGTCTATTTTTCTTTGCTTTTACTGAACATGGGGACCCTTCAGGTTTTTGACAGATTAAACAGGGAATGCTAAAAACTAGCACGGCAGTAATCATTGGGTCGCATTCCAGACTCAACAGTATCCAAACAGTATCCAATCTGACTGTTGCGGTCAATATTAATATAACTTGGTCTCATTATGGGTCGCACTGAACCATGACCTGCATCAGAACCATACATCATGTATGCTGCTCATCCTTTGAGGTCGGAACGGAGGCGGAGGCAATCGCAGCTAAATTAGGAAGGAGGCATCAAGGAGGCAATTTAGTGTCTCCAACACAACTAGCCTTGGTTTACTGCCCAATGAACACAACCCAGACCAGGGGATAAAATGGAAAGGATCCTATGCACCGCCATGCCAGATGTTGAGACGTTCTCCAAAGGGAAACTAAAGGGACACTTGAACAATCAGTGGTATCATGGGATCAGTCACTGACGTGCAGAATAAGGGCACTCTTTTAAGACCGCAGTGCTCCGTTTCTCCGTGTACCCGTCTGCCTCTGAATGCAGGGGTATATTTAAAACATTTTTGGATGCACTCTGTATTAGACATCACTTTGAGTCATCCAGGTGCTCGCCTGAGGCCTGTCAACCCCCAAAAAACAAGCTGATAGGTGGAAGACAGACCTTTGGTTCGTCTGTGTTGGTCTGGTGTGTGCGTGCCACATGTTGATGTTGCATACTTATGTCTATTTATAGGAAACAGGCTTTAGCTATGGAGCAACGGCAGAAATATCAGAACCATAGGTATAGTCTGTACAGTCTATTTATGGTTCTGCTGCCACCTTGTACCGGCAGATAAGCATGTAACATGCCAACTAAGCACCATTTAAACACCTGCATTGACAAAATGTCTGGTGTTGCCGATGGTTGCTCTCCTCAGGAAGAATAATGAAGAGAAAAGTCAAGGCTGGGCAGGCAGGGGTAGAGGACGACGCACTGCGTACACCGTATAAGACTAACGGAGACATGTTTGAGGAAAACAGGAAAGGACAAGCAGACACAAGAAAAACATGACAGGAAGAAAAGTATGTCAGGGGAACTTCATATTCAAGGAAAAATGTCTGTAGCCATAGTAACCCCTGCAGGAATTCACCAATTAGTGGGCCGAATCTGAAAAGATGTTAAAGAGCATGAAACCCCGCGAGGGAGAGAACGCGGGCATATGTATAACAGTTCTCATAATATGAGGATCAAATTAAATGGCTATTAATGGCGATAATAAAAAAGAATAAACTTGTTTAGCGGAATAAACCCTAATGAAGCAGAAGATGATGGAAAAGATTGGTTAAAAAGTGCCGCATAATGAGAATGAGCTCTATTACGGCACGGGAGGAAAACAAGTAAAAATAAATAACCGGCACTTACCAGACAGTAATGTAGTCATATATGGGCTCGGTGCTCAGTACAGTAAAGTTGATGTAAATCCCATGTCCGGGAGGGACCCTCACACTCCACACACAGTCCTGGAAGTTGGGGTATTCCTCAGGGTGACCAGGAGAGTAAATGGTTCCATTTAATGAAGTGATGTTACCACCACAGAGAGCTGCGAGATAGAACGTTAACAGAATTACCCTTAATAAATTACCCACAAATTAGTATTACCATTGTGAATCTTTAGTAATTGTCTGGACGTCTGAGGGAGGACATGACTATCAGTCATGTAATAACACCTTAATACCTTTAATAAATTGTCATTACAGTTTTATTGCACTTCTACAGCTCAAATATTCCTTTCGGAGTGTCATTGTTGCTCATCAGTGTTGCAATCTTACCACTGTTGAGGGCTATAAAACCGAATGCTTGCAGTTTTTGAAAGCGGGGGGCCTCAAATAAGTGTTAACACAACAGTCTAGTTTGAAATAAAATTATAGTAATAATAATAGTTGGATTAATGTGCAATTACACGTCATTAAGTTCGGATAATGCTATTCCACAATATTATTTCGCCTCCACAATTTGCTGGGAATATATAACAGCAACACGCCTGCCATCTTTGTAATTATTTCCAGATTAATTTCAAACGCCTCTTTAGAGTAATGAAATTACGCCCATTGATTCCATCAGTGGCCCAAACTGTTTTATTCTTACGTGTGAAATTTCAAGTTAAATTTCCACTTGATTCTCAGCTCAACAATCGATACCGACTGGTTACACTCGCAAAGAAACACCGAAGACTTTGTTGTGCTAACTTTCAGGGAGCAGTTGTGACAGGTGTGAATAAAAATAAATTGCACATTTAATGGGCACAGATAGGAGAGAGATAACTAATATTTTGATAATGAGATGATACTTTGTCAATGTCAGGAAAGCAATAATATAAATCACCATTACTAATACTCACAACACCATGATCACAATAATTAAATCCTATTAAAAAGCATTTGCAAGTTGTTGTGGGGCAAAACAAAGTCTCACAACAGCAGGAATACAGAAATAAACAAAGCTGTACTCTTCCACTCTTTTCAAAAATATGAAAACTTTTTTACAATTTATTGAATATGCAGTATAATGCATTGAAATAAAACGAATGATTACCTTCGCATCGTGGTAACGGGTGGTTCCAGTTCCTGCTGATCCCGTGTAAACATGTGAGCGAGGCCTCTCCGATCAGCGAATATCCCGGCAGACACTCAAACGACACTGTCATTCCGACGCTGAAGTCTATTCCGATCACGATCCCATTGCGAAAAGGACGGGGGTCCGGACAGCTCTGGAGCTGGTAGGCTGGAGAACAGTAACAACACAGGACTAGTCTTCAAATGACTAGTCTTTCCTGTATCTGTGCTCTATCTAACAAGTTACTCATGTTTTCTCATTTTGAGAAATATATACAGGGGGTCCTCGAGTTACGACGGAGATCCGTTCCTGAGAATGTGTTGTAACCGAATTTCGACGTAAGTCGGAACATACATTAATATGTAAGGTAGATACTAAGTTGTGCCACTAGATGTCGCAATAACACCACGCTAAAATAAGAGTTTACTATGGTGAATTGCCTTTTGTCACTGTTGGGGTTGAGATCACGAGTGACAATGAGCATTTCCTTTAGATTTCTGATATCAACCGTGTAGACCCTGTGTTGTGAATAAA
Source organism: Trinectes maculatus (assembly GCA_016785345.1). Taxonomy (NCBI): domain Eukaryota; kingdom Metazoa; phylum Chordata; class Actinopteri; order Pleuronectiformes; family Achiridae; genus Trinectes; species Trinectes maculatus. The sequence continues at coordinate 854,744 of JAFBJQ010000227.1, read as the reverse complement.
CCTACGGTATCGCCACGATCCCGAACCCATCTGTGTCCGTGTGCATCTCCTTACCGGCTGCCCCCACCTCCCGCCAGCCGTCCATTTCACATAACTAAACACAACGCAGAGTAGCCTAGCTGTGGAGGTGTTGGAGAGCTGGCACCAACTAGTTCCCCTTTGCTAAGTCTGTACGTATTTACGGGGAAAAACGCTTAAGCCGAAACAAGGAAGTTCATGGGAGATGTGTCGTAACCACGTATCTCGAGACCGTCGTAACACGAGGACCCCCTGTATTTAAAATATTTAAAAATGATCCTTCTCTTCCTGTTTAAAAGTCATTTGTTGGGATTAATTCTCACCGAGTATAAAGACTAATGCATAATTCCTCTGTATATTGGCCCTGAGAGCTCAGCGAGTGCCGACTTCAGAAAAAAATAAATCATTCAGAGACAACACGTACCTTGATAAGTAATGTGGAAGCCAGGTTTGTTTTGTGAATAGTCACTGTGGAAGAAAAAGCTGGTCTGGTGCGTGGTGCTGAACAGGGGTTTGGGGATGACTGGACCGCTGAAGCGGTCAATGACCGAGCCGGTTTCCAGCGTTCCACTGCGGACCTCCAGGTAATCATGGATCGCTTCGGTGGAGAAGTTCAGGAACTGGAGATGGATGCCTGGAAAAAAAGAAGCCACTTAAACTTAGACTTATTGATATTACTAATTAATTGAACGGCATTTTAAGGTGAGTGAGTAAAACAATAGTATAAAAGCTAAACTGAGAAAACAGATCAGCTCATATAAAAAGAATCGAAGTCCAAAGTGTTTCCTACCAAAGCCGACAGGTAAGTTGACTGTCCATGTGCAATCTAATCCACTGGGGTAGTTGCCGGGGTAACCGGGACTTAAAATCACTCCACTTACATCTGTCATAGACCCACCACACTGGGCTGGAGTCGCGCACACACACACCAAAAACACACACACACACACACACACAAAGAGAAAAAGAAGTGTTAAAAGCATGAGGGTGACCTCGTGAAAAAACTGTCGCTTCTCCACTTCGAAAGACGAAGCCACTGACTGGACACTTCAGCGTCCTCCACCTGACATTCTGAACATTAACTTGGAACGTTAATATTCAGAGTCTCGGATAAATATCCCTGTTGAATAAATTAGACGTGTAAGTAGAAATGAGTCCAGGGCTTGTTTTCTCTTGTTGGCCTGCGTGCATGCTGATGCTTTGGCACGCCGTGCGTGTGCATGGCAGCCTCCCTTAGCTCTGCATCAGTTTAAAAGCCTAATCGTATTCTGCACTGAATACTAAATAATCAGCTCATCACGGAACGGTAAATTGATCAAACGGCTCATTTTCCAGAGAGTCTGAGGACACGGTGGAGGATGCTTGCCTTTTTTTTTAATTTATTTTTTTTTAGCAGCGCTGAAATTCTTGATTGCATGTGTGTGCATATATGTTTGTACTGTGGAAGAATGCCCACCGAGACATAGTGGTACAGGGTAGTTCCATCTTCTGACTGGCCCTGGCATGCAGGTGATGTGTGCATTGCCCTAGAGATGAAAAAGAGAAAACACAACACAATCTATTATCACACGGCAGTCAGGGGGGAAAAAAAATCACCACTTTTTTTTTTCTTATCTGCTCAATAACAGAATCCATGCTTTGCAGTTGAGGGCAGACTCTGTAACGCTCACTGTGGAGTATATGTATATTAATGCTATGACCAAAAGGCAAACGTTCATTAGAGCCGTGCAGTGCACTGCACAGATCACAACAGAGACATTCATTATTCAGGAGCTGCACAAACTGCACCGGGGTTGTGTGCTTAGCAGGAGCTGGTGAAAACCATCTGAGACTGGGTGTCTCCTTCTGACTCACACATTAAATAGTTGTTGGTTTGTACATCAGGCAGATAGAAAGAGTAAATGGCAACACATCAGAGGAGGCCTGTACTGATTTTACATACAATACAGATGGTTTGCAAATAGAAACGTCTCCGTCACTCCTTTGCGTTTACTGAAGGACATCTTTCTATACAAAGGCTGTGCTGATACCTGCAGAGAGTATCCCTGCTCGCACGAAAACTGCACAACATCTCCGACCATAAATCTGTCTCCAAGTCGAATTCCGTAGTTTGGAATCTGGGGCTCTGGACACGACTCCAGACCAATGGCTGATGAACAAAAACAAACAAAACAGTTGTAAAGGATTCATTATTCTCTATATGCTGCCCGAGCCACTGACGATGCTGCCTGGAAGATATAGGTTCTGTGTATTACCTGTAAATTCCAGGTGAAACCCAGCAGCTGAGACACTGATGTCAGAGCTGAAGCTCAGATAGAGGTTGTTGGATGTGCTGTTCAGGAGAGGGGGGATGGTGGTGCCTGAGTGCAGGGGGGAGAGAAAAGGACCATGATCACATTTTTTTCATTCTTCAGCTGAGGCATGAAAGCAAATGATTGCAGTCATCTGACAGCAAATGAAATAACAAAGGCCTCCCAAACATACATTTTCACTTTTCTATTTGTTTGCTGCGCTTCTCTCAAAGGAGGGGGAAAAGGGAATTACTTTTATTTGAGACATCTGCTGGGTCTGAAACCACTTTTCAAATGTCGGCTTGACCCACTTAGCATGACGAGGGGAAGTGAAAACCCGGCACTGCTCCGCTGAAGCACGGCCGGCACAGTGCAACAGGGTAATTTCGTCAGGGCCCTTCACAATGATGAATATTAACCTACCTGAATCTTATCGCTCAACATATATTAAAGGACATGTTGGCGCACTTCAAGACCCAACAGTGGTAAAAAAATACGAGACTTCCCACTTATGACGAAGAAGTTTTTTTATTTATTAAGAGTGCAGTGACCTGTGAGCACGGCGTTACTCTGCTTTCATTTATTACATTTTTTTCGTCCCACACGGAAAAACATATGGAAGTCACAGAGACATTTCTCTGAATGAACAGGGAACACAGCCAATGGAGTCGACTAGCAGCCTGCGATGAAGGGGAATTAATTAGCAGGTTCCTGAACAGTCTGTAGACCCCCTGCTGGTCTCATTCACATTCCGGTAAAAAAAAAAAAAAAAAAAACTCAGTCATTATCATGACTGAAATATATATCAATATTTTCCTAAATATTAAGTGAAGAATGATTCTGAATAATTAACCATGTGTTTTTCAATTATTTAGGGTGTATCAGCATTCATTCATAAATCTAATTAGCAATGTAAAAAAAAACAACCTTGCATGTGTTTACGCACTGATTTCTTAAAATAGAAAACAGTCCCTCTCGTGGTCTTTTCAATCTCAGGCTCAGTTTGACAGGACATTCAATGGATTATTTAGCACAACCAGCAGATAACCAGGTGACCTTGCCTGTCCAAATGCAGTATTAGTATCCCCAGAGGATGCCGACTCCCCATCTGGGCAGCTGCTTGAATTACTCGAGTGATTGAATCCAGAGGAACGGTTCATTCATGAACATATGCTTTTTTGCTGCATATGAGTTGTGTATTATAGTATTTGCAGACCATGATTCACAACCAGCTCTGTGTTTTTTTTTATGTACCATTATATCAACCATCATTGAAAACTACATGAAAAGGAAAAACTGGTGACAAATAGTAAAAATATGACAAATAATAAACATGTGTTTCTGCTTTTGTGTTGATTGAAATGTTTCCTCTGTCACATGAGAAATATCCCCGACACTGCATTTCTGCTCAGCATAAAGCTTAGGTCTCAAAAGAGTAAACCAGCAGTAAAATACGAATTTATTATGGTACAGCGTTTTGGGGCAGTAATACATGAATATAAAACTGAACAGGTATATTTATACCTCGAGTAGGATTGTTTTGCCATCAGTTTTAAATGTCATGTTTGACCATAATTACCACTAGCACATGTAGCACATTATAACAGAAATTAAATAACGATAAATTAATTTCCTGTGTGGTTATGTCACTCACAGTAAACCATGGTATTTTGTGATATTTGCAGTATTAGTAGGAATGCATATATCTTTTTGAGCAGTGGGAAAAGTGTTTACCAGAGTAGCTGCCCAGTCTCGGAGCATGGTTATCAGCACCATCATAAAAATCCAAGGAGTCCCAATTGTGCTCAGTGGCAAAACTCACAACTTGTACCTAGAGAAAGCGACAAAAGGAAGAGAAAGACCAAACACAACATTTTCAGAAAAGTTAAATGTTCTGAGGCGTCTGTCGACAATTTGCAACGAACTCCAAAATCTTTGCCTTAGCAGATTAACTTTCATGCGATCAGCCCCTGTCTCTCCTGATATCTATCCAGTCTAGTATCGCTGGACGGTCCCTCTTACAAACGTCCATCTGTTCTTTATTCTTATGATATCTTATCTTTCCTGACATCCCGCCTGCACAGCTATTAAGCCAATGACACATAGGTCAGCCAGGACGCAAAGTGTGACAGGTACTACCTGTATTCCAGCTCCCTCTGGAACAGAGACCTTCCACACACAGTTCTGGTTGTTGTCGTACGGCTCCGGATAGCCAGGTGACAGGATTGTCCCGCGACGCGAGGTCAACGCACCTCCACAGGGAACTGGGCGAGAGAGGAGAGCGGAAACGAGGGGGAAGGAAAGGTTGAAACAATGCTTTTGTCTGCGAGAAACAAGAAAAATGAAAAGGGCTTGTACCAACTGTCCCCGGTGAAGAGGGGGGGACAAACAAGGCGACCAAAGTCATAAAATAGGTAAACAATAAAAATGTGATGTGCTTTTTAAGTATTTAAGTATTTGCATGAGACAATTTCAGTGCGACTCTCGATGTTACTGCATTGAGAAAAGGAAAGTGTTTACCTATACAAGTTGGCAGGGTGTCATTCCATTGTGCCAGGTTGTCTGGGACGCTCTCACAGCGGATTGCAGTGGAGCCGTGCAGGACGTAACCCGGGTTGCACTCAAACTGCACCAAGGAGCCAACTGCAAAGTCGTTACCGAGACGTTTCCCAAAACGGGGCTCGGGGACCGAGCTGCACTGGGTGGAGCTGGTCCTCGGCACGGCTGCAGAAACGGGGAAGACGACACAACTACTAATAAGCCTTCGCATTAATATGAATGCCAAGCATGCTGTTCGAGCATCTTCCTGTTTTGGCAGGGATATTGTTTTTTTGGGTTTTTTTTTCTCAAAGTTGCTTTTTCTGATTAAACTGTGTGATAAACTGTGGCATTTATATATAATGGCCACTTGCAAAATACAATCTACTTATGCCCCAAAGGCCCAGAAAGCCAAGGATAAGGTAGATGGGGAATGTCTGTATTTTCAAAGGCCATTTTAGTATTTATAACATCCCTTGTGGGCCACACTCAGTTATTGATGTCTCCCGTCCCTTAAACATTCAGGGGATTAACTACCTTAACACACAAATCCTTACGACCGTTACGGTGGATATTTGTGAGAAACTTTAAACTTGAAGTATGCAAAGCAGTTCGGCCAATAAAAATCCACTTCATTTGATTGAAGGTGACTGACGATGATTGTGGCAGCTAGAATGATTTGGGAAAACACAACTACTAACATGATAATCAATAATTAACTTTGGCTAATTGTTTTCTGACCTTGGTAGACAAAGTGGAATCCCTTGGCAGTTTCCGGTCCGACCGTGGTAAACTTGATGGTGATCTGGTTTCCCGAACTCAGAGGCAGAGACTCACCTAGACGGAGAGGGACAAAGTCAGAGAATCCCATCCATCCATCCATCCATCCATCCATCCATCCATCCATCCATCCATCCATCCATCCATCCATCCATCCATCCATCCATCCATCCATCCCTACCAGAGTGGGACCCAGAAAGCGAAGACAAGAGTGTGTTTTGTTGCGTGGGTCCATCGTAGATCTCGACGACATCATTTAAAGATGTCTGGAACAACACAAACTGACCGAAGAGGACTGGAGAGAGAAATGAGAAAACAAACAAACAAACAGAAAACAGATAAAGAGATGAGTTAACCACATCTGAACGGTGGCAAATTATTATTCCACGCCCCTGTCTGACCCTGACATTCCAATGATAAGATTAACCTACAATACTGAATATTAATTCATTCAGCTGCACTGTCAACTTCTATTTGAAGCATGGGGCATTGACATGGAATTACATATTAGGACACTTAATAGTCACAATAATACTATTACTTTTCTTTTTTTTAATGGTCAAAATAAGTATTCTTATCTGCAGTCGAGAGGCAGGGTTTTAAAATGGCATGTTACGCAATATGTCAAACCAATGTCACAAGTACAGCTACAGCATGTAGGACATTGATTCCATGGTTTACAGCAGTTTCAATCAATGCCTGAGTCTATCAGCAATTACAAAAAACCACTGGGCCATTAATTAGACACACAGATTGTGCACGGATTGTTTTTTTTTTTAGTACAAATAGACTGCAGCAGTGACCAGAAGCAGAACCAAAACACACACCTGCATGCACACACACACACACATTCACCTTTACATCACCCCCTCCTCTTTTTTCTCCTTGGCCCCAAAGAATTGGTGTAAAGGATTCAATCTATACACTCCCAAGGATATTAAGCTAATTTTGTACAAGGATGCACATTTGGCTAAAACACCACTCTGACTCAGAACAGATACCACATCTGCCTCAATATGGTAAAGTGTCAGTCTCTTAAGAAAAACCCTTATGAGCAATAATGTAAAGAAAGAAGACGTTCAAATATGAACTGTTCCTGCAGGTGTAGAAGAGAATCGGACTGAAAAGGATTTTAAATTCCCACCATGGTCATACACAGATATGTGTATAATGGCAGGGTGTCAAGTGCACATATAGAATAATAGCTTTCTGCCAGTCAGCAGAAAATGCTAAAAGCTTCGACCGTGATGAAGCTTTGCTGTGTTATTGACATACTGCAGAGCATGTGGACCAGTTTCCTAACGGCGGGAAGACACCAATATTCCCACACGGATTCATAACAGACCAGGGAAACAGCGTACACACTCTTAGGCTCTCACAGTATTTTACCTATAACAAAGGACAACATAAATATGTATCACAAACACACAACGCTTGGATTTATTGGTAGCGAAATCCCTCTGCACTGCAGTGACACACACACCCTGTTCAGTCATCCAGTTTATTACATATCCGGGAAAGTTTGAATCATTCCGCTCGGCTCCACTGTGTGAGCGAAAGCCATCATTAAGCCCCTTGCATCAAATGAAACGGAGAAAACCTGAGCATCAGTCGCCGTGGAGCTGCACAGCCTCCTGATGAGCCGCGCTAGTGGGCGTCCTCAGGCCCAAGTCCTCATTTAACATGGGGTGCGGTATCTCCGCAGGGATAAATGCCAAGGGTTTTCCTCACCTGGTGTTGAAACTGAAGAAGCCAGTCTGCGTGACTGGTGAAAACACCATCAAACGGCGTCTCTGATCATCAAGCGGCTTTGACAGCGCGCCGACTGCATCCATTAGAGTGTCAGCTTCAATTGCTTTCGAATCACAAATAATAGACGTGTTATTTGCGAGAACGACAGCTGCCTAAAAAAATATCGGCGCCACGACTTTAGAAAACAATCTGTCTCCTGCTCCGTGTGGGAGATTCATGGAGGCCGTGTGTGTGTGTGTGTGTGTGTGTTTTATACAATATGTAGGCCAGCCAAATGTTAGCTCCACTCAGTTGCAACGTCCTAATGGAGATGACACTCCAAACGTTACCCTGCAAATGTCACGAGACAGCCACTTTCCACAGCCTCAGGGCAGGCTGCTATTTATTCATCATACAACAAGGAATAATTTGATACTATATCATCAGTTATTTTTTTCTTTTTTTGTATTTTCTAATTTACTTTTGATCAAACTTGGCTCTGTTTTTCTGCAGATTCCGAAGGACATGGAATATTATGTATGCAGTTTGTTGCAGAGTACTGCAGTGCCTGTCAAGCTGGAGTGTGACCTCTGACGATATCATCAGAAAACATGGTTCCCATGGTAACAACAAGTGCAGTTTACAGCGTAAGGGGATTCAAGGAATCTCTGTCTGTCGATCTAAACAACTGCTCACCCAAAGAACTTCACGGCTGACACTTTAAAGTTTCGAAGTCATTGGGAAAATCGAAAAACAGAAAGACACAGAGGAATGCAGATGAATAGACAAAAAAAATCCTCTGTGTATATTTTAATAATTGGTAATAATCAAAGGTGTTGTTAAAAGTCAGATCGTCTTAGCTCTTTGCTCAAATGACCCTAGATTCATGACCCAACCTTGGTCAATGTGAATAACGTGGCATTTATGTCTGGATCAAACTCATCTTTGATCATCACTTCAGTGATGAAACCCAAACCTGGGTTAAAGTAAGTGGCCAGTGAGTGCTTTTGATCATGTCTAATATCTGTACTCGTGTTCATTGCCCTCCTACCCTCCTATCATCCTGGAGCCTGTGCTGTCTTCAATGGCAGAGTGAAATTGTGTGATAAGTTGGGTGTCCATAAACTTACCAAACTCTCTTGGTACAGATATGGAGTAGACACACGTCTGACCGGAGGTGTAGTTCCTGGGGAAATTTGGTGATAAAACAGTCCCTTCTGATCCTGTTGAGCGACTTCCACATGGCGCTAAAGCGAGAACATGAAAAGCAGTGAGGTCATCGTGCTAGGATACACACGAAACATTATCCTGTGAAGATAAATATAGCTTTTTCTACATTTAAATATTTTACATTTTAAGTCCCAGTTTGTGTTTTAGCGTGTTTTACCTTGACAGCTAGGCAAAGCCCTGTTCCATCCAGGTCTACCATCATCTCCCATACTGCACGTTAAAGTAGAATAGCCCTAAAAAAAAAACACACAATTTTTTTTACTATTCCACCCATAGAACCAACCATCTACCTGTCAAACCAACCAACAACAGAGCCATCCAGCAATTGGACCAACCGTGCAGCCAACTATTCACCAATCACTTATACCTGCAACACATATCCTGCTTCGCAGTAGAACGTGACAGTCGATCCCAGCTTATAGTCAGATCCCAGCCTGGTGCCATTCAGAACCACACCCGGGTCAAAACACGATTCCCTCAGTTTGGCTGCACACACACAGACACACACACACACACACACAAAGGGAACAAGGGAGTTAGTGGGAGAGGGTGAGGCAAAGGAGAAGCGACACGTGAATAATCAAATTTGAATCAAAGTCAAATGAATAGTAACTAAGTCGGTAGCCATAATCAAATGAGGCAGTTACTCAGTTGGCCTTTTCAACAGTCTTTTTTACTTAGCTGCATTTGCCAAAGATGGAACAAGAACAATAATTCCATCCCCTGGCTTTTCTATGGTACATGAACCTTGTAAATTATGGCTTTGCCCCCCCTCCACCCCACCCTCCCAAAAGATTAACAGCCACTCTGCATCAATTTAAGATGTAATTCCCGAGTCCACATGTAGTTACTGTCGCTGCTTTGGTGCAAGCGAATCAAACTGACCTCTACTTCGACACACACTATTCCAGCAGGGACTTAATGGTGAGAGCAGTCGTCGTGCTTCATCTCAAAATGTGTATGATCCACACTGTCATAAGTGGGACACTTATGGCACAAACGTGTGTATTGAGCGTGAAAGGCTAACGCAATCGCTTTTGTTAGACATGACAATTAAAAATCCTCTAGACACATTCGCGAGACGTCCCATTATCACAGGCGACGTCTGAAACGTGTACTGCCACATACTTGGTGAAAATCGGAAAGAATAATTTGCCAGGTTACCTTCCATACAAAAAACAGATAGGACAGGAAAAGGTCCCTGTGCATTCGCCACAGACTGTGTTAAACAGTTTTTATTTTTATTTTTCAAGACCAACTGTTACAAAGTGACTATAAAAACTCTGCCACCTGGAAAAATGATTTATTCATATCAGAAATAAAAATGTTTTCCTCAAGATTTATACCATGATACTAAATTAGACGAATGACGTGGCACAGTTTTTTGTTACCTACAGTTATCAGAATAGAGTTTTCCAGTTTCAAATTCCTTTTATCTCCTTGAGAATCCAGAATCTGTGGTTTGTGCAAATACCTTTCATAGTTTTACTTTTTTAAAAAGTATTTCAGAAACTATTTGATCAGTATGCACTTCATACGAAGAAGGTGGTAGCGTTGGTGGAATATTTTACCTTTGTATTCCAAGTGGAAGCCAGTGTAGGAAACAGACCCATCACTGCGGAATGCTAAATGCATGGTATTTGAACTGCTCTCTATCCTCTCTGGGAGTTTGCTGTCCTGGAAGCTACCAATCAAAGGGCTGTTGCTATCTGGGCCATCATAGATATACAGGAAGTCATAGTTTGGCTCAATGTTGAAACTGGAGAAGAAGAAAAACACATAGAGGGACAAAGACATGGGAAAGAAAAGGTGAGAACAGGAATATTGAGCCGATACTGTCATTTGTTGTAGGACAAACAAAAGGAACCGTGATGTTTACAAGACCTCTAGGCTGTTTGGCTTAAGACGCCCATGAGAGATGAGAAAATAGACAATTTATTTTAATTTCAGTCCCTTAACTCGTTTTACAGTTCCAGGGATGATAACGACTTTTGCTTTGTTGGCCCAAAAAAACAATCCCAGTGGAGTGACAATTAATTTTTCTGCTGTTGTTTTTTTTTTTCTAGTGCCAAGAAATCCATTTTCCAGTTGTCCAATACTTCAGTTCAAGAAAAGGTCGGAGGAGAGAGAAATTATCATGAGAACTAGGACATTTTCATTTTATATTTTATTGCTCTATATACATACTGATAAGGTTTTTCTTAGCAAAAAAACCCAAACAAACAGGTGACTGCTGGTTACCTGATGAAGGCCAATGACAGGACATAGTCTGAGTTTACGGCGATGAGCCAATCACAGTCCTTGGAGTGAGGGTAGGGATGAGGATAGTTAGGAGAAAGAATAAATCCATTGGAGCCTGTTAGGTTTCCTCCACAAGGAGCTATGAGCAAAACACAAGCAGCGTTAAGTCATAAAATATCATACAATTTGAATATTCAATGAATCGAAACCATTCAGGATGAAAAACTAATATTGTCAAGACAATGTTTTGTTTTTTTTCTCAATTATCATTAAGGTTAATCTGGGCTTTTATTCAGGTACAGAGCATTTGTATCACACCATATGTGTTAAAGTAGCAAGTACAATCCTCCCCTATAGGAGTCAAATGCAGACACAACCTTGAGCAAGGTAATGAACTCTAAACAACTCCAGGTGTTTGAGCCGCACATATATTATTTGACCCGAAAAAGATGTGATCGATGGTCTCCTCACCTATGCAGACAGGCGGGCTGGGCTGCCAGTAGTATCTGTTATCCACTTGTATACAGGTGATTTTGTCGTCCCCCTGGAGCTCATATCCCGGGTCACACTGAAAGGACACCGAATCCCCCGGCTCACGGCCATCTCCACTCCGACTGCCATTCATTGGTACACCTGGGTCCCTGCAGGCTGTAGCCACAGAGCCTGGACACAGACAGGGACACGAGACGAGAAAGGGTTAGGTATTATAATATTTTGCCACACAGGATATCTACAGCTATCAAGCTAATGCATTAGCTTAGTGGATGAAAATAAATAGCTGTAATTTGAAGAAACTGTTAACTGCTGCAAATCAAGTTAGATTTTCAAGTAGGAAAAAGAAATTTCACAATAGTTCTGTTAATGTTGTTGAATTTTTTAGTCCAATGAGTCACCAGCAAAATGAAATATTAAAAGTATTATTCCCTCCATGGCAATGGAGAAACCTAGTACTGACTTATGCATATTAAATGTAGGAGATGAGGAAGCTTTAAGCCAAACTAATGAACTACAGCAGGAGGTAAAGTCCGATCACGACTTTCCCATTTTCTCCCAATGTTTCGTACATTTGTCATGGGCCAAACTCACTGGAGAACTGAATGGCGAATCCCGACTTGCTGATGTAGAAGTCGGTCTCAAACTGAACGCTGACGGTGTTCAGCGTGGAGTGGATTCCCTCGGGCAGCAGAGACCCGCTGAGCTCTGCCAGAGACATTTCATTCTCAGGTGGTCCGTCCCACACCTTCAGCATGTCGTGGCTGGCTTCTGTGTCGAAGGCCAAGAACTGAAGACTGCAATTTATAACGACAAACAACTAATAACTAATCAATCAATTAAAAAAAACTAAACACTTGTCTTTATCTAATTACTTTGTGTTGAGATGAAAATGAGGCATAATACTTCAACAAGTACTAATTCAACACCAGGAAGTCAAGTCAACTTCACCTCACAATATTTCCCGAGTCCACCTCAATGGTCCAGGTGCAACGTAGATTATTGTCGTAGGGAAACGGGTAGCCAGGAGAAAGGATCCTCCCCGAGGACTCGCCCTTAAAACGACCTCCGCACTCGGCTACAAGTAAGAAACATTACAGACAGTTAATATCGACCAACAAATATAAAACCTGATCTGCAGCACAACAATGTAACAATAACATCAACTCATGTCAACCACTGAGCAGCTGCTGATTAAGTATGTGTGCGTTTAACCCGTGTGAGCGTGATGTATGATAATTCATGCAGTTGTGCGTCCGCGGTCCCGCTCTGACACTGTATTAACATGCGTCTCGAGTGATCTGATCACAAGGGGACGGCTCTGGGCGCGTCGATTCACACCTGGCATTAAAGCGCGTCTTGAGTGAGCACTTATGGTCGAATTGAATCCCATCTCGCCGCTCTGTATGCAAATAAACACATTTATCATTTCTGTCCACAACGACCAAAGGATTTGGGCTTTTTGTGGGTTTTTTTTTTTATTTGTCTGTTGTCTGTGTGTGCGTCAGAGAGAGAGAGAGAGAGAGAGAGAGAGAGAGCGAGAGAGAGAGAGAGAGAGAGATGGGGTCAGGCAGGGCTGAGGGGATCAATGTGCTGTGCACAGCTCTACTACAGAAAAAGATTTTACTCATTTAAAGTCATAAAAAGAAAAAAACGAATGGACAAAAAGGGGGAGAAAAAAAATCAATATGGCGGTCAATGTTCATATTGTGGCGTTGGCCACAAACAAATCAATGTATGGCAAACACTGAGGATCATAAAGACACTTTCAGTCCATCATGGAAGTGCAGCGGGTTCAGGGGATGTCAGCTGATTAGCTGGTCCTTCGCTGTGGCACGGGACGTGTTTGAGTAGAGCGGACTACTTGTGGACGCGGGTGCGAGTGATTGATACCAAACGGGCCCTCAAAGCGTCTTGGGTGCATTCACGTCTGTACTTACAGCTCGGGTCCACTTGTGGTCGGACAACCTGACAAGAATATTAATACCGGGTCTGAACGGCGCCCATGGCGGTTGTTTATCAAGGCAATCAGATCCACTAGGTGCAGTGATTAAACGATCACAGTGTGGACAAACGTATGGGGAAAAGTAAGAACTTTCTTCTTCTGTGTATGAGAGTTGACAGAAGAACGAAGTTCTGATCCTGTGTTTCTCCCGACAGAACCCAAACAATATATAACAGAAAAATAATTCACTCTTTCTCTCTCCTGGTTATATATTTTCACTGTCCTCATCCCATCTCTGCTTCTCCTCCCTCCCCATGTTCCTCCTCCCCCAGGCTCCCCTCCCTCCATTACTGGAATACATTAGCTCCAGTAATAGGAGCAATATTAGGAGGTGGGGGGGGGGGGGGGGGGGGGGGGGAGGGGGAAGGGAAAGAGACGGGAGAGAAGTAAAGGGGGTAAAGAGGAAACACTTCGAGGAATAATAAGAAGCAATATAATATTAAGACTGGAGGTTAGCTGAGGTCACAGTGTGTCACTGCTAAAGTATAAAGCCAAAGAATATCAGCCGCTGGTTTTATGAGTCTTTCATTATTGATACTGAGAAGGAAGGAGACTTATTAAGCTGAATCTGAAATCAGGAATTTCAGGGGCAGCGATGAAGCAGGAAGGTGTTTAAAACATCGGGCTGGCTGTTTTGCTTATATCTTGCATCTGGGACACAGCTGATGCAGCCATTTTGTGTGTGGCTGTGCACAGGCTTAGCATTTGTTTGGGTTTAATTAGAGAATGCAACAATTCAACCAAATAGCGACCAGGAGGAAATAAAAATCTGTCCAAATCAGCTCAACGTAATACAGTGAACCCTCGTTTATCGCGGGGGTTACGTTCCAAAAAGAACCCGTGATAGGCGAAATCCGTGAAGTAGTCAGCTTTATTTTTTACAATTATTATACAGTACTATAGAACGAAACCAAAGATCAAGACCTGTTTTCAGGCCCAAGCATTTGTTTAAGAAATAAAAATAGAAGCTTTTTCTAACAAATAACTATGATAGTTTTTAGAAATACTGTCAAATAATCATTTTAATAATCAACCTACGCGGTTGGACACATTGTGACTGACGCGTATTTCACAGTTCCTCTGACTGTGCCTCTTTGTGCTGACTCCGCTCCGCTGTAGCGTCTTTTTCTACTGAAGGCCGTGGTGCAGGTGTCTTTGTCGGTGCAGAACGTTTTGTCGACATTGAGGGTTTTGTCATGGAGACAATACGCAAACATGTAAATTTGCCAAGCCGAACGCATTCTGTACTGAACAGAGACGAGACACGGAGGAGACTGATTGACATTGGCCTACAGTCCCTGAGCCAATCAGGAGACAGAGTAAAAGTTAGCGAATGGGTAATTGATGCTGGTGGAAAGGTGAATCACTGTGGTGAGTCCGGTTAGAACTCAAAAAAAGACTCAGTTGCTGTAGTATGCCGATTTAATGACTTTAAACACTACAAACAAACTTTCTCCTATTTCTCTCCTTCCTGACTCCTCTGCTTGTGGGCGAGACGGTCGGGTCTAAGCTCCGCCCTCTAAAGGGCCAGCGTCTCCGTCCCAAGCACAGCCTTTTCCACACAGAGCACAACGCGCGTGCATATACTGTACTGTAAAAAAAAAAAGCATAACAAACTGCACTAAAAAATCCGTGAAACAGCGAAGCCGCAAAAGGTGAACCGCGTTATAGCGAGGGTTCACTGTACACAAATCAAAGCATCTGATGCACGGCATGCTAGCTTACTGATGTGTGTTTATAGCATAGCGGGTAAAACACCATTATTGGCCCATTGACGTCGATATTTGGGAATGTGGTTATATATTACGGTTATATTTTCCCCATGAGTTTGAAGCTCCTATTTAGAAATCTGTACATCGTCAACTTATTGTTTTGCCTACAGCTTTGATGCAGTGATGGGAAACCGAAACCCAACTGATTAAGATGTCTTTATGACGCACATCGAACAAACGGGCTCATCACCTAACCCTCGGTGGTGTAATTACATAAATATAGGTTAAAAACAAGCAGAGAAATAAAAACAGCAATAAAACCATGTTCTCTCTCTCTTTGTGTGTGTGTGTGTGTGTGTGTGTAAGCGAGAGGATATATTGGTGTACATAGAGGGGCAATGGGCTAGCATGGGCGCAGTGTCCGGGAACAGTGAGCACTGCGAAGGAGGAAATAAATCAGCTGACCAGAGTCAGTGAAGCTCCGCGCACAAACGGTGCAACAGCTAAGTTCTGGATAAATTATGTCTATTAAAATGCCATAAATGCAAAGGAGAAGATCCAGTCAGGCTACCAACTCAGCCAACTTGACACATTTCAGGTTTGCATTCAGATCATTGGATTTTAAGGACACTGTTTAAAACATCATTGTGTTTATGTCCCTGTATGTGTCTGTAAACGTGTGTTTTTAATGCGTGCGCCTTTTCAATTAACTTTGAAGTGCGAGCGACTTAATTTAGCGGGCCACTTACCGATGCAGGAAGGCAGAGGGTTATCCCAGGCTCTCCTTTCCCCGGTCATGCACTTCAGAGTGGAGGCCCCATGCAGAGTGTATCCGGGCTCGCATCGGTACGTGATGCTGCTTCCAGAGAAATGACCTTGGTCGTTGACCTTGAAGCCAAACTGAGGGACGCCCGGGTCCTCACAGTGAGATAATTCAAAACCTATGGAGATAAAAGACGACAGAGAAGTGTGTACTTTCACATTAGATGGAGGGAAACAGAATTAGTGGTGTTTAGATGAGACAGCAATATTCTCTCAATATCTGGCACACTGTAGCGTTCTGTTTTTCTGGGCTTGCTGATATCACAGATCCTGTTACGCTCTCACCCAGATCTAATAATAAAAAAAGATAAGTGAGACAAACCAATATCAGGAGTGATACTGAAGGATGTACACACCTTTTCCAATCTAATGTTGTTGTGCACAGTCTATTTAAGGTCTGTCTCTGTGGCAATATTCAGGATATTGTGTTTATTCATGCAAATAACTTTAAAGAACAAGATATGCAGATGTGTGTAAACAGATTAGCCTTCAAAGGCTTTGACCATTATTTGATTTCCAGGATTATCAGGAAGGTGATTTGAGTCATTGGGCCACTGTCATCTGATGTGAATCGATGATCATTGGAAATAGGGAAGATAAATTATTGTATCATAAAAAAAACTAATGCATATCTTTTTAGTCATTTCTTTATGTTTTTCATAAAATGAACTTGTGTTAAAGTGCGGCAGCGCGAGAAAATTGTGGTGCAGAAAAGAAACAAAGAAAATAATTAAGTGTAGTTCGACTGCATGGCTTCATTGATACAATTAGATTCTTTATTCCATCCGCATCTACAGGGACACGTACTCGCGTCATGGCTGCACCTTTAACATGCCAATCTACACTAAACCCAGAGCTCCCTGAGTCAAACATGACATTGATCATTTCAAAAGTGCAATTAACAATCAGTTCTTTGATGGTTTCGCAAATTAGAGCCATTTAGAGTTAAATTGCTTCGGCGAGTGTGTTGCATCAGTTGTCAGGTATCAGCGCAGCTGTCAGCGTTGCATTTAACTGCTGAATTCATTCCGACACTGACTAGCTTTAGTCTTATGTGCCGTCTCATTCCATCCCAATTTTATTTTCATTGAATGATATATAGTCATTGAGCATACATGGCACAAGTCCAGCTCATTGTAATAATTTAATCAAAGATCTATACTTATTTGTTGGATACTAGCATGGTCATAACCATGCACATAAATCACCATGGTTTGCTTTCATCTACACCACCCTGATTATATAACACTGGTTTAAAGCCACAAGCCAGTGCCTAGTCCATTTACCAAATGCCTATTTTTTACACTTAAGATATTTTTTTATATCTGGGTTGAGAAGGTAAGATGTTTATGTGGACATGTCAGACATGTGAGCGGTGAACTTACTCGAATACACCAGTTTGAATCCTTCTCCAGTACTCTCCGCATCGCTGTAAAATTCCAGCCAAAGATGGTTGGAAGTGGAAATCAGCGTCAGACCCAACATAGACGATCCCGTGAACGCTCCAAGAACATGGGCTGTGTTGTCTTTGCCGTCATAAATCTAAAAAAAAAAAAAACACACAATAACAAAATAAACAGTGGAACGCAGTCATACACGAGACACAAACACACAAGGCGTAACAATGAATAAATGTTTGTTAAACCTCACTGACACAGAATCTTGGCAGGAAGAGGAATTACCAAGTGTGTGTGTGTTTGTGTGTTTGTAAGTGTGTGTGTGTGTGTGTTTACCTTGAGAATATCCCCTTGGGCAAGATGAAAAGTTCGAGCAGAGATATTGATGCCTTTCCCGGCCTGCACCTGAAGTCCACACGAGACCCAAATGAGGTAAGACACCAAATGTAAAAGCAGATGTTTCAGTATGGCTAATAGACTACATCAGCTGGTAATTCAGTCATAATGAGATTTACATTTTGTTCCAGCTTGACATATAGAGAGTCTCCATTAGCTTGTATTCAGCCAGGACACATTTGATGGCCGTTCAGTGCTACATTACCTGTATGCTGTAGATGCACTCGTGGTTGTTGTCGTAGTTCATCGGGTAGTTTGGAGAGAGAAGGATCCCTTCGTTGTTTATAACTGAAGAACCACACTCGGCTAGAGCCAAAGAGAACGTGAGAGAGTTCAATTATTAACAGTGGGTTTCATTGTTAAACAGTGTTTGGTTTGATGCAGTGGGACCATGTGTGGGAATCTTTTGTTAAGCACCAGAATGACCCACATTTAAAACCTTTCTTTTCTTTTCTTTTCTTTTCTTTTCTTTTTTTTTTAAATCCAGCATATTTAATATTCTTCAGGGATATTGAAGTATGCGCAGTTTCAGGGAAAGTGCTCGTCCTTGAAGTGATTTCCAACTTAGAGACGACGATAATTCTTTCTGGATTGGATACCACCAACGTGTGTGTGTGTGTGTGTGATTGTGCGTGATTGTGTGTGTTTGTCCGTGCGTATAGGTGTTTGTACATGAGGGTAGTTTAACAACCCTTTTAAACAGCTGTATTGTCAGTCATGTTCGCCTGTCGTAGTGAATGGGCTGGCAGTAAAATTCAGAAACTAATTTACCTAAAGAGACTCGCTCGCTGTACTTTTCACATGTCCTCTATCTACAGCATCCCCATCCTCTCCATCTCTCTCTCTCTCACTCCCTCTCTCTCTCTCTCTGGAGCATTCACCCCCCTCTCTATGTCTCTACTGGTGTAATAGTCATATTACAGCTGTCATATTGTCAATAAATCACGCTGGTAGAGTTTCCATTTAGAAAATTACCTCTCCACCCTCTCCCTCTTTAACTCCCTCACTTGCGCTTTCTCTCTCTCTCTCTCTCTCTCTCTCGCCTGCTTTACCCTCCTCCGCTTCAGCCAAGCTTCGTCTCCCACTTCCCGTGACTTTCCCCCTTTTTATTTTGTTTTCTGCCGCACGCTTCTTTCTTCCCTTCCAATTTCATACTATTTTCGCAGAACAGAAGACAATTTCCAGAAATAACAAAAGCAAAGATGTGGTTTTGTGGAAAAAAAAGGGCACATATTTCGTATCGCGCCAACTCCCCCCTGGACGTTCTGTTTATGAAAACAATATGTGTGATCTGCAGAGGGCAAACGCAGCCTCAGTTGCACCGACGCAACACTTTAAAGCCACTATAGTACCTCTCCTGGTTCATTAAAAATCACAAAATGTATTTGTATTCCACATTTGTGTACCTAACATGATAGCGGCAACAACAAAAGCAACCGAACAATCAAAAGTTTGCAGAGCTCAGATTAGATAACATCAAATGGGAGGTGTTTTAATCCCTCTATTCTCCTCGTCGCTCTTCCTCTGTGATGTGCACCGCATCATGCGGCAATGCAACACAGCATACAGGAACTAAATATAGCAAACTGCATTTACGCAACTGCGCTTCCACCCTTTTGCATTGTCAGTCCTCAGATGTTGAGGAACCAAAGATCCAAAGACTTAAACACACTGACTCTGCAAACCTCATGCAAAGCTGAACGCAGACAGAGCATGGTATAATATTCTTTACTCTCAATATGCTCTCGACAATGACAACATGGCAGTAGAGTCTGTCTCTCCGCACCCACGTAGTCCCACACCTCGAACAGTGTTGCTGGGAACAATCCTGCATTAAATCAAAACCGCAATGCAATTTCACTTTATACGTTTCTTTCCTGCAAAGACCCTGTTCGAAAAAATGAGTACAAGCTATAGATCCACATGGGTAAACACATGATCTGCATTAGACCTAATGTAACTGCTGAGGCACAATGGGCTGGCACACAGAGCAATTGCTTCGGTCATGGATAATGACTGGAGCGCTGCTGGAACACCCACGGGAATAAAAAAACAAACACACAAGACTAGGTAAATAGCATTACTTTGCCATAACGGTCACTTTCTTCTGTTTTATTTGCACAAACCTGACCTCTGCTGTGTTTTGCAGTATCCCTGTGTTGGCTGGAGACTGCAGACTCATATGTGAATTGTATTGTGCATTGTGTGTTTGCGTGTGGCAGACAATGTTTAAAAAGATAAACATTGTGTGTCCATAAAAGCCTATGAAGATATAAATATTTTTTCTCATTTCCATATTGAGTTAATTTATCGTTAGCATCTGACTTCATTAATTAATTAGTGATACAACTCAAAATATTCTAATTTTCCACTTCAGGTGAGAGATTTTGATCTCATCTCATCAACGTGTTCACGGTTCACTTCACAGTTCTCCGCTTTGTGCGCACTCACACATTCATACTGCCTTTAAATCCCACTTTTTTTTGTTGTCCTTAGCTGCCTTACGTGTCTTCTCACTTAGCTGGTCAGATTGAAAGAAAGAGAAAATGTAAATGAATCACTCCAGCTGCACAAAAATAACAATAACTCCTGCTTAACGAATCAAATGGCAGTTTCACATTTCCCTGCCCTATAATTTTCTCTCCTAAGCTTTTTCTATCACGTCAGTGAAGTCCCCACGTCTTTAAGAACAACATACAAGAAAAGGACAAATCCTGAAATGTTGCTCAGATGTCGCCTGTGGTTACGTCTGGTTTATTTTACACTCAGAATGGACCCCCCAGGGCCGGATAAGGATTTAGTACCCCCCCACCCCTCATCCCTTTTTCCCCTTGTCACCTTTAATTATCATTTGAGACAAGAAGCAGCAACAAGACTTTAGGTTTTCCAAAAGAGACCAGCTGATAGAGATTCAACGCAAAGAATCTCTATACGCCAGCATAGAGATTCTTTATATACGCCAGGTTAACCCTAACCCTAACCCCAAGGATTTAATCTGGACACAAGGCAAACGAAAACAAACGAGTAGAATCTACTCATCTCTGATTAATATCCGAGTATCACCCTGCTCAATAAGGCAACATTAAAGGACTATAATTAGGACTGTGTGTGAGCTCTCCCTAACACCACACAGTAAAACACTGCAGTCCTCCCACCCACCTTTTCTACTCACTGCCCAGTGGGGTGGAAGGTTAAACTCTAGGAGGAGCATCTCTCCTTGCTCGCTCCTCTGCTTTATGCTTTCTCTTTCAGCACTTTTTTTTTGTCTTTGTGTCCTTTTTTCTTTCCTCTAACCACGTGCCCTAATGTTTCTTCCTCCAAAGCAGTGCTTTACTTTTTGTTTGGGTTTGTTTCTTCTCCCGTTGGAGAAGTTGCCTAACAAGGCTGAATGCAGCACATCCGGTTCTTCAGCCCCTTGTTCTGCCGCCAGCCCCTCAGAAGCACTCTGGCTGCACCCACACCAGACCATCCACACAAGAAAACAACAGTGCCAAAGGAAGAGTCTGCTGGCAGAGCTTAAACTCAAAACTGCTGAGAGCTGGCAGAACCTCCATTGCCCCGGCAACTAACGACACGTCTAGGAAAAGACTGCAGCTTTGGGTTCAAGCCAAGGAGGTTTCCAAGGCACATCAGCACTAATCCTGATGGGTTAAGCCAATTATTTACTGTAGTCTGTATCCTGCTGTTAATGTCTGAGTTTCCCTTCCCAGAAATTTTTGAGCATCATCTTTGCACCACAAGGAGATAAACCGCCAATTGCCGTTTGGACCTGACTGCTGTTGCCTTGTTTTTAAAATCAAATAAATCATAACACATACTTTGCTGATCTAAATCTATCAGGTAAATGCTACAATTCACTCTGCTACTGTTAATGTCAATTAACAATTAAAAGTCTTCACATTTATTTATTAACTTTATCAACTACTATGAACAAAACTTTAAGACGGTGTGTCATTTCCACATACCAACACATCTGGGAAGAGGAGCACTCCACATTCTCCGCCCACCGCCCAGACAGATTAACTCTGGGGCCCCCTCCAGGCGGTAACCCATATTGCAAGAAAAGGACAACGTGTCGCCAACACCGAAACTGTAGCCATTTCTCCTGCCGAACCGGGGCATTCCAGGGTCTTCACACGGCTCCAAAGTGTATTCTGGAAAAAACAAAATCAAACATGTAGCAAATACAGTAAACAAGTATTTTTTCTCCTCTTTACTCCTATGAATGTAGCATGGTGAAAGATTATAGAATTGGAGTGTAAACTGTTGTTATTTAATGTTTTCAAGTCAGAATATTAATACCCGTATCTCTTGCAGCCATTTTAACTGCTGCAAACTCTAAAAATAAAACTGAATCGTAACTTAATGATGAAAAACACCTTGTGGCCATATCCTTCTCAATAATGCATCAACTTGTGCAATAAAAAAAAAAATGATGAAAATGCAGTTCACTTAATTATAGTCTGTGCAAAGCAACTGTCTCTCTGAACAGTTTGTGCAAAAGTCTGAGTTGACTCCGTCATGTCCTGACGAGACCCTGATGGTACAGAAGGAGTGTTATTTTGAGCAGGCGAGGACCGATGGCGTCATGCGTATGTCAGAGTGTGCGGCAATATGACACAGTTGGCAAGTCACATCTCGGGTGACACCTCCCATGTGGTACGTTCTGAGAATCAGCTTATGCCATCTGGGAGGTGGCACAGTGTCCTTCCCTATATACGCAGATGGAAGCGCTCCAGTCAATGACACGTTAGACAAAGTATCTTGATTTATTAGGGAGCTAGTAGCTTCGGTCTTAATTATGCTCCTGTTGTGTCAAATAAAGTATAAAACGTAAAGTAACTTGACTTTGGACTGGGATAGTGCTTGTGGCGTTTTACAAACACCACCAGCCAATGACGCCATTAGAGCAATCCATCTTCATCTCATCTTTGGCTGGCTTTTGTGTCATTCACTGCATTCAGTTTATGTTATGAAACCTCTCTCTGGTGTTCAGCTTTTATTCTTGAGCTATGTATGAAAAGGCTTTTATGGGTAGTCATTGGTGAAAAACCTTCGGTGAGAGAGAAAGTGAGCGCTTAACCTGAACTTGAAATGTTCCAGTTTGAAGCAAATGTGCTACAAGCGCTAAAATTATTTTTTTGTGCATTTAAAATTAAAAATGTGTTTGACTTGGATGAAAGGATGGTATTGTTTTTTTTTTCCCTGAAACTTTATCTTCTTCATTTGTGGGAAGCTCAGTGTGAAAAGATACTATATAAATAAACTTAACAACGTTTCTTTAGCAACTTTATAACTTGAACTAAAGCAATGACAGACAATTTACCACAATACACTTTAAGAGACAATTACTGTCTCTCTCTGGGAAGAAATATGACTCTGCTTTCTTAAAGAGAGAATATTATTTCACTGTTGTGTCTCGGGTCCTACTCGCATCGGTTTTCTAGGTTGGTCCTAGAAGATTTGGGCGTCTTCACCTAGCTGTTTTTAACAGAGCTGAGTTTGTCTTTGAAAAATTCCCATTAATTGTTGACACATACATGTAGGAAAAATGTCAATGTCCTAAATTGACTGAAGTGAGGGGGAGTTAAAAACTAGCTGCTCTCTGAGTTTTATACCACAAAATAACTGCAGATGAATTAATTACCAGAGAAAGTTATGTTGAAGCCCTCATATGAGATGGAAAAGTCAGAGATGAATCGGAGCTGGGCTTTAAAGTTGCCATAGAGACCAGCATTGATGTTGCTAGGCAACTCGTTGCCAGTCAGGCGAGCCAGTGGTTGCAGGAAACTCCCGTTCTCAGTTACCAGGAGGTAATCGTGTTGGTCCTCCAGGTGAAAAGAGTTGAACTGAAACTGGACTCCTGTTTTATGCACACACACACACGCACACACACACACGCGCACACAGAAAACAGACAGAGAGAAAGTTTGCTTCATGCCCAGCAGGAGTTCATTCAGTTATAAGTATGACTGTGAATCGTTTCAAATCTGAACTTGCTATTAGCAAAACGGTCATAATTACTTGATGGATTTATTTGTGCTGTTTCTAATATAACTTCCTCCATATGTGCGTTGGCCATAGACAACTTAACATGTCATTCCCAATCTGCCATAAAACATAGACCACAGTAAAACATTTATGTGATGCTAGTTTGCCGTCGTAGCATTGCAACAGCTGTGCTGTGTATGCCTGCTACTTGCTTCAGTCCCTCACGCTGTCACTATCTATTAAGTACTGTAGTGTGAATGTCTGCATGTGAATGTGTGTGTGTGTGTGTGTGTGTGCATGTGTGTGTGTGTCTTGCCTTTCCCATGGCTGACTTCAACAGTCCAGGTACAGTTGAGAGATGAAGGGTAGCTGTCTGGGTAGCCGGGACTAAGGATGGTCCCCCAGGGGCCCCGAACATCTCCTCCACACAGAGCTGGATAGATTGAGAGAGACAGAGTGAGGAAGTGAGAGAGAGAGAGAGAGAGAGGTGTGTGTGTGTGTGTGTGTGGGGGGGGGGTGCAGACACAGAGGAAGAGAGGAGGTTAACATAAGATTATTGACACCTAAAACCGATAATGTCCCCCGGCAGACCTCTAACACTGCTACGACACACACGTGCCCACACGCAAAGACAGACAGACAGACTGACAGACAGACAGACAGATAAATACAGACCACAATCAAATCTCATCTCGGCTCTACAGAACAGACAATGAAAATAAGCGACTGAATATTATTTCAGCTTGTTCTTCTAACGGAACTAAACAGATGCCACAGCAGCACTATGCAGATAGTGCAGGACCATTAAACAAGTGAGACAATGCAGATGTTTCTTCGGGATAACTTAACGCCTTTTTCAAATTCAGGCTATGGCCCCAGGACAATCCTGTAAGTGCTGCTCATGGTTGAACTCAGTGCATTGTTATGCAGGAACAGACGTGTGCAGGCACAGGGACACTCAGAGTTCAGACCAGGTCTTCAGAGAAGCTTGGAAAATTCTGTTGCTTATTCTATGCATACAAATGCATGAGTGTGTTGCACGGAGCTCCGTTCCTGCTTGCTCCGGTTGGTTCGGGTTACAGTTGGCCGACTGGCCTGTCATTTCCTCCTACAATACACCGATAAAATGCCATAACATTACCTTCAAAGCGCAACTGCAGCAGCAGCAGGAAGGTCAAACCTGGAAGTTCTGCAGAAGTTTTCATAAGTGGGACACTTTACCAGAAGCGTGAAACTCAAAAGCCCAAAATAAAATGTGTAAAGGCCATTCTCACTGCTGTTCAACACTATAACTGCAGACAATAGATGAGTCAGTCAGTTCAGAATGTTCTCAGACGACAAGACAATGATCAGTATTGTCGCACTCAACTTCTAGGGGTTTCAACAATGGTAAGTATTTCCAAATCAAACAAATACACACATGCAAGACACACATATACACACTGTATACACACAGCCTGACACCAGGACTCACACACAGAAGCTTGCATGGACACACACACGGTGCTTTTAATTATTAATACCTCTCCTCCAGGAAGCTCTTAATGTTGAATCCAGATCTGTGTGTGAAATTTAAAACACTGCATGACGTCTCCCTCTCTGCCTGTCTCTGTCCCCCTTCTTCTTCCCCTCTCACTCTCCCTCTCTATCTATCTGCCTGTCTGTCTGTCTTCCCGTTTGATCCCCCCCTCATCTTGCTTTTTCTCCACCGCTGTCACCGTGAGCTCTTTCTACCCTTTCTCTCCATCTCCCCCTGTTCCCCCAACGACCGGTAACAGACGGGAGTCTGGTCCACAACGCCACCAGCAAATATATCTTCCATCTGTATGGTACATTCAGTGCTGTGTAAACACACTCTAATGAAATTCAGACCATAAATTACAGGCAGTGCGTCTGATGTTTATATCCCCAAACTGTGCCTATCACATGTGGGGGTAGCAAGCGAATGGGTCCCTTGTGTGAGCGGAACCAAAGAGGCGACCACGACACTGATGCAGCAGTGTCACATCTTTTGTTTTTCTCCCTCCTATTCTGTTCCTGCACGATTAGACGAGTGTGAGGTGGTGGTGGTGGTGGTGGTGGTGGGGGGGGGGGGCCACTGCACGATTAGACGAGTGTGAGGTGGTGGTGGTGGGGGGGGGGGGGGGGGGGGGGGTCCACTCTCCTCACCCCTGTGTCCCCCCTCACTCCTTGATTTGACGGGGAAGAGAGAGCGAGGTGGTGACAGCCAACACGGGTTCTCACCAGCCTTCACTCAAATCTACCTCGAACCTTCCCGTGTTCGCGCTTCACACAGGACAGAGGGTGACAGGAGGCCCGTGGATAAAAGCACACACACATAAGTGTTGACTTGCAGTATGTTTTGCGCTCACACACCCACACACTTGTACAGTACAGAACAGTACACGCCCAGAGGTCTTCTATCATCCCCTACAATTATTGGTTTATTTTAATCAGACACAAAAGCCTGAACTCTCTGGACCTGTCTTCAACATGATGCTCAGCTCGTGATTAAACAGAACATTACAGCACTACCGAAAAATAAATACAAATAAAAAATCAGTGATGATGTAGAGCAGGGGATAACGGTTTAAAGAACGAAGGATTGACACAGACCATAAACGACTCTTTGTGATTGTGAGTCATATGAGATATTTACCATCACATGTAGGGCCACTCTCCTCACCCCTGTGTCCCCCCTCACTCCTTGATTTGACGGAGAAGAGAGAGAGAGGTGGTGACAGCCAACAAGGGTTCTCACCAGCCTTCACTCAAATCTACCTCGAACCTTCCTGTGTTCACGCTTCACACAGGACAGAGGGTGACAGGAGGCCCGTGGATAAAAGCACACACACATAAGTGTTGACTTGCAGGATGTTTTGCGCTCACACACCCACACACTTGTACAGTACAGAACAGTACACGCCCAGAGGTCTTCTATCATCCCCTACAATTATTGGTTTATTTTAATCAGACACAAAAGCCTGAACTCTCTGGACCTGTCTTCAAAATGATGCTCAGCTCGTGATTAAACAGAACATTACAGCACTACCGAAAAATAAATAAAAATAAAAAATCAGTGATGATGTAGAGCAGGGGATAACGGTTTAAAGAACGAAGGATTGACACAGACCATAAACGACTCTTTGTGATTGTGAGTCATATGAGATATTTACCATCACATGTAGGCAACGGGTGGCTCCACCAGTGGTTCTTCTCACACACTAGCGGCTCCTCGTGGCTGAGTCTGTAGCCAGAGTCGCAACCAAATGACACTGTGGACCCAATGGAGAAATCCTGTCCGTACCGAATACCATTGACTGGAATGCCAGGGTCCAGACACGAGTAGCTGTCCACCGTGACGCCTGAGAAGAAAGAAAAGGGAGTTGATTTCTTCATGATGCATTAAGACAAAACTTTTGTGTTGACATGTGCTCACTCCACATATAACATCATGCTGTGCAATCACGTTCGGTTGTTTGACTTACTGCAAAACAAACTGCCCTACAGGGACAAATACAGTAAATAAAGTCATAGATGAAGTGAAATATAAATACACACAAAACGCCTACATACACATGTGTTTTTGCAAACATGTTGTTTGCTAACTTACTTTCATATAATATCTTGAAGCCAGCATTTGATCGGCTGTTATCGGTGGTAAACAGCAGATAGAGGAAGTTGCTGCTGCTGAACAGGAACTGGGGCACCTGGGTGCCGTTAAAGGAACCAACCAGAGGAGACAGGAGGTTGGGCCCATCATGGATCTCTAGGAAGTCATAACCCAGCTCTGTCTGGAACCTGTCAGACAGAAAATCATAAAACATTACACTTTCTCCATTATTATGGCTATAGTAAAAATAATTCTGCCAACAAGTACACTTTGGTGTTGCAGCCTCATTAGATGTAAAAAGAAAAAATGAAAGGCAAGATAGGAACTGGTTAAAGTTCAGGTTTGTCCTGCATCATAACGGCACAGATTAAAATCAGTCAATGTTGTGATTAAGCCTGAGACGAAAAGTTTCAAAGACCAAAATATTACCAATATTTAAGATATCCTTATCATATTCAAGGTCCAAGTCCCAATACATTTTAAGTTTTGCAAATCCTGCTTATCAGAAGTAACTGATGGTGACTGATGGATCTGCATTCTCCCATACAAAGCTCTCAGATATACAACACAATATGCAGTATCAAAGAATTATGCCACCCACCTGTCAAATGTGATTTTGATGGAGCGTCCAGGTTCTGATTCAATCACCCACTCACAGCTGAGCGAGTCTTTATAGTAACCGGGCCACCCAGGCGACAGAATCACTCCACTCGGGGCTGAATAGTGGCCTCCACACGGGGCTGGATGTGGAGATGAAGACAAAACAGATCATATTGATCCAAAATCGTCACGTTTGGCAACACCAGAGGGAATAAGATGCTAAAATGTTCCTGCGTGTTCACCAGCGGGTTGCGTAATTCCTGCTGGTACAGGTAGCAAATGCACTGAACGACGTTTTTAGCTGTAAAAGTACAGAATTGATGTCATAAAACCTTCAACGTTTTCAATCAGAGTACTGCTCAGACATGTACTACAATAGATCCTGGGACAATAAGTGACCTGCAACAGAATGAATGTGTCATTAATCTGTGGGAAATACTGGCTGTTAATTATACCTGCTGTTGCAGACACAAGTAAAACACATAATACACTGTCAGTTCTTTTGTTCTGGGCACTTACAAGCTCTTAAACTTTGTTTTGATTAAACGTCGCACTATTGCCTTAGTAAATGATTATATATTAAAATGGTAATTTAATTACACTACGAGGATGATGAATGACAGTGTTGAAAGTGTTGTAAAATGGATATATTAAATAACTACTGATTTGAGTGGTGTTAGGACTAATAACTGGCTTTTTAAGGAACTAAAGGAACATTTACACAATACTACCATTAAACCCAACAATAGCTAACATGTTCACACACACACACTATAGGCGACATCAACTTCCCATTTTGGTTAAAAAACGGTGTTTTTCTTTTCTATTCCATTAAAGAGCTTAATGTTCTTAAATATGACTAAAGTCAGAGTATCTTTTATTTTGATTTTATATTTATCTATATTTCCTGTATCTGTAGCTGTTTCTGAGGCAGCAGTGTGTTCATAGTTGTGTTCCAGTGTATTTAGTTGAAATGGCCTCCTCCCTATCCTTATCCTTGTCCTTATTTTTTCCCTTTATCACACTGACAGCAGATCATTTCCACTTCCTGGGTCTTCATGCCACAGTAATGATGATACCTTGGTGACTTATTGTTCCTGAGCTAATAGTTTAATCCGAAACCTGGTCAATATTCACCTTCGCATTTCGGGATGGGCCCGCTCCACATGACTTTCCCCCTTTCTAACTGACAGGAGATGGTCTCGGATCCTTGGGTTTTGATAAACCCGTCCTCGCAGACCACAGAGACGGAGCTGCCGAGCTGGAAGCTGTCCCCGAAGCGACGAGCGTTGATAGGAATGCCGGGGTCTGGACACTCGTTGTGGCCGAATGCTAGGGGTCAAAGTTACAAGGACACATATAAGACATAATGAGGAGGACGTTTACAGAACGACATGGGCACACACACAAAATGTTATCAAAAGTTGTAAGAAAAATAGACTTTATGGTCATAGTCATATTTCTGTGAACCAATCCAAAGAGCTATTGCTGCAATGTGACAATCAATTTTAGCCAAGAAAAGTCCGTCATCTGTAATCCATAATCTGTAGCTTTTATATTCCTGCCTTATCTTTTCATGCCTTTGCTTCTATCGTCGTGCCACACTGTATTTGCACAGTACTTATGGCTGATATAAGTATGTATGCTTATCTGGTTCATCAGATTAGAGGATTATTGAGTCCAACTACAACTGCCCATCTTTTGCCACTTGAAGCAACCCGGTGGGATTTAAAAATGACAAAACCGAATCCGATTCAGTAATAGTAATAATTCTAATCTTGGGTGAAAAGACAAATTCATTAATTATATAACAGTGTGGTTTATAGTCAGAATGATCAGAATGAGAGCAGAAAACACCGATGTTTTGTGAGGAAACCTGTGGACGGGACACCTGGCCACTGGAGAATATGTTCTGTTTTCCATCCAACCCACGGCCGAGAAGAAAATATCAATATCAATTTCCATCTTTTTTTTGTCTGGCCTGGAGACGTGTTTAGCTTAAATTAACTCAAAGCCTGCATACGGGGGCAAACAGTTCACCGCCATCAAAAATGAACAAATATGCCTCCCAGCAGATCCACAACTCTCTCATTTACTGCACATGTTGTATCCTGTTGTCTAGCGGGCTGGCCATCAATACATCTAAGAGTCACCTGGGTTTGATGAATCACAGGCGTCTGCAGAGCTGACAACAAATATAACTTGGATTCTATTTTGACACAGGTTAAAGACACACGGTGTGATGATTAAAAGAGGCAATTTGGGAGCGCTGGATGGTGCATTTCTTCTCTTTTGACGGGACTAAAATAGTTCCAGCGTAATGCTTAGGCAAGACAAAGCGCATCCTGGACCTCTCCCTCAACTGGACGCACAGACGTGAAAACAAAGAAAACGAACAGGGTACAAAAACAAACTTTAAACAACAAAGTTTCCCTTAAAGTGCCTTCCATGTCATATTTTACTTTTTGTTCTTCAACCTCTATTCTTAGAACGCGGCAGTGACCATGTCAGCCCTCATGAATCAATAGTTTTTTTATCTGAAATGAAACATCCAAACACCAGATATGTGGGGGGAGACGTCGTGTTTTCTCATAAAAGAGGCTGTTTGGATCCAAGTGACAGAAATTAAAAAGGGACCGTTTCCTTTTTCTTATTTTTCTTTTTCCGTTTTAGCACTTTTCATTAAAAATAGTTTTGATCGTGACAGATGAAGTTTTAGAAAAATGGCTCGTGTGCGGATGGATGGAGAGTTTCGGAACAAAAACCATCTCCCATCTCAAACAGTCACTTACAGTCTGGGCTGAAGCTCATGCATAAAATCCATTTACAGTTATTTGAGAAATGCTGCCTTATGGCCTGAAAACAGAAACACTCTCTCAAAGCCTCAGAGACTGCTACGTTATTCAACTGCAAAGAAAAATAAATATACAGCTAAATGAGCTTTTTCCTGCTTCAACCATGTGTCTATCTATCTATCTATCTATCTATCTATCTATCTATCTATCTATCTATCTATCTATCTATCTATCTATCTATCTATCTATCTATCTATCTATTTATCCATCTATCCATCTATCTATCTATCTATCTATCTATCTATCTATCTATCTATCTATCTATCTATCTATCTATCTATATAAATTTCTCGTAAATATTTTTTAAAATAGTAAAGTAGAATCAATATAGAAACGTGACATACTACTATACGTGATATTGAATCCTCTTCCTGACATGGAGTGATCAGCCTGGAACTCCAGCCTCAGCGTGTTGGTGTTGGACGTCAGGTGGGATGGACTCTCGGCTCCGGAGAACCTCCCGATGACGGCGGCATCGTTTGTCTCGCCGTCTTTCACCGTCAGGGAATCGTAGGGTGCCTCCACGTCAAAGTCATTGAAGGCCAAGTGGATTCTGGAGCCTGGGTCTGACTGGATGAGCCAGACGCAGTTCATGTTGTTCCCATAGCCTTCTGGGTAATCTGGTGAGAGGACGGTTCCGGAGGGAGCCGTGAAGTTGGACATGCAGGGGACTGTGGGACGAAAAATGTAGAAAGACAGATGTGGAAATTTTGCAATGGAAGGGATGCAGACAGAAAAAAACAGTTGAGTTAAATATTAATTCGCCACAACTTCATCCGCTTCAGGCCTTCCTCTGCACTGTCAACATGGTGACAGGTCATAGTGACTGTTATCACTACCCAGCAGAGCATGTTCTTTTGTTTCTGTTCGTTTTTTTACTTCTTCTGCAGGCATATCCCTGAAAATCACATCTCAGTGAACTGACTACTTACATATACATATGGGGATGTTTGCCGACCACTGATTGTTGTCTTGGCAGGAAATGGTTTTCTCTCCAATTAGCTCGAAGCCAAACTGGCACTCGAATCTCAGGATTCCTCCGTTGGAAAAGCTGTCTCCTTCTCTGATTCCATAGAGTGGAGTACCAGGGTCACCACAGCTCTCTTTGTCTATTTCTGTGAAGACACAGGTTTTGAAAGGAGGCGTGAACATCACAGCCAAATGACCTGATATAAAAAGAATGAAAATAACACATGGAGGAAATAAAAAATTTTAAAAAAAGTATAAAAAATAAATGTCAAAACATAGTCAAGGACAAGTTTTTGTATGCATCTGTTTCTGTCTCCATTCTGCTCAGATCAGAAGGTTAACTGATTCTACATTGATGCTACACAAAGCTAACACTGTGTCATTATGCTGTGTAAAAATGTTGTGGTATTTCTGGACATACTTTTTTCCTGACTCCCGACTCCTCCTCTTCTTTATTCCCCCTGTTTTCTTCTCCTGTTTTCAGTATTATTTACAGGGGTGGGCCACGGCACGAAAAAGGTTTGTGCTTGTGTGGGTGTCTGCGTGTGTGTTTGTGATGTATTGCATTAATTTCCATCATGACATTGTCTTTATGAAGCCGGCAGGCTCAACCAATCGCAGGCCGCCGAACACAAACGCTCGTGTGGGAACACACACGCGCGCACAAATACCGAGCAAAAGAATGGGAAACAAATTGAAAACTGTCAGAACAATGCAATACGTGTCTCGCACACGGGCACGCACGTGATCTCAACTGCTCGTGTGTTTCCAACACAAACACGTAAACAAGGCCACACAATCGCACATTCACAGTCCTGTCCTGCCACATACAGGGATGGGCCCATTTAGCTTTCTCCTCGTTTCACGCACGCGTGCAGGCCGACACAAGTAATCCTCCTGTGTTTGTAACAACAAAGGTGTCAGACTCACACAGGAGCTTCGCCTCCTCTAAGTGTTAACATGTGCGCAGGTGAATGTGTGTTGAACTTTGGTATCATGTGTGAAAGTGCGCGTTGCATGAGCTCCGATCCATAGCATCATGCATCACACCCCAAACACCATGGGAATTCATAATCACACGCGCACACATACAGACAGACACACACACACACACACACACACACACAGGCGGCATACATGCACACTACCTGTAAAGAGCACCAGGAGGGCAAGGTAATAGATTTTGAGGCTATAATGAGATTGGAGAGAGAAAAGGCTTATGGGCTGTTTCTCTTTTGTGACCATTGTGAAATTGATTCTCGAGCGAGGTTGCTAATAGTGATCGAATGTTGAATTTATGGTCGCAGGGCTCAGTGCACAGTCCGATCCTTGTCTCGTGCGATAAAATCTCCCCTGCATCTCTGTGCCCCTGCTGTGCTTTATTTCCCAGTGCCGCGCTAACACAACCACGCTGCATAAAACATATTAAACCACATAAGATAATACTCGGAGGGAGCGCCTTATAATAGCCGCAGAAGAAGAAGGGGGATTGAATTATGTATATTCAAGCAGATTTGGAGAGAGAAGAAGAAGAAGTGGTGACTTTGGGCTAATTAGCACGTGGTTGTGTGACTCTCTGACCTAAAGGGAGTGGCTCAAATCGACTTGTTCACATTGCAGTCATCGCTGAGCGCAGTCTGTTGAATGAAAATGATCTCATTTATTTCACTTGCTGCACTGACAGTTTTTTTCCCCCCCCGCATGTGTTGTTGGGTCCAAACCAAACCACAGAGGAACTGTTGGGGTTTGATTGAATAGGCAGTCTTTATAAGAAAGATACAATTTCCTGTTTTCATTAAAATACACAATGTCTGCCAAACTTGTCTTATTTGAAGTGGACAAACAAAAGAGATCCGGAGAGTCAAAACGCAGTCTCATGACTCTTTGTAATTCTAACACAATGAAAAACAAAACAGGACAACGGCATCTCCGAGGCATTTTTGTCATTTTTGTTCCACTCGATTGCCACTATCGCTTCATCTCCCCACCTGAGGACAGCAAACATTAAAAAATCGGACACGCCTGCTCCGGTTTAGTGTGAAAACAATGTGGCTAACAAACATGTGGCGCCCCCTCTCAATGGGCTTTTCCAATGTCTTCACGGCCACAACACAACAGTGCAATCATGCTTCATAGAGCCCCGTCTATTTCATCTATGTTAAAATTCACTACTATTGATAATTGAAAATGGCCAACAGGCAAAACATCACTATTCCTCCAACCAGCACATGCTCAGTTACACTGTGTTATATGTGATTTTAAATGTATGGAATATACTAATGAGAGAACCAATTCGTTTCTACCATTGGCCTTGAATGAATGACCACAGATTTAGTATTTCAGCATAACTAACAATGGCGGCTTTGAGAAAACCAACTATTACGTTAGTCAATAATGCATGAGTGGAAAAGGAAATGCTGTGTACAGTGCTGTGATTAAGTGAGGCCTGCCCTTCACAGGTTTCCTTTTTTTTCCCTATACTGTATGCTGTATATGTATATGTGTGTGTGTGTGTGTGTGTGTGTGTGTGCTAGAGCTCTGACTCTCTCACTTACAGCTGAGGTTATTGACTGTAAAATTGAAGCACATTTTCTGGTGATGTTGTGAATGAATATTTCATGAATTTCATACTTCGTGGTGCTTCGGTTTCAGTGAATGAAACGCTGTTGAGTGCCGCGTGATTACGGGAGATCTGCCCTGGATCTGGACTTGCAGGAGGATTGAGATCCTGTGGGACCCAAAACACACTTTGCACTGTTGAATAATGGTGGTAGTAAAAAGAAAATCTGGCTGTGATTAAAGCGAGGCTCTGCGTATATATGTTTACAGATGTTTGACCATACGCACAAGATGTTACAGGATATATATTAATACGTTTCTGCTGTGGCTTTTTGGCCTTTTGACTTTCTCTCTAACCTTCTTTATTTGAACCAATCATGTAAATCCATTCATAATTTGTTTTATCACATGAAACCCATTTGCATCTCTTGACATATGGATGCACAGAGACATGGGGCAAACAGACACGTGCACGCGCTCACGTGCACGCACACACTCACGCACAGCCCAATGGAACCAGGAGTCATTCGCGCTGTAAAAAACCACCTTGACATCTCTCCTTCCTATAAAATACATCAGGTATTAAAAACCATAAAAAACAGATGAAAAACCTTAAAAGAGCTGACATTATGGCTTAGTGAGGAGAAGGGGGGGGCGGCGGGGGGAATGCTTTGGTGCCATGTATTTGTCTTTGCCGCGGCGTAATAGCAGGTTAGCTAATAGCATGCTTTGAGATAAATCTATATCCCGCATGCAGAGCACACTAGGTAAAAGTCATTTGTCATGAGATTACTGCGGGTGCCACATAACCCTCCTTTACAACTGGCTGTGAAGCAGGCGCTTGACGTCTGCACTGCACTTTGCAGTTTTCCCCAGCGCGGCATTATATAACATAGACCGATGGGATAATTCTGTGAATGATGCACTCAGAAGAGCCGGCGCTCGACTGAATGACTCATTGTCGGAAACTAATTGTCGAAATCATCATTCACATTGCGTTTCTGTAACAGTGGAGGAGAGGGACGGGCAAATGCTTCATTTTATTTTAGTCAGTGTTTCAGAACAACTTGTCCAGGTGAGCTGGCTTCGATGGCTTCGATGGGTGGAGCCACGGGATATAATTAGCCAGGTAAAGGAAGAAGGGGAAGTAGGTTTGGATTTTGCACCTGTGCTAATAAACTCACTAAAAATCATCACTTCACATAGCACTTGCTCTAACTTCCAATGAACTTGCATTGATATGGTAGCTCTTACGCCTTGTCAGTCAAAGCTCAGGTTTTGCACCACATGAGACCCAACAGTGCAGCAGACAGTTCCATCACACTGATGTGCAGGTGTCGTTACCCAAACACATCCCTGGTCAAAAATAGGGCTTCGGTGACTAAAAGGCGACCGAGGGCAAATGAGCACCTGTGCCGGCTTCAATTGGGAGGAATCAGCTGCTGCTCCTAAGTGGAGCAGAAGGTTTGTTGTGTGTGGAGAAATGAGTCCAAATGACAGCTGCTGCATTTAAATTATAGAAAGGGATGGAGGCACTTTGAAATCCATGTGGTGGCCCTTAAAAAAAAAAAAAGGAAAATCACAAAAATCGGATGATTCGGTGCATCCACACAGAGACTTTACAACTAAATCATTGATTAGAGAGAAAAACAGAAGGAGACAAACTAAATCTGGTGAGGTGATAATATGGCTGGTCTGTGCTTCATGTCATTTTATACTGACGATGATAACACATATGATATTTAACAAAAATAAACATCTGTGTATATACATATGTACATATATACATATATGTATGTATGTATGTATGTGTGTGTGTGTGTGTGTGTGTGTGTGTGTGTGTGTGTGTGTGTGTTGTGTGTGTGTGTATATATATGTAGGGATGGATGGATGGATGGACAGATAGATAGATAGATAGATAGATAGATAGATAGATAGATAGATAGATAGATAGATAGATAGATAGATAGATAGATAGATAGATAAAAGGTTAGCTTGTAAAGTTAGCTTGTAATCTTGGTATGTCACTTGTCTTATGCATAATGTGACTGTTTATATTCCTAAACGGACCCAAGTCCAATTTTATGCTGGATGTCTTTCTGTAAATATGCACAGAAAAAGCCTATCATGCATGTGTGCAATATAACACCCAATATCTTCTTTCACTTCACTGAAAATAAAAAAATAAGAAAAAAGGTAAAATGCTGTTTTATGGTTGTCTAACTCAGACTACAAAGCAGATTTAAGGCAAATATGCTTTGAAAGTGGATGTACAATAACATACAGGCACAGCTATATTATGCTCTAAAACCTCAACAGCACCTTTTTATGGACCTTGCAGATTGATATATAAGCTTATGATAAATTCATTTATTCATAGAGCAGACAGAAACTCACAGGAACGTATATGTAAAGGAGGACGATAACGTCGCAGTACTCCCTTAAATCTCTAACTGTGAAATGCCATGGTTCGGGGTAGACAGAATGATTGCTGTGCACACGGCGTGTGTGTGGGCGTGCGTGTTTGTGTGTGTTTTGTTTTGGAACCGGGGAGTGGAGTCACAGAGTTGCCAGGTTGGTGACCTTGGCTTTAATAAGAGATGGAAAAAAAAGGATGCAGCCAGAGCGGGAGAGAGGGAGCGAGATCAGAGAACATGAGAAGAGGTGGGTGTCTGACACAGGAAAAGGGGAGAGGATGGAATAAGCAGCAACACCAGACAGAGCGGGGTGGAGTCGCTAACAGAGAGGAAGCTGTGATTTTTTTTTTTTTAGAAAGGAGAGCGATAAAGTGATGGATAATGAGGAGAAATGAGACATGTAGAGCGACAAACACAAAGAGAGGGGGAATGTGAGGAGGGACAGAGGTGAGTGACTTGTTGGTAGAGCTTCATTGGTTCGCTGATGGAGGACCTGTCTAACACACACACACACACACACACACACACACACACACACACACACGCACACACACATTATCCCTCTCTTACTCTTTTTGGCCATCTCACATATTTCAAAGAACACACATGCAACTCACGCAACACAACAGTCACCCACCGTTGTAGTAAATCATGTGGGTGATGGAGCCAACACTCTTTGAGACAAACACATTTGTCTTGCGCTGGCGATTGACAGAACCTTGTGGGGTGGCCAGGTTGGATTGACAAAGTCACATTCATACATGTGTATACTGGTAACATCATCCATCCACTGCAATGCACACCCAGCAAAAAGATGGGATATGTGATTATCCCTAGAGGACAAACGCAGTTAAATATATAGAATATATACATGGACTATTTCAACTGCAGCGCACACACACAGAACGTCAAACCATTACGCCCAAACAATGGAGCATTATTTTAAGCATGGGTGCATTTAGATGGTGGCACTCTCCATTAATTCTTCTATTGATCTCCATGGGGAAATTACTCAGAAGTAATGAATGGATATTATGGAGCCCCTAAGCAGATGCTGTTTATGATTTGGAGTTGAATCCCCGTGCAGTTTTTTTTTTTATGTGCTTATGTGTCGGGGTAAGGGTTAGGTCAACTGTACTGCTAAAGCAGTCTTTAAGACAGACACAAAAGTAGCGTTGGCTCATTGGCTAGATACACATTATATTTTAAAATACAATGATGTAGTATTTTAAAATATAATATGAACCAAACACCTACAAATAACTTTAACTACCTGTTCTTTTAATCACCGTTTTATGTCAGTGTCATTTGATTTCCACACTGGAACGCGAGAAGTATAAAGGGGAAGAATGAATCAACACACTGAGCCATTGTCCCTTCACTCCTGGCATTACCAGACTCAGCGGCGTGACCTCATTACATCGATAAATCCAGAGATGATGACACCTAAACGAGGCGCGCGGTGTTCATTTCGGCAGCTCGGCTCACCACCTTGTGTTTCATGGACTCCAATCAAAGTCGCACTACATCTATCCGACGGGGAATTTGGGAAAGGTTAATATTTTTACCGTGGCGGGACATAATTCGACGGTACAGTGCAAAACCCCAGTTCTTAATTGATATTTCCGTTAAAGGTCAGGTGTTGCTGGACAAACATTTTATTTTTAAAACAAATGAGAAGTTAATCGGAGTGGAAGAGTCTCTGGTAACATAATCTACGTTTCTACTTTCAGGGTCAGTCTGGAAAAACAGAACCGGACTCGTTCATGATCAAATTCTGTAGTGTAAAACTAAACAGCATTGACAATTTTAGCTCTGTATTTTCCTTGGTAGCTGCAGGTAAATGTTTTTCCATCCATTGTAAATAAACAAAGTGTATTTGAATTAAGACTAAAAGACAAAGAGTGTAAGTGTAAGGATTATAGGGTAAGAGGAAGTTAGAGACGGCAGCCACTGAACGGCAACCACTGTGATCACAATTCAATTGCAGAATAATAGCACATTGAATTTCCCTTTATTTCCCGAGATTTCCCTTGAGTCCCGTCGCTTGCCTTTAAAGAATTCACCATTAAGCAACCAGAGACTCTGTGTCGACTGTGAGAGAGGATGAAATGGGACAAGAGGAGGCGAGTAACAAAAGAAAAAACTTGTCTCCTAAAGTTTTTGTTATCTCATTAGTATAATAACTGAAAAGTTGGTCTATGAACCAATAGGAAGTTTTTGTTACACACTATGGAGCAAAATTAAAAGCCCAATTAGAGAGAAGCCAAAATAAATGGTTAAGGTCATTTACTTAAACTGGAAATAACTTCAGAATTCAACTTGTGAGTCACACAAAGTTAATACCTGCAGCACCTTAGTGGAGAACCGGCTGTGTGTAACTGTGGCTGTTCTGCAAGACTAAGTTCATGAAAAGGAAAAGGACCCACCTTTAAAATAACTTCTATATTGAAGAAAATGAATTTTCACTTGTTTTTCACTCTCGCAGACAAACGCAGGATCTCGACTCACCTTTGTAGTTGATCTTGAAACCGATGGATCCGACACTCTCATCTGACTGTAGGTGGAGCCACATCTGGTGGGTCATACTGACGATCAGGTCAGGGACAAAACTACCTGATAGGCTGAGAGACAAAATGCATAAATATATAAAAATATAAATATAAATATAAATATAAATATAAATATAAATATAAATATAAATATAAATATAAATATAAATATAAATATTACATTCAGTTGATTTTTTTGTAATATTTACTTGGAGAGTTACAAAATAATAATACTACTAATAATACTTACACTTGCAGGATGGTTGTAGGATCTCCCACCTCACCTCCGTCTCCTATTGTCAGAGTGTCGTAGGCTATCTCAAGGTCAAACTCTTCAAAGTTGATCTGGATCACCTACAGGTGAAACGAGGAAAACACAGAGACGTCAGAAATAAATATAAATATAAATATAAATATAAATATAAATATAAATATAAATATAAATTACATTCAGTTGATTTTTTTGTAATATTTACTTTACAGTTACAAAACTTTTAGAGTTACAAAATAATAATACTACTAATAATACTTACACTTGCAGGATGGTTGTAGGATCTCCCACCTCACCTCCGTCTCCTATTGTCAGAGTGTCGTAGGCTATCTCAAGGTCAAACTCTTCAAAGTTGATCTGGATCACCTACAGGTGAAACGAGGAAAACACAGAGACGTCAGAAATGACTTTTAGGTTTTCTGTGAATGAAGAATGAAGGCAGAAACACACAAGAAACACGATAAAAATAATTGAGAAATTACACGATCAAGGTCTAAATTACGTGTCTCAAATGATACTGCTCTTCACCTGACTCCAATCATAAAACTACACATCTGTGCTTCTGCTTAGACTTTCACCTATGACCAAAATGCATTCTACCATCATAATTATACAAGACCAAAGGTCGCATGAGGAATTAAACCCATTAATGTGTCATACAATACGCTGTAATCTTAGTAATCATAGCATAAGGTGGAAGGAGGAGTTGCACTGCACTCGAAGCAGTCAGCATCTCCGCACTGTTCAAACCTCAGACCAGGAATCATTAAACCAATACTCTCTGTTTCATCCGAGACCAGAGAGAAACACATTTGGCAGACAGGAAGAGAGAGAGAGAGTGGAGACAGAGGAAAAAAGAGAAATAAGGCAGGGGAGAGAGAAATAGAAAAGAAGGAGGAAGATGAAGGCGAGGAGGCAACAGAGAGAAGAAAGGGGTAATATTGAATTTTTGATGCTTGTGATGTACAATATTTCTAACTTGAATTCTGATTTGACCCTGAAGGAGAAGGACTGAAAGAGACTCACTCTCCTCTCGCTCGCCCCTCTACCTCTCTAATTGTGAGGAATTTGGAGATTTCCAGTTCTCCACATCCTGCTGGAGGACATCCAGAACTATCCTAATGGTCCGGGCCCTCCTGCACTTTACTGTGCTAATGCGGTGCATATTTCCGAGCACATCAAAATCCCCTTATTTGGCAGCAGCCACTTTTATATTCTGTCCTCAAAGGCTCAGTTTCATTCAGACCTCGGGTTTGTTTTTCCTTCATATCTGCCACCTGAACACCTGGGGACACGCTACTGCTGGTATGCATGTTAACACAGTTTCACCTCAGCATCACTGCCACCTAGTGCACTGAATCTGTGATGAGAGAAATAAATTAAAAGGGGAACACATCAAAAACAAGATTTTTTTAAAAATAGTATCTTAAACATAGGTGAAGCCCTGTCGCTTTGATTCATTAATACTGGCCATAAGAATAAGAAGTCTTCAACCGAGCGTGGTGAAGATCTGGGGATCAGTTCTGGTATCGGTGAGGAAACTTTTAAA
Source organism: Trinectes maculatus (assembly GCA_016785345.1). NCBI lineage: Eukaryota > Metazoa > Chordata > Actinopteri > Pleuronectiformes > Achiridae > Trinectes > Trinectes maculatus. The sequence continues at coordinate 813,715 of JAFBJQ010000227.1, read as the reverse complement.
TATCAAATGGACTCTGACGTCTTTGCCACAGCTCCAACCAGCCGGCGCCGGTGAGGAGCAACGCGCCGCTTGGCCGTGTTTCAGCTCAGTGAATCAGACTGCACAGTCACAGCTCCGGTCAAGTGATTGATAGGATCTGTTTTCTGGACACGAAAACCCGCTCGAGCTCGGAGACGCTCGTGGCTCAGCAAAACCCGGCATGGACTTCATGTTGTGTTGACTGACCTGGTTTGCTTTTAGCTCACTTTCTTCAGACAGAGCAATGTTTCTTCATGCAGCTTGTTGGCAGCGAATGCTGACTAAGGTTTTTGTGCGGCATTAGCTCTTCCTTAAACACAAACCAGCGGTGTGTTTAAGGAAGTGTGTGCAATAGCTCACTGGAATTAAGTTGGGTGGAGATGGAAAAGCAGCAGCAGCTTCACCGTCACCTGATGCGACTGGAGAGGAGTCACACAAAGGGGGTGCGGGGGGTGGGCTATAGAGATGAAGCGGTGATCTGCCCATTGCTCACACTGCTGACTCAGCCTTATCGGCATGTAAGGCAGCAGATTGGATTAAAGCATTACCTGCAAACCTGCTAAACTGTCTCTGGCACAAAGACCCAGAGCATGCCAACACACACACACACACACACACACAGCTCAATGGAGATTAATGTGTCTATTTCTGTGATTACACAGTCACCGTTTTCACACTTATCATATTATTCCTCTGAGCCACATGCACGTTTTCCATACAACAGCATGTCTGCCTGGGAAAATACATAAATAAATAAAAAACTACATCGGTATAAGTGACGGCTGTTTTTTTTCTTACACCTGCTGCATCAACAAAAAACAGGATCAGATATTAAATGAAGATTTATTCTAACGCCATGGCTTTCTTTCGTCGGACACTTTCTTTTCATTTCGCGTGGCAGCAGCGCTTCAGGTAAATTTATGTTGGATGGGCTCACTGCTGCTGTTATCGCAGACAGGTTCTACCATCACAGGAGCTTCTGCAGGTACAGCTAATAATTCACACACTTTGAGAACAGATTATCTTCTCAATGGCAGAGCTGATGTGCTTGAGGTTTAGAAAGCTGCTCTCGGTGGGGATTTAGCCTTATGGGTGATGTTTTTTTTTCTTCTTCTGACTCTAACATAGTGCGTTCAGAGAAAATGCTGCCTGCTAACTCTGCTGAGTTGGACCTCTTCCTGAATCCAGTCCTGCAGGGCCATCAATATTCTAATCTGAAGAGTATAAACACATGTATGAATGATTTCTATCTAATAAAACTATAAAATATGCAGAAATATTTCTAACAATGCTTTACTTGATGATTTTTTTTATTCCGGAGCACATTCTCATTTAACAGAATAGCACCACAGTACAATATAACTTTATAAACGTTATGTGTTATGTTAAAAAATGAACCCTGAACTTAAAATATGAGCCTTTGGAAAAACCAATAAGCCAAATAAATAAATAAACTGACAGGAGGGCAGTTAGTGAGTAAGTAACAGGTGATGAGATGATGTCTGTCATTGACTCGGTTAGCCAGGTGATGGGAAACCACCCGGTCCCCGTCTGGTTCAGTGGCAGGAAATAGTGTGGCCATGCAGTTTATAAAGACAGAGAGTCTGCATGTTCCATTGATGAAAACAGGCCCGGCTTTCTCCTATACATCCTTTACAAACCCCCTAATGCCACATCAGCACTGTTCACACAGCATTAAACACAGCTGGCATATAACTGCATTCCACTGAGTTCACGCACTGAGTGTGTGCGCGCGCGTATGTGTGTGTGCGCGATCGTGAACGCTGAACTGACGTAAGCTTACCTTTGAACCTTATTACTTCAAGTGTGTGGGGAAATTGTGTTTATTGTGGACGTTCTACATCCTTTTGGTGTTGCGTGTGTGAGTGTGTGTGTGTGTGTGTGTATGCGCAATAGTTGAAAATGAACACTCTACATATTTCTCCTCTCCTCTAATTGGTTGCTGTTCATGCAAACATCCATCTCTCTTTCTCCTTTTCTCTCCCTCCTCCCTCCCTTCCTCCCCCCCTCTTTGCTGTCACCCTCTCTCTCTCTCTTTTTCTAATTGGCTGCTGCATTCCCTCTTTCCATCCATCTATGGCTTCTGGCCAATGAGGCGACTGAATTGGATTTCTGCTTGATAAAGGACTTCCTTGAGGTTGTCATGGGGACAATGAGATGGGGGGGTGGGGGGGGTGGGGGGCTCCTCCCTGTCCATGAAATAATAAGAACCAGGAATACCTTGCAGATTCATCTAATGTAGGGGGGGTGGGGGTGGGATTCTGCAACACCTTGTGGCCGCCACAGTCATTGACGTATGGGTGAGCACAGGCACGGCTGCAGAATAACAGATTGTCTGTGACAGCATTACAGTAAACCCTCTGCCACTTGCTCACCCTCCTTGAACATGCTTCCGCCGAGGCGGTACGAGTTATCAGCCAGTGTGAGAAGAGCCCGGCTTTGGCTGATGAAGACTGATGGCTGGTGTCTGTTGCGACTTAGTGTTTTTCCCCTCACTTGTGTGTCGCCGGGCTGCATTCACCAGGTGGCTTTTTAGAAAGCAGCTCAACAGGAACCCGTGGGAAAGGCCACACATGACTTTCGCCGTTGCTATGCAACTACTGTGCTTAAAAATTGCCTTTAATAAATCATATTGCTGTTTTGCTCAGTTTATAATATTTTTAACCTGAGCCCTTAAGTGTTATGCTTCTCATGCTGTGATGCAGGAGATCAGTGATTTCTGCCGTTTGTTGTCAGTATGTGCATCTGACTGCTACAGGTCTTGAGGGCATTATGAATTCAATGCATGCAAATTAGGATATGGAAATCCAAAACTTTATGTTAAAGTGGTGTTGACTGAATATGGCCAACATGGCAGAAGTGTAATTTTTCTCCTCTCCAATGTCCTCCTCCCTCCTCCTCATCTCTTTATTCTCTCTTCCACCATCGTCATGTGATCGTTTCAGCTTGTGCTCTGTGCTGAAGTAATACTGGGTAATACTGGGAGCGCGAGAGGACAAGAGATGGCCAGTGTGAAAAAAAGAGAGGAAAACAAAGGACCAGACTGGAAGAGTGGAGAAAAAAAGAGGGGTGGTTGGGGATGAAATGGGCAGCGACATGTGCAGGCGATAAAACAGGAGATGTTCCGCTGGTGGGAGATGAAGGCTCATTTGGGACTATTCTCCTGCTCTGAATGGTGTTGTGCTGCCTGCAGCAGCCCCCTCCTCCCCATCCCTCTCTTCTCCGGGTACCAGTGTGTGTCCGCCCACTTTGTTGCCTTCTCTCTTCAGGGGACCTGCTGACCACTCACATCCCCGCTAAGCTGCTCCTCATTTCCTCATCAGCCTCCTGAATGAGGACAGCTTCTCACTGCCAGTGAAACAGATCATCACAGCTCCCACCCTGTTTAACCTGTTGTTTACCTGTTGTTTACCCGCCTTGTGCTTTTAAATGACCTCCTGCAGATGTGTCTGCAGATGTTTTCAATGTTTTAAATATTTAAAATATTTGATATTCACTTCTTTAATTTACAGCTCTTCCCAATGTAACTTAAAAAGTTCCTTGCACTTGGACTGCACTGTTAAATCACACTTCTTACCAAGGACCAACTGATGTAGTGTAGTGCAGTGTAGTACATGACATGTATATGTGATGTATTGGGGAGTATTTAGTATGGCACATGACATACTGTATATGTGATGCAGCCTGACGCATGAAGTACATGATACATTGTGGAACATTACAGTGATAAAAAAGATAAAAATGATGTATCGGATCTTCATTTACAACAATGTGTTTGGCAATATTCATAATCATACACCATACACACACATTTAATTTCCACACACACACACACACACACACGTAAAAACACGTGTTGTAGCCTTCAACAGTCACATACACAATGTAGCCTTCAACAGGAAATGTATTGCTCTGGGCCACACAACAGAGGCCTTGGACTGTGACAGAGAGAGTTGTGGTCCTGGCATTACTCATGTTGTGTGGATCTAAATCTGTTTACACATTATCATTATAGGACTAATCTTATGGGAACACAGATGAAAGGTTACTTTATTAAATTTGAAGTTGACCACATTTCAAAGTTAAGGAAATGTTTGATTTCACATTAAGGTGGCATGTGAAGTCATAGAGCCTGTGTGTGTCTGTGTGTGTGTGTCTGTGTGTGTGCGTACGTGCACAGAGTGTGAAAATATATGTGCATGCGTGTATGCGCATGTGCGTGCACGTGTATGTGTGTCCCTAAGGTGCTGACGCAGGTGTTGCCACTGACGACAGAGCAGTCGCAGCAGTGACCCTGAGCAGAATAAGGATGCGTCTCCTGAATACCAATCAGATTCCTCCTGGTGTACCGAGCAACCAATCACAGCTATCCGGCTGACCTACAGCCTATTGTCTGCCCCTTTGCAAGATTAACCAATCACAGAACACGCAGAATTAGAAAGCGATGTGGCCTGACTAGCATATCATTTACTGTACCTGCATGAATCATGACCAACACATTTCAATTATGAGAAAAATGTGGCTAAGCTAACTTTGTCAACGCCTGTAAGAGACTCTGTGTTATAGCCATTAAAATTAGTTTGAATGCATGAAATTTAAACGGAGCAAAGCCCGGGAGCTGGTTCAGGAAGACGACTTTGAGATTACACGCTTTCACCGCTCACGTTCCACCGCCGCCGCTGTTGCTTGTTTAGCATTTCATAAGCCCCGTCTCTCAGCTGTAGCATGTAAGCTCTGCTTTTCAGATCTATTATCGTCTTCGCAGAGTTTAGCTTGGCTATGCTCACAAAATGACTTTACAACAGGCCACGTTTTAACGCAACGAGCAGTCTGAAAGCTCATATTCCATTTCAGGACACCAACGTGAGTGTGTTCGACAGATAGAGGCAAAGGGACAAAAGGGATGTAATGAGATTTACCTTGTTGGGGTTTGAAGCCGTAATGATCCACACACACTGTGCGTTGCTCTCGTACTGAATCGGGAAGTTAGGGGACGTGAAAGTTCCGGAAGGACCTTGAAGATTGCTGCCACATGTCTTCACTGTGAACGGAAGAAAAAAGAAAAAAGGTCAGTGTTATAAATGGCACACTGCAGAAACACAAGTGGTATTTAGCAACAGCTTTTGTGCACAGTTGAGTCGCGGCCCGACAATTAAAAGTGACACATGCTTTGCTCCAAAAGTACCAAAAAGGAGTGCGGTGACAGGAAGAAGAGAGAAGAGGAGAGCCGAAGGTCAGAGAGATGTTATTGACACTGTCAGCAACATCTCCCAGGACAGAGCTACTTAATTGGAAGCTATTGGCTGTGAAATACCACAGGATTAGCTCGAGCTACAGCGTCGATGGATAGAGACGCTCACCAGCAATTTGCTCTCACAACATATTGAGAGTCGACAACTTCCATCTACTTCCTGGATCATGATTACAGTCCACCGTTAAAGAGTTAAAACATCTATGGTGCAACGAGGCGCAACGCACATCTGATGTCAGGGGACGATGTAATAGATTAAGTGTCTTTATTTCGATTAAGCATTGAAGCATGACATGGTTGACTGATACTGCAACCATGACTGTAGTTCATGTAGTATACATAGTTTATGCACACTATATATAGTGCATTTCTTTTCTCTATCTGAATACAGGGAAATACTGCATGTTACTACAGTGGGACTCATGCACCGACACTAAAACGACACTCAGCGGGGTGTTGGAAATAACACATGCAGTTGTTGGATAAAGCAACTAAGCCTTTATTAGTGTGCGTGTTGTGACTGGATGTGATAGAGAACCTGCTTGTCTGTCCTTGGGTCGTCCTGTTAGAGTTGGGAGGTAATTTTCTGGTTGATTTGAAGCAGCGTTTGTTCCTTAATTAGTTTGTTCAGTGGTAGGCCCAAGGAACACGTACAGTTCACAGACACACACATACACACACACACGCACACACACACACACACACACACACACCAAAACAAGTGCACAAACGCTTCCACGCTCCCCTGTTACAGACACGTGTGCGTGCAGTTACGCGCAGATTGACGTGCACTGCACAACAAAGACACAAACGCCCTTAACACTGCTTCTGCATGCAAGCCATTAGCGGTGTCACAGGAAATCTGCATATGTGTTTCACAGAATCGCATAATTAGAAGCACTCCTAGTCACACAAACACGCACCCACACACACACACACACACACACACACACACACACACACACACACACACACACACCTGGCTCTTATTTTAATTTAGTGGTCAGAATAAAGGCAAGGGACTAGTAGAAGATACACACCATTGTGCGCTTGTGCGTGTTCCTTTGTGTGCGTAATGGGGCATGTCTGTGAGGTGCTGTAAGAGAGTGTCAGAACAAGCACAGGACTCCTCAGAGACACCTTATATCTCTCCTGTCTGTCTCTCTATCTGTCTCCCCACCTCCTGGATACCTGCCCAGGTTCCCCTCGACTGGACCCGGTTGATTCTCTAATTCCTAATGCATCTTCAGATGACCTTCTCCTGCTCAGCTCGCTGCTTTTGTATACACTGACAGATACACAAGATGCAGAGTGTGAGTTTCAGTTGCACATGAGAAATGATTTATATGCGTGTCTCAAAGAGGGCCCGTGTTAGTTAGTAACAATGTGTGTGTGTGTGTGTGTGTGTATGTGTGTGTGTTGACAGCTCAATCAGCGTGAGCTGAACAAATGGCCGGTCCATCGCCAGCAGTACGGGCACGGCGTTACCATAGCGATAGCGCAGAGAGAGTTATCATCAGAATTACCGGAGGAGCTAACATCCCATAATTTATATGAAACGCCATCCGTCTCTCGGCCTGCATCTGTCAGTCTCTCACTCCATCTTTCTCTCTGTTCTTTTCATTCGCACCATCTCGGTCCCTCTGCCAGCCATTGTCTGTCGTTCATGATTCACATTACTCTCTATCATCCTCCGTCCATCCGCTTCTCCCATCTTTTTTTTTCTGCCACTCCATGTGTCTTTTGCATGATTTATATAAACACTAATGTTATAAGTACTTCTGTAATTAGTTATTAGGTAGCATATATTTTAAAATTATTATCCCTGCATATTGACAAAATTCACATTGAAAACTTCACTGGCGTTTCACCGACACATTCGAATTCCATAAAGCTGCTACGCTGAGCGTTCTGTTTGCTAATAATAAATCAGCCAATCAATAAAAAATAGTGACAATTAGCCAAAAAAAAAAAAACTACTTAGGTTAAAACAATGTAATATAAAGTTTGCGTACAGCTTTAAGTGACACGTATTTACTTCTAATTAATTAATGACTGGATTTCATAATGGTGCTGTCACGCTGTTGGACGTGTCAGCATTGTGTTTAACATTGCCACTGCGTCTCTCTCATCATTATTTATACTGGCACACAGTATAGTGGGCTGCACGCCAAAAAAACAATACTAATGATTGAAGTGATAATGAATTCTGGGTTTGAGTAAACATTTTGATGAGGTCTATCTGGTACTGAGAACATATTGTTGGAATCATGAGCAAGATTAAGCAAACGCTTCGGGCCGGGCCCGCAGAAAGAGGGAGGATAAAAACGTGTGCGAGCCTGTGTGTTTTTGTGTATGTGTGTGTGCCAACATATCCTCTTTCGGGTTTATGTATTCAAATCAATTGTAGCCCCCAAGGATTCGCACTTTCTCTCTCTAGCGCACGCACACTGGCTCGAACGCATTCACACAGTCACGCATACCCAAACAAACCACTGGGAGGCGGACCAAAATTAAATGACGTTCCAGGCGAGGCTCACGTTGCCAAATCCTGTGCTGCAGCTTCGATGTCCTTGCTCAAAGTTCTTCAAAGTTTTGTTTTATGGCGTCGGTGCGTAACTGACACGGCCCATAAGTGTGGCGAAGGTTTCAGTGTGGCATATTTTTGAGTATGAATTTTATTGCCGCTCACAGCGTTTTGACATTCAGACCCGTCTCCTTCAATTTGATAATTGCCTTATCGACGAAAAGTCTATACGCCATGCTGCTTTCTTAGCAGTATGGCCTTTGTGGTTAGTGAGCCACCCTCTCAATGCAAGGCTAAGGGTTAGTCATCCACACAGCGATGGCTGCTGAAGCAAGCCAAGGACGGTTAGCCACTACCTGTTCCACACGGCGTGCCCGGCCCTGCACCTGAACCAGACACCCGTCTGAACCGTCTGAACCCGTCTAAACCAATCATGAGCTTGGTATTAATGCGCTGATTTAGAAACAAATGAGATCAAATGCTGCTTTGGACTTGTGTATGGTTTGTTAAATGACCTGTTGTACATTCGCTAATTGATTTATATTGTTTTGGGCTATTATGAAATAAATAATGGAATCTTGGCTCTGTATATAACTACTGGTCCCAGACCAATTGCCTGCAGAGTAATGTGATTTTTAAAAGGAAGTTAACAATTAAAGTAAACTACTATTCAAACAGTCGCCCTTAAAAACCTTAAAAACAAGGCAAACTCTCATTAAAGTGACTCTGACAGTTCTGATGTGTAACTAACGAGACAGGTGAGCGGAAATTAAAACCTCAAGTCTCTCTTTTGACATTGTGGTGGAGGTTATCTGTCTGTTCCTCTGTCTTTAACAAGAATAAAACATCTCACTTGTCAGGCTCTCATCTTCACATTTAATTACATGTTGTGCTTCTCTGCATTATATTTGAAAGTTTTCTCTTTTGTATCAACAAGACCAGCAAGTGCAATTTAAACTTTACAATGCCAGGGAGCTTCTATGTAAATCCTGTCCTATTTACAGGACAAAAAAATCCAAAAGTCTCTGGTGACACTGGGCCCTGGCTGAAAAATACCAGAATCCCCCCCGAACTTGTTGTGGTCACACTGAAGCTTAGCTGGTGTTTTTGATTTGGTCCTGCAGGAAGGCCAAACTGGCTGTTTTAAAAGTCTGCCTACAGGAGCAGACAGATTGACCAATGGACAGAGAGGATGATTGATGACATCATTAAGCTGGCACACAGTGTTCCAATGGCCCTCGCTCTGGTCAAAGCTTTAATGGGTACACACACACACGCAAGCAAGCGCGTCCACATGCACATATACACATATACACACACGCACGCACACACACACTGCAACACGAGCACAATCACATACAAAGAGACTGTCACTATGTGCAGTTGTTGTACAGAGCATTTACATACTGGAGCTTATACACATACAGTCCTGTTTCCTCTTCTTTCTATACGTGTGTGTGTGTGTGTGTGTGTGTGTGTGTGTGTGTGTGTGTGTGTGTATGCGCATCAGGCTGCAATATCTACAGTTAGATCAACATAACTCCCAGACTCCACAGACACACACACGCACACACACACGCACACACACACAGAAAGACAGAGAGTTGGCTCACTGGCCTTGCCATCTGTCTATTAATCAAGGTGCCACATGGGCTCTCTCTCTCTCTCTCTCCCTCTCTCTCTCTCTCCCTCTCTCTCTCTCTCTCTCTCTCTCTCTCTCTCGCTCTCATATAACATGTTGTAAGAATGGGCAGATGGACCTTGCTGTTTGATTCTGTAGTTTCTTTTTCATAAAGTTTTGTTATTGTTTTATTGTCAAGTGACACGATCACCACTCTGTCGCTCTCTTACTTTTTTCTTGCATCTCTCTCTCTCTCTCTCTCTCTCTCTCTCTCTGTTGGTTGGCTCTTGTGATATAACGGGCACATTTTCAACATAAATTTCAACACATAATCTTTTCCCTCTGACGGACAAAAAAAGAAACACATTTAGATGTTTTAAAGTGTTTTGACGGAAGTGACCCTTTAATAAATCAGCTGGCGCTGATGCTTCCTGACAGATTGCCTCTCTCAAAGTTATTCATGAGTTTTCACTTTAGCTATTAGCTGGTGTGGAAGCAAAGGTCATATCTGAATTGTGTTCATGGAGACACAGTCTCTCTCTCTCTCCTTCCACTTGAGGCTGAAACAAAGTCGGCCACATAAGGACACTACAGTTATGGAGAACACATTGTTTTCTGACTAAAGATGAAATGTGTTTGTTAGAAGACAAAGTCACGACTGATCTGCTCTGCTATTTTATCTCACCTGTTGAACAGGGATGAACAGTGGCTGCTTTCATTGGGATGAAGTAAATACTTTTCCACTTACAGCTGTTGGAGAACCGCATGGTAACTGAATAAGTCAACGAAACTGCAAAAATGCATTGATTGACCATGAACATTCCTTACACATCTCTACTGAACGCCTACACGATGATAACATTATATCCAAGTTGCTGTGTTATATTAAAATGAGACGCTAATTAATTAGAGTCACTGGCTACTTCAAGAGTTTATTTTAGTTTGATTCCGTACTCACAGTCTGTTTGAGTCAGATTAGTCCTTCTCTCTCGCCTTTGGGATATTTTTGCTTTCAGATTTTCAATACAGGCTTTTATCCTAAAGAGGAAACAGATTTCTGAGACGAGGTTTAAAAATAGAGAAAAAAAAACTCTATATAATATAGTCTCAGTTCACCCCCAAAACTCCCTGTTTGAAGCTTCAAAAGTATGTGTGAAATATTTTTGCGTACTGTCTTCACTTTTAAGTGGTTCCAAGGTTTAGCTCAAATAAGGTGGAACCATTATTGTATATTGATGATGATGGATGATGCTATTTTCGCTGTCATTCCTTTTAACCACTCACTGCATTGAGGTTTTAATGTAACTGAAAAGCACCCTTCAGGTAAATGAACGAGTTGATTGGCTTCATGCCGGTGTCTGTACTTAATTGCTCGTTATCACGTATTTAGTGATGAGGAATATCTGAGATCCAGCAATAATCTTGAAGAGCCAATCAAATTCCAACTTTATAATCTCTCATAACGAGACGGATAATGAGGTTGATTGGCAGGGTCCAATCAGAGCTCATGTCAGAGAGTCATATCCGAACCGCATTGGCTAAATCATATCCTGCCTGCTTACAATCTGTGCTGTCATGGCAACACCACCTACCCCCCCCCGACCCCCACCCCCACTGTGTGTGGTCAACAGGAGAAACACTGAGCAACAATTGGGTCAAGTGGTTGGACGGTGTCCTTTAACCAGAGGCCCAGAGAGCAGGACTCATGGCTGAGCAGTATCTACCCAGCTCATGTGTCTATGAGGAAGATATCGAATCCAGGAGGTTTCCCAGGGTGCAACTCTGCAGCCGACCTGGCACTTTGACCACAAAGTGGAAGGGGGCGGATGGATATGTAGTTTGCGGACAAGACCACCTCACCTCACAAAATGACCTCCCAGGTCCGTCTGGAATCTTTTCTGTAAAAATGATTATCATAATAACTCTTGAAACCAGGAATCCATTCACTGCTAAAACGCTGCTTCACTCAGTTATTCGAATGTTTCACTGGTGTTTATATGCAAATGTCTTATGAAGGATTTGATGAGGTTCCCTCTCAGAGAAGCTATAATTTCAGCAGAAAGAGGAGGCGTGATATTCTTCAGCATTTTCTTCCTTTCTAACTCTGCTTCTTCTTCTTTTCTTGTTTCCCTGCCCTCACTTTCCCTTCACACACACACACACAGACACACACACACACACTGCACGCGCACAGAGTGAATAATGCTTTCTATGTTAAAGTATGTGTCTCCAGCCATAGTCTGAGGCCTAGTGAAGGGAGACATGACAAACGACTTTGGCATTTAACATGACAGACGCCCTCTCTCTCTATCTCAGTGTATGTGTGTGTGTGTGTGTGTGTGTGTGTGACGTGTGTGTCATGAAAGCAGTGGAAGATTTTAATGAAACCAATAAAAAAAAGCTGACAACTGATTGTCTAAAACATGGTAATTATTACAGCAGTTGGAGATGTGAGGAAAATAACGCACAACTGTGTGTGCAGATGACATGTGCTGCACAGCACATTCACATTTCCTCCATCTCCATCTGTGTCATGAAGCGTCTCAGTGGGCGGGGTCTGTTTGTGTGTTGCTACTTCTTACCTTTACAAACAGGTCTGTGGTCGCTCCAGGCTGCGAAGACGTCAGCCACCCTCTGGCAGCTGATGGTCTTACTGCCCTGAAGAACATAGTCTTCTCCACAACTGAACAGCACCTCGCTGCCAATGCTACACACACACACACACACACACGCACACACACACACACAGAGGGAGGGCGGTGTCAGATAGACTGAAAAATAAGGAAAACATGTACAGTTCCCTGTGCATGTTTGTGGGGAGCCAATCGTACCTGAAGTCGTTGCCATGGCGTTTGCCATTCTCCGGTTCCCCTGGGTCGGGGCAGGAGTTAGATGCTTGTCTCACACCGCCTTCGTTTACTACACAGAGAGACAGACGGGTGGAGAGACAGGTTAGAACAAGGTACAGGCTTTCTGAAACCCAAACCAGCACCTCGCTGCATCCATGCACATCCATCACCAACGCTGGAGACTTGAACTTAAACCTGATCTTTCATTGTCAGTATGAATAGAACTTGTTCTTTTGAACACTGTAATCGCGTATCTAAGTTAAAGATAACTGCAGCTGCCTATTTAACCTGCATTAAAGACCTACTTCAGTGCACCCTGCTATGATGTGTCTGTCACGCCATCGGCCATGTTTAACTTAACATACAGCGTCTTCCTGGGGAAACTAAAAACTCTCTCCGCTTTTAGTTCCAGTTTTGGATGTCTGCCTGCCTGCGTTGTCGCTTAATCGCTTTCGAGGCGGCAGGAAACGAGTGGGAGGAGAAACGGTTTCGACGGACCAGGAGGTAAAGAGACACAAAAGGGTTGGGCATCTTCATTCTCTCAGAGATCCACTCTTGACGGTAACACACCAGACAACAGTGGAAGCACGGACAACAAGCTGAATACTCAACAGGCTTCGACATCACGACAAACACATCTGACATGAAACATCTCTATGTCTGTCTTGATTAGAAAACTCCTTTTGACACTATACGTCAGCCGCTTTTACTTCTCCAACTTTGTGCGTTTGTGTGTTTTCTTACTGTCGTTTTTGGTTCGGTTTCCCCAACTACACTACAGAATTTTGTATTTCCATAATCCCCCGGCCTTTAAGAAGTTGTGAAACTTCCGATAGACGGAGCTGCTGGGTTAACTTTGAGCTACAGACGGAGTACGAATGAGGCTGAGAGAAAAAGGCAGAAATCCTCAGCTGCACTTTGCGAAAGGCGAAATAACGTCGCTGACAGGTAAGTGAAAGGAAACAAAACACAAGCAACTCTCTTCCAATTTAAAAGCTCCCTGTTCAAAAAAAAATCTTTTTTTTAAATCTACCGTATTTTTTGTTCTAATACTGAGAAGGATCATCTGCTTCGTGTCATGTGCCACAGAGCTGTTGCTGGTAGGTTTGTAAATAACAAAAGCATCAGAAGTAATAGAACATCTTAATGAGCTGTGGCACATCGGTGACCTATTTTCATTTAATTCGGGGGCTCAACATAACAGGATCTCTCACGTTTCTTAATGAGATCAGGGGTAAGAGTAAAAGATTTAAATAATCCTTGAGTTCCACTCTCATCTTTCTTTTACAACAGCGAAGATAAAAGTAGGCCAATGTGAGAATTTTATTTGTGTTTTTCTCTCCCCCCAGTTCTTCATAGTTCCCTAATATCTGGTGTCAGTAGAATATTACTGGAGGAAAACAGTCTTGGTGCGCTTGTTTACTGCAGCTATGCAGTGAACAAGCACACCCCATGGTTTATTTTGATATTTAAATGAACTGACTGATATTCAGACGAGAAGAAAAAAAACACAACAACAATCATGCACTTTGGTGTAGTATTATATTCGTCTCATGTTTGAAGCAGCAACCAGACCACAACGTGGCAGGGGCCTGTTGATTGCTTATTTGATTATATCAGGTTGAGTGCGGAAGACGACGATTCATAATCTTATTAATGTGATGAGTCCAGCGTCTTCATGAGTCATTATATTTGTTTATTGCCACATCGGTCCAAATTAATCTAAACGGAGATTTTATGCCATCGCGTGTGTCCACAAGTCATTTTGGCTGTTGTAGTAAGTCACTGCTCATTTCATCTGAAAAAGAGGAAAACACAATTCTTTTTTTTCCACTAGTGTGTCAAATGTAATTTCAATTATTTATATATTTAAAGTGAACTCCGAAACTGCTGTTTCTGTATTTAATGGATTTCAAGCACTAGGACTGAAGTTCAGATTTGTTTTCTTTTTTTGTTCAACAAAACCGCTGACTCCACAGAACTCAATTAGGTGTGCCAACACAAGCTGAGAGATGAATCTGGACATTGCTACTTTCACGCAAACCACCCAATCGTATCTGCCTAACATGCGTATATATGTTCAGCCTGTATCAGCGAACCCAGCAGGTGCTTGGTGTTTATTCATATGCATGTGTGTCTTTGTTAGAGTAGATAGTTTGTTGCTTTGTTGGAGCGGCTAATTTGACCATCTGGGCTATTCACACCATAACAGAGGGACTACAAGTACACACAAATCCCACAAAAGTCGCGTACTTTTACACACACACACATACAAAAACACATACAGTAAAACGATGGTATGGGCATGGACAGAGACAGACACACACAGACACACACAGACACTCCAAGAGGTTTTGTGCTTCACTGAAAAGAAAATTAAGCCCAGAGCCAATCAGTGGCTAATAAACATACACAATCATATCTGCAGAGTCGACCATGACTCTCCAACCTGTCAGGGAACCTGATGAATCTGCAGTGCAGCCTGTCTCTGTGCTGGGCTCATCACTTTTCCATCAGCGCATATAGTGTTTAAGAGATCCACACATAAACATATGCTCACAAAGACACACAGTGAACAAGCAAATACATCTGAGGTGTTTAAAAAAAAAAAAGGCAGTGATGGCAACCATGCAAACGAATTCACAACATGAACATGTAAAGGTTATATATGTGCATATGTGTATATTTTCTTTTGTGTAATCTTGATATTTGTCTCCATACATTTATCAATGCATGTTTTGCATTATGTCCTTGCAGTTGTGCAACTATGTGCATGTGCACGTTCTCTATTTATACATCATTTACTGTGTAGGTGTGTGTGTAATACATTTTTCTGTTTTGTTGGTGTGATGTTGTTTGTGATTAAGGGAAGAAATGCACAATATAATTCCTTTAACCAGCAGCGAGCCTTCATACATAACATAGCCTTTGTACATAACTTAAATATTTGTAACTGTGCAAGCATGTGTGCAAAAGAGACAAACCAAGAACTAAAGACGTAACTGCAAATAAGAGTAAATATGAAATATGTGAGGTTATAGTGGGTAGTGACAGTTTCAGTGGGCGATATCTAATAAATGTACTTTTTTTTTCTTTCAGATTTCTTTGTGCTTGCAGTGAATGTTCTCCTAATGTCAGCATATTGAAAGGCTTAAAAATGAAATGAAGTAATGTGTAAGTGGCTTTTCTTTTTTTGCATTAGGGGACGTCAAGTGACTTATGAACCATTAGTACCCTTTCACTTGAAAACTTCACTTCAGGGTGTCTAATTAAAGGGTTTTCAAAGTGTCTCCTTCCCATAACTTGGGCTTTCACAAAGTTCAATGAAACTGTGGGAGCTACAAAAGAAGAACTGTAAATTAATGAGAAACTTTTGTGAACTTATTAAGTGTGGACCCACCACTTTTATATATGTATCACAATTGGGATAATAAACCCACCATAGTGTTTTAATTACAGGCAAATGGTGAGGAATAATAGCGCATGTGCTAACTGTGAGCTCTTACAGGGCATTATACATGCTCTGCATTCATTTTACCATTAGCCTGTATGGAGGAGCACTGACGACCCCAATGACCTTTATGTAAACGAGAAGAGAAGAGAAGAGAAGAGAAGAGAAGAGAAGAGAAGAGAAGAGAAGAGAAGATGGAAAGGAAAGGTGGGGAAGGTGAACATATTAGCTAAATGACATTCCCTAAACAAACGCAGAGCAAGCAAAACCCAAACATGAATCATCTTATCAAAACAAACCATGACAACACATGCACAAAGCAAGCGACCATGACCAAAACACACGTACACAACATCAAACAGGCACAAATAGCAAGCGCATGCTCTTACAAAGGCTGTGGTGTCGTTAACACGTGTGTTATCAAAACCTTTAATATGGCAGATTGGACGTTTTGCACTATGTGTCGGTGAAGCGAAAGAGCAAAGGCTGTTTGTGTGATGTCAGTCAGAGTCAGTGCAAAGTGTCGAATGCAACAACAGCCTTTCTGAGAGACAATGAGTGCAGGCAAAACAAAACCAAACAAAAAGGCGAACACAAAGGCAGTCCAAGCCATCACACGTTCGTCCATTAGCCAAAGTAACAGTAAGATGTGAACTCACATATTGAAAACTTGTTGCCGGAGTCTTTGCCAGGGAATAATTTAACGCCCCGCGATTTAAAATCTACTGATCGCTTCACTGCAGAGGAGAACAGAATACAGAAAAGAGAACAAATCAGAGAGCAGATTGTAGAAAGTGGGGTGGAAAATAATATATATATATACTGTATATATATATATATATGTGTGTGTATACATATATATGTATGAGACCTGGCGAAGGAAAAAAACAAAGCCAAATTCTTCTCCCTCCCCCACAATGCCGAGAGGGAGAAGAGAAAAGTGGAAAACCAAGCTGCAAAGGCAAAGGAAAGTTTAAAAATGGTGGAAACAGACAGCGGGGTGGGGTGGGGTGTTAGGTGGGGGGGCAGAGAGGGGCAAAAAGAGGCGGGAAGAGGCAGGAACGTAGGGAAAAACATTGACCATCCATAACCACTGCTTTTCATTTTCCCTCCCGCCGTTACTCGGACACATACATCACATGGCGGCGGCATTTCTGCTGGAAGCGCCATCATATTCTAAACAAAAGCCGGCACAGGAAATTGCAGCTTTAATCAAAATGGCAACGATGCGAGTCTGTAATCAAAGCATTCAGATAATGGTGTGTTAGGAAATAAATGGTTCCTTTAATCAGAGGAAATCAAAGACAAGAGGAGAGACGAAACGACAAAAGGAGCAAAAGCTGTGTTTTCCAACATGGGCGACGCTGTTTAATATCAAGGTTGGCGAAGTCGAACAGAATTCTAATGACGCGGGGGAGATGGAGTACAGGTGACGGAGGGGGTGGGGGAGAGTTGTGCTGAATATTTCATAGTAAAACACCCTGGGATAATCTTAATTTGACTCCCTCCAGACTAGATGTTTTTCTGCTCGACTCCATTAGATAAATTAAGACATTACCAACATGAATTATTCAAATCTAAACACAAATAAATCTCGGCCTAAATGACAAAGTGACTAATGACTTTTCTGAACGTCTTATAGTGGCTGACGGGTGTCATTTACATATTGACCGGGCTAATCCCAAGAATGTTGAAAAATGGCGGATGAGCTAATGTGCTACAATTATCCTCTATGTTATACGGTGGCTACATGTAAGCGCATACATCAGTGACACTCTAAATTAAATTATGCATGGTTTAGGCCAACAATTATCCTAATGGCATACAGTGTCTACACATATGCTAGCGGTACTTACCATGTTGATATTACACCACGTTGATTAATGAGCTAACGTGCTAACGATTTATCAGCTGTAAAGAGCCTGAACGTTAACTACATCTGTGCATCATTGTGTTTACCAGCATAATAATTTAATGGGGATCCATGTGTATGGCGTTTGCCTGTGTGACACGACGTGCAGATAATCATGTGAAATAGATGTTAGCATCTTCATCCTAAATTAGTCAGAGAACACATTGTACAGTACATTGTACAATATATACAGAACCTATTGTACAGTGCTTAATTTATACTAATACGTCTCTAGATTTTAAAAGCGGCTGCGTATTATTTTTTGTCATAAACTAACCGCAAGTGATTAATTGTATGATTATAATATGTTATATGACACTTCATGTAACATGGACCAGTCAATTGTATATAATAATAATAATAATAATAATAATAATAATAATAATAATAATAATAATAATAATAATAATAATAATAATAATAATAAATGAGAGCTATACTTCGTGGAGCTCTTATTTCTTACTGAGGCTTAATTTAGAAATGCAGAAACAAAAAGTCACAGGATTTTCTTCCTTTAAAATGTTCATTGTGTTTATCTTTTAAAACTTAAGGAATTAGCGCGGCTTTGTGTCCAAGTATTAAATAACCAGAAATAAATTTGAATTGCACTTGAATCCTAAAATAAGTTCACGAGTTAAAGTCGTTTTTAGAAATCTCCAAGCACATAAACAGACTAAAAAAAAAAAAACACCTCTTCACAGGAATCCACCTACACAAGCATCAGATATATTCTTCCTGACACTGGTGTCACAGCGATTCAACATGATAACTGATACCGTATCTCCGATCTCTCAGATGAAAGTGTCTTTCACTGCACTGCATTTATACATTATTGAGAGCACTGATTCAATCGTCGCCCACTTATCCTCCTGTTCTCAGGTCATTTCACAAACTTGAATATTTAAAAATGACTCACAGCGACTACTATGTTAACATTTACACATACGGCGTTGACAGTCTTGGATGCCAAAGTCTTTTGTCCAGTGGATTCAACTGTCGGATTCAACTTGTATTTAGACTTAAAGACAATGCGGGAAAGACGTTAGTTCAGCAACTAGGAGGAAGCTGTGATCAAGATCAAAGCCCTGAAACCAGGTTTGAAATGAATGTCCCTGCTTTTATGCAGCTAAATCAGAGAAACTGGGCCCAAAATAGTTAAAAGTCAATCTTTTTTTCGCCGGTGCAAATGCATTCACTGAATCAAGCGTTGTTAATACGCATCATAAAACCTGTCCTGTGTGAATATGCATCAAAGTTAAATATGCCCATGTTCATACTCTAGCCTACAAGCAGAAGCCTTTCTGCAAACAACAGATGGAGGGGCAGCTGCATTTAAGTAAACCATATTTATAAACTAAAATACTGCATATTTCACCAAAAAAACTGTATTTAACTACCAAGTGAAGTAAAATTCAACAGTTTGTCATCAGTTTACAACCATTTGAAATCTACTGAATGAGTACACACATTAAACTGTATCTATAAGGTGAGTGTTCTGTGGAAATCTGATGTTGGCTTGATTCTTTCACACAAGTAAAAAAAATATATTTCCATATAACAAAGTAATATAAAATAAAACATTAAAAGTATAACTTATAAACTGTCAGGTGCCAAAGGGTCATTGTTGAGTTCAGCTCAAAGTTTACAGGCGAGCTAACTGGCTGCATTTTAGATTGATCCTTTTTAAGGTTCATTTGTGATATAAAGGTGGTCACATGTCACGTGAACTATGTAAAATGTCTGTATTCTTTATGGGAGCTGCTTTGCTATGAGCGTATAATATTATTGTGTCTATACAAACTTCCTGCATTCATTCAAGCACGTACATTCCCGGCAACACTTGCTACGATGATCCCAGTGGTAACGGGGCCTTTTTGATACGGTGACAGCAGACTGCAGAGTCAACAACGAAAGCCAGTGGAGAAAATGCAAGCACCCCAAATAATATAAAAATGATAAAGGGGTAGTTCATAGATTTATGAGCTCATAGAAAACCCTCGAGGCTGGCATTCTGTCTGTAGTGGGTTTGACTGATTCCTAAGCCGAGTGTTACAGGAAAATAGACGTGCCGATTTATTTTCTCAAGAACCTAATGGTATAGTCCACATGTGCGTTTCTTTTGACTGTAATTACACAAGGTAATTAGCTTTTTCGAGATGTGTGCACTTGATCACAAGTAGGTTTGAGAAATTATGAGACTCATATCAAAGGTACCATGCAGTCGACAATATCCAATATGTCAGCCTCCCCGAGGGGTAGGCTGTCTCTGTGCCCGACTTGAATAATGTTTCCGTACCAGTGGCTGACTGGTGATCCTTTTGTACTGACTGACTTATTTTGTTGCCATGGCACTGGCTGACTGATAATGCCGTCAGTTGTTCATTAAGAGCCAATCACAGCCCTGCAGACACAGAAACTCATGAATACGTAATGAAGAGAGATGATGGAGGGTCCTGATTGGTAGGTTCTGCCTCAGGGAAGGAAACAGATTGTTCATACCTGACACACGTTTAGACATATAAACAGGCAGACACACACACACACACACAAACACACACAAATGCATAACACGCAGAAACAGCCACACCCACACCTGGATCCATACGGACACACAACTACAGCTGCACACCTACGCTGTCGTGACACATTAGGAAGTACACAAAAACGCACAAAGATAAGCTCACTTGTAAATGCATGGAAACACAACCACTGACAAAAGTGAGCTCAGGCAAACTAACACATATGAAAATCCTGTATGAGCAGGGAAACAGACTGACACACATGTGCAAGAACATGCATACGATGAACACACGTTCAAATACATACGGTGACATAATCCACAAATACAAACACACATTCACACCCAGGTGTCGGGTTGTTGTGTATGGATTGTAACATGGGGGGGACGTGTGCCCCATTCATGCTTACGGCATATTTATCTTATCTCTAAATCATCAAATGATGGCTTCTAGTGTGTGAACAGCTCGACAAATGTCTGTTTACCTGACTGGAAGTCTATCATATGGATGTTCATTATTTATACTATATTTATATTTATATTTATATATATATATATTTATATTGATATATTTACTACGAAGAGGCGGACCTTATTTCTCAGCTTTGGCACTAAAATCGATATATGACTTGATTGTCACACTTCAGGCTTTTACCTGAGAGGCTTCATACAGGAAGTGTAACACAAGTAAGGTTCTGATTGACTGGATGATTTTTTTTTTTCAAAGACAATATTGTGCTATTGGAACTTAGCTGGTTCCCAAACACTGCAATTTGACTCAATGGGCTCAAGATAAAAGCCATATGAGGCATATGAGCTCGGCTCAGTGAATGGCATTGGATGTATTTGTGTTTTTTCTTTATGGAGATTGGAAGGGAGTCAAAATTAAATGATGCTATATTGAAAACGTTCTATTGGGAAAATTGTGAAATCTCATGCGGAGTGAAAATTTAAAAGCGAGGGGGAATTACAGTCATTACGACAGGAACGCTTGAATCAAAAGCCTCTTGTGACAGACAGAAACAAAATTAAATGAGAATAAATTGGTTTAAACCGAGGCGCAAGCACATTAGAAAAACTGAAACAACTCTAAGTTTGCAAACAAAATTAATTTTGGAAGAAAACCTAATCATCATTTTTCTTGTTATATAAAGTGCTCTGTCTTTTTATAGATAATTGACAATGTAATTACAGAGTGGGGACAATTTTTTTTTGGAAAAAAAAAAGCACAGTCCTGAAGATGATACAGGTTCAGCTGTTTAAAGGGTGAAGTCACTGTAAAGTTATGTTTTATCCCTGTGGCTGCTGACAAGTGTTAGTTTATGACAAGTGAGTTTATTTGGCAACATGATTCACTGGTTTCTGGCTTTGAGCGAGAGCTGTTCTGATGTTTTTTTCTTTTCTTTATTCAGCAGGACGGCTGACTGGAAACACATTTGCGTTTCCAGCTGCAGCCCAGGGGGTGCATTTGCTGGGTAACACAATTTGCTCAAGAGAAATTTATACACTCCCCCCCACCCCATCTGTCCACATGTTTAAACCTGTGGTCTTCCCATTACTTTGTAACCCTTAAGCAAGCACATAATCACATGCTGATCTGCATATGTTACATGCATCACGCATCTGATGATGTGTTTTAGCAGAAGTGTTGATGTGTATGTGCCAGTGGTACAGCTAGCAACAGGCCAATCAGATAGACAATACCTTAGTTATCTTCTAATTATAAATACAAATACATTTATTATAAATTAATAATGTTTTCTTCCTGGTGTCTCTTGGAATATAAACACTCTCATGTCTTTATGGTAAAGCTGCTCTCTGATGACACCAGCTTTGTTAATGCATAACACATCCTGCATGCAATATTACCAGCTGACTGAAAAATACTTAAATACATGAAACAGAAAATCTTTTCACACTGTTTTCTTAACCACAACAACACTTCTTCCAATTCTTGGAAACCCGGACTCACAATTTTGTTACCAACCGTGTACGGCACCGATCTCCAGAATAAAAGCTGAATGTTTTAGTCATCCTGCGTCCCAGGGTGCCACACTCACATTGCATGGGTACAGTCCCCATTGAGAAATTGTGAGCACACGGATGATTCAATTAACTTGCAGTGGTTCCCTTGGTAAGAAAGTACTTCAGCTCTAATTTCATCTTGGCCTGCAGAGTGCCACAGTTGGACACTATAGCGTGCTTCAGAATACAGAAATCACACATTGGCTGTGTGTGCTATGATGAAGAGAAGCATTAAATGCTTTTTGATCCGGAGGTGAAAGGCTCAGGGATGTTGACATAGCTGAATAATTACAAAGCTTTAATTAAACATGCTAATGGACACTTAATGGATGTACTTGTAGTTCCCGGTAAAGATGACAGTAAGAGGCACAGAGGCAGAGCGCCACTTATGTGCAATATTTAACATCAGCGTTTATGGATAGTTGCAGATTTCGGTAAATGATGGTTGAACAACCCGAGATTGGAGGAATAAAATGTAAATTCTGGGAGTAATTCATCCCTTTAACAAGAACTTGATGTCCTGGGGCGAGATCTTTGAATTGAAATGACTATGCCCTTAATTGTTGGCTCTATCAACACGTAGCCTATGGCAGGTTTAAAAAAAAACACTGCTTCTGTGAATCATTTTAAAAAACGTCCATTAAGAATTCAGATGGACAATTAACTCAGTAAATTTGGTTTATCCATTAAGAAGCGCTGCAAGCTGAATGTTACCAAAAGCACTGACTCACGGCAGGCTTTTCCAACAACGACACGCTTGTGTGACTATTTACTAAGCGTCTGTGTGATTAGGCCTCAGCCACGCAAACGCACATGTGACCCCCAGCACGGAGGCTTGCGTGTGTACATTCATATGTCTTCACACACACACGTAACCCGGTGTTGTGCTGAAGCTGATGCTCAGAGCCACTTCAAGTTAAATATGAGGGGCTTAGTGTACTGCAAACAGAGAAATCAAACCAGCGTCTCCCCACTGGAAATGACTCATATACAATGCATGTATGCACACACCTAGGAGTTGTTGGACAAGCCGCTCGACTTGCCAAAGTATGCATATATACTATGCATATACATTTATACATTTATTATCTGCACCCCCCCCACCCCCCTTCAAAACGTGGACACTAATCATTAGGAGTTTATTATTAATTCACAACTTCTAATGGAGCAGCAGCAGAAGGAGGTTTTTATTAACCAAGTGGCTGACCTTATACACAGAAAAGCACGTGTGCGCACACACTGACACACAAATACACACATGCACAGTGTGTCTGACGAGTTGGCAGCATCCGGAGTCCAGCGTTTCCCTCTGGAGCCATAACGTAGCAGTGTCCTACAAACTAAACTAACTGTCAAGACAGATTTTCACATTTGGTCTCAAAGAGGAAAATTAGATTTTTTTTTTTTATGATAGGGTTTTGCCATTAGACTGAATTGACCCCGTGGGCTTTGCCATTGTAATTTATTTTCCTGGAAATATGACTTTAGCAGACTATAGCAGCATATGATTTTGAACAAATATCCTGTATATATATATAGGAATGTTATTAAGGGGATCTATTATTTAGATTAGATTAGAATAAAGAGGATTTGAGTTATGAGATAATTGTGAGAGGGGTAGAGCTTTATAAAAGCAGGAGAAAAGAGCCCAATAAAAAGATTAAAAGATGGTACATCAATGACTAAAATACAGTAAGATCCTTGTTCTATCATTGCAGTCTGAGAAACAATCCAACGAATGCTTCAAAAGCTTTAAACATGTAAAGGAAGATGATCTGTCAGTATGCCAGTGGTTTCAAAAGACATGAAATCAATGGGAGATCCATCTGTCACCCTGCAGCGTCTGTGGTGACATTATCAATGTTTCATTTATAATATTGATCTAACCTCATTTCTGACTGGTTTTAACTGGAATCTTCTAACACAGAGTGATGTGATGGATGATTTTCATAAAATGAATATTGCATTTATTTCTTACTTTGGGAACTTTTTCAAATGTGACATAAAAATGCCACTTTTGAGTTAGGGTTGTGTGAAGATTGCTAAATGAATATCTGAGGCTCTCATTAGCAGGAACTCTTTCAGCCAGCAGACCAGCTGATGCTAAACGAACCAACACATTGATGAAGACTGACAGCTGACAGAGAGCGGCCAATCAATCACAAGTTGGTTGAAAAGTCCACTAATTAATAAACTAACCAATTAAAATGACACCCCTGATTAACACGTTGATTAATCTTTTCAACTAATTAAGATCAATTAAACCAATCAAAATATAATCTCAAGGGGAGTGGTCAGGCTGTCAATCAATTGAAAAAATCTGACCGAGCCAGAGAGAGATATGGGTGGGGGGGTGGGGGTGGGTGGGGTCAACAAGAGGGATGATGAAAGGAGGAAGCAGGAGGAAACAATTACAGGAGGGTCAAAGAAAAGGGTAAGAGGAAAGACGTATGAGGTTTTACAGCGACTTGACTTTCAATTATTTAAGAAAAACATCAAATTTTCTAAAATGAACCACCATGGTGCATGTTTATGTACAAAGTGTAAAAAAATATGCAGAAACACAGTATTAAGAAAAGAACAAAGAATTGAGTTGGAACGAGCTTTGCTTTTGTGTGCAGGTTTTATATCTTTACATGTGTCCTCTGCCCCGTGTCGTCTCCAAACATGACATCACTGTGGGCTTGTGTTGTTCTCTGACAAACTACACAAACAGGGCCCGGTTGCGGTGACAGCACACGGTGCAGACTCTGCTCCCAGGAGCTGGCTGACGTTTTGGATGGCTGAACACCTTATTTTGCCTGCCTGAGTCTGCTCGGCATCATGGCGACTTGCCGTGTGCTTGGATGTGCTGAAGTGCGCGGCGAGGCACAGTGGAGAGTGTGTCAGTAATAATCGAGTGGCACAGTGCAATTTTAGTATCAAGCATGACTGTGATTTACACTCGTGCTGCCTGCCCACTCAGTCAGTGACGCGTGGAGGAAGGCACGGTTTCAATAACCTGGGTTTCCACTGGTTTAACGTATATATATACATATATATATATATATATATATATATATATATATATATACAGGGGGCCCTCGAGTTACGACGGTCTCGAGATACGACGTTTTCGTGGTTATGACACATCTCCCATGAACTTCCTTGTTTTGGCTTAAGCGGTTTGCACCGTAAATACGTACAGACTTCGCACGGGAACTAGTTGGTGCCGGCTCTCCAACACCTCCACAGCACAGCCAGGCTACTCTGCGT
>JAFBJQ010000227.1:756698-788200 GCA_016785345.1 Trinectes maculatus | reverse complement strand
TCTATATATATATATATATATATATATATATATATATATATGATACCAGTCACTGAAATAACTCAGATATTAGAGGCAATTTCCATAAGATGTTCACCTCCCAACAGTGCCTGTCAATCACAGCCAGTTTCCAGCTGTGATGCAGATGTGCCCGACACCTCTGGCCATGAAGAGACCAAACACAGCCCCATGTTCTCCTATTCTCATGATGTTCAATTGACTTGTGATCCACCGAAAACAGTTGGCGGTTCTTCTTTTGACGAAAAAAAAAACAAACAACCAAAAAAAACAAAAATCAAAATGGCAGCGCATGAAAGGCAAGAGTAAAATATAAAACCCGATCTGTTCCCCGGCTGTCTGCACAGTTGTTACAAACATTCGGCTCTGATTATCACTGCTCTGAGACATGGACGTCGCCAAATGAGTTCTCACATGTTTTCCACCAGTTTGGTTGGTGTCAAAGGAATCTAAGTGTGTACGCCTCGACGAGCGGTTAGCCGGGAGTAAAAGACACACAAAAAAAACAGCCAGAGAGAGAGAGAGAGAAACTAGACAGGAGGGAGAGAAAAAGGGAGCGATGCACACAGACGGCGACAGAAAGAGAAACTGCAGAGAAGAAGAGACAGGAAGACCCGAGTCAACAGGCGTAATTAAAGGGAGTTGGAGGCAAAATTATGTGGAAAAACTGTCAGTCGTAAAGGGAAAGAAGCAACGGGGAGAAACAAATAAACGAAAGGGGTAAAGAAAAAAAATGAAAATGAAGGAAAGGCAAAGAAAACGGAAAGAGAAGCTGTCATGAAGGAAGAGATCCGCAGACACTGTATATACCGAGTCCTGCTTATCAAAAATAAACTGCATACATTATGTATAAGGGATCGTCCCCATAACGTAAATCATCGAGACATGTTTTTGGGTAAGCAAGTAGTAGTTATGGTGGAGTGAGTCTCCGGGAGATGAATGGGACGTCCAAATGTGTGCGTGAGAGAAATAGAAGGAGCATAACAGTAAATCCGGCTGTCCATATTTGTGGATGTAATAGTATATTACCCATCTTACCTTGGTAATGGGCGCTGAAGCCACGGTAACGGTGGTTGCCATCAGTCACAAAATGCAGTCTGAGCCAGTTCTTGTTGCTCACAATGGGTGATGGGACATTACTGCCTGACAACCTGAAAGAGCGAAAGAAATACAATTATGGGAAATCGCACAAACACGCTCTTACAAAGCCTTAGCTCATACGCCGGTTTTCGCCAATCCAATAGGCCCTTGAGGATAAGTCACAGTGACGGAGAGCCGCTGAAATGGCCTCGCTCTGAAGGTCCAAAAGTTAAATGTGCTCTTTCAAAGACTGAAACACAGACATGCATCTATGTATGAGTACACACAAAGATATTTGTCTTGCATTCTTTATCTTGCCTGTGTACGGAGAAAGTGTGTGCGTCTCTTGTGTTAGTAGCTGCCAAGTAAAAAATGAACAAACTGAATTATACCCGGTGTCAGGGCTTCACCGGCTTTACCGGGACCAACAGGCGTGTTCTGCAGCTCCGGCTTATCGGCCGCAGCTTCTAATGAAGCGAGAAAATTGTATTTCTTATGCATCGGTTTTGCCAAGATTTCCCAGCTGGTTAGCGGATTCGACCCTGCAACTTTAATCAAAAACACAACTCTCATGTTGGTTTCTAAAGCCGACACTGGCGTCGTATCGGACCATTTAATAGCGATCAGTATTTCTAAAAATTTGACTCCGCTATTCACGTGCATTGCGACTAATATTTTGTACAAGGGAGTTCCTGCCTCTCACACTGGAATGTACCAGTGTACCGAGGCGTTGCTGGCACACAGCTCTACTACATCGGGGCCCAATTTGCAACTGTTTCATCAGATAGGGAGGATAAGATTCCTTAATTGGCTGAGAAGATGAACAGGGCTCTAGTGGTTGGTAAAGTGAAGCATGGCAGGTCGCTGTTATGGTGCCCTGGAGGAGGAGCTGATGGCTCGCTCTTCATTACACTGCAATTGCCCCAGTATCAGTATCCTCATTCCATACACAGGTCCTCTGCTGTGTGGTGCTTTTATTTTGTAGCATCAACCAACAGGTAATAACGTTTGGGACACAGGTACACACACACACACACGCACACACACACACACACACATGCACACACACAAGCAAACACTCACAAATGGTGTAATGTAGAAGGGGAGCTGATCATGTTCACTTGCCCCCTTCTGTAAACCCCTGCTGTTAACCTTCACAGGCCATTAATATCAACTTACACACACACACACACGCACACGCACACACACACGCACACGCACACACACACACACACAGAAACCCACAGCTAGCGGCATTATAGTGTATACACTACTACTGTTATACATATAACCTTTGATAACATAAAGTGGAGCATGGGAATGCTGAGCAGATGTTTTAGTGCATGCGTGTATGTGTGTGTGTGTGTGTGTGAGAAAGAGCGAGGAGAGGGGGTCACCTTGTGCCCTAGTTCATAAGAATTTTCTGATGGCTACTGTTAATCCCCCCCCCCCGACACACACACACACACCGTAATCTACACAATTAACACTCAAGACAGAATTACAATAACATGGCATCTGAGGCATAAAAGATCTTTTGCAGGCATCATAATTTTGAATATTTCCTCACATCAGACTCCAAAGCCATTTCTGGCCATGGCCGTTGCAAAGTTTAGTGTGATATAAACACAATGATGATTCAATATGACCTTAAAGTGTGTTCCAAAAGTTCCTGATCCAAAGAAAAAGGTTCCTCACTTCCATTGTAGATCATCTTTGAAAGACTATATTATAATCTTGAATACAGTATTGTAAATCAATACTGAATGAGTCTTTTTGCTAGACGAGTCTGGACAGTGAACAAGATGGAGAAGGATCAGATAATATTCAGCTGACGTCCATGTTCCAAGACTGACACAAGTTAGTCTATTAATCACTGTAGCTTGAGACAATAGACATTACCAATGTGAATTACATGAAAAAAGACTGATATGTTTATTATTATGATTATATAAAGTATAATGACGAAGCTGCATTAACAATTTCATTGTTTGGTACCCGTCCACCTTCTGTGATTTCTTTTTAATGTCTTTTGTGCCCATTACTTTCCTGTCTGCACAACCCCTCCCTGTGGCTCTTTATATGTGCACTCTCTCACACATATTATTTA
Organism: Trinectes maculatus; assembly: GCA_016785345.1. Lineage (NCBI taxonomy): Eukaryota > Metazoa > Chordata > Actinopteri > Pleuronectiformes > Achiridae > Trinectes > Trinectes maculatus. The sequence continues at coordinate 784,992 of JAFBJQ010000227.1, read as the reverse complement.
TGTTTACAGCTCTTAATTCATTTCCTGCGATGATATCATTACCCATGGTACGTCATTAAGGGTAGAACGTGTGCATAGTCAATCTGTTCCCATATTAAAGGAGGAATTAAACCATAAATCAATACAGACGCTCTCTCTGTGTGTAAGACGTTAGAATAATAAACTATGCGCTCAGAAGGCACTTAAAAACGATGAAGTGAAAGACCAGCTCTCTGCCAGTAGTAGCTGCAAGGTTAGAAAACCAAGTAGACATCAAGAAGGTCACGGAGCTGGATCTCGTCGGCAGCTGGAGAAACCTGCCACACTACATGATGAGATGTAATACACTTAACGCATAGAGCCCTGCATAAATGTATGTGAATGATTAAGATGGTTAAAAAAAATACCATGTGTGCTTAGCAACTAATTACATGGATAATTAAAGGCTCGAATGAAGCTTCCAGCAGAAAACCGAATACTTCCAAAAAAAAAAAAAACCTACCAGTTTCTGGGCTGCTGAGGAGCTGGTTGATTTTCCCCATGTGGACAATTTGTAAAGCGTTATTAAATTATTCAGTTATGCTAAGGCGTTCTGTCTGTGACTGGTAAGATTTTTTTTCCCAAAAATTCCTGCTGTAAAAGCACTTAAGGGCAGCCTGGAGGTGTTATAGATTATCTTTAGATGGACTCCAGAGTTTGTCTGCAATACTGTGGTCTGAGACGACGACCTACACAGTGACTCGACAGTGACACAAATAGAATACAATATACAACATACATATATACAACAAAATACAAAAAATCGGTAATAACTTTTTCATTCACCATTCTCATCAAGAGCAAGATGCTAAAACGGCTCACTACATTTAAAACTTCTCGTATGAAACACCATCCTGAATCCGTTATGGTCATGCATTCCTCTGAAACAACCTTGTCATCTGTAGAATACTACTGTACTACTATACTACTTACTGGGCCTTGCATTTGATCCAGTAAACCACAAGATCCTGCCATCTACCCTCTTTCATTTTGGCCATTGCGAGGAAATAGCTTTCTTGGATTGAATCCTGTCTTCGTGCGTCATGGCAAGGACAAAGATCCTTATCCCTTCCAAGCAAGTGTGCCCCAAGGCTCAATGCTGGGGCCCCTCCTCTTTGCAATAAAAAGTACTTCTGTGTGTCTAATTATCTACTCGCATGACTTCCCATATCACTTTTGCCTGTCACTCCTGCCAGGTGTCCTGACAGTAACAGTGTGGATCTCTCATTCATCCTGGACTCAATCTCCTCTTCACAATATCAATACCAAAATCATTTAATTTCTTAGCCTTTAGCCGAGGTTGCAAGAACCTTGGGTGTCATCTTGACATGACAGTTATCCCTCTCTGACCCATGCTGCTTTGCACAACACAAAAACTTTCCGTACGGGCCATGGTTATTTCTCAACTTGACTATTCCAGTGCATTTCTAGCAGGCTTTCATTCACACACAGCATATTACCACGACTACTCTGCACTACATTTTGTGCATTCGTGTACTGCATGTGTGTGTCTGCCTGTGTGTGCACGTGTGGCTATTCATTAGACAGAGGGGGAGTGCTACTTAATCAGACGATCCGTCTTAATAGCCTCCCCTAATTAAGACAGGTGGGAACTGCTACATGCATATACCCACAATCACATTCGAACATGCACAGAGAGAGAGAGAGAGAGAGCTGTCACACACAGAAAAATGAGCACACACCCACACACACTGCAGGAGTGTTGCATGAAATGTAGTCTAGGTGGAGCCATCATCAATCAGTACACAGAGACAGAGAAGTCCTCAGTGTGTGTGTGTGTGTGTCTGTTGTAAAGATACACTGTCTATGCGTAAGTGTTGGCGAGTGCAGTTTATGTGTGTGTGTTCCTGCTTGCGTGAGGGTGCCTGCTGTGTCACTCTCCATCAATCTCAAGTGGGCAGAGAGTAATCAGTGTTCACAACAGGACCCCGCGTTGTGCTACCTCCCCTCCCTTTATCTCATCTAAATTTCTCTCCTCCTCCTCCTCCCTTCTTGCCTGCTCGCAGAGCAACAAGGTGTTTTTAAACCGGCCTGTTCTCAGGGATGAAGTAAAACAGAGTGGGTGGCTGTGGACCATGATGGGGAAAAAAGCACTTTGACAATTCACAAATTAAGCTGATAGGCATTAAACTTTGAAACTGCAAGAATAACCTGTTTTGAGGCTATACATATATATTTTACATTCTTAATACTGCAGTATACACAGGGATAGCCCTTCCTGTATAAACACTATGCACTTTGTGCAGAGCCTTACAAATGAGACAATGTCCTGTCTGTCTCTGCCTCATGCCAAAGCAAGTGTCAGTGACTCAGTGTGTTAGGACCTGGGATAAAAATATAAATATAAAATCATCAACTCTCCAAAGAAGCGTAAATTGCATAATAAGCAGTCAGGGGTAACCTGAACTCAACAATGTCACTTTACAAATCATTCAATACGGACCAAAACAGCAGAGTTTAGTTTATTTTAGAGGAAAGTCCCAAGTGTAACCATCAATTTGTAACCTTTCTATTCAGTTCTGGAACCTGTGGCCATGCAAATTTTACAAATGTTCCACGACTGAGGCTTGGGACCCTGTCTCACTCACTGCTGTGAATAATCCATGGTCTGGGCCCACGGTCGCACATAATAGAAATGCAGATTCTCAGTGACACTGAATGACTTTTTCAAAGTGTGCTTTAAATTTAAATTGTATTTATATTCATTAGGGAACAGTATTTTTCTTCTGTGCCCCGTGGCTCTTAATGACGGTAAATGCAGCCCTTTTCAAGACTCATTATGCTCCTTTGACAGAAAAGAAAGGGGGGGTGGCAGTGGGAGAACAGCTACTGCAGTTCTGGGTGGCTCCCCACATCTTCTCAACCCTTCTTGTGTGTGTGTGTGGCGTGTGAGTGTGTGTGTGTGTGTGTGTGTGTGTGCAGGAGGAGAGATATAACACGGAGGGTGTGGTGGTGTTTCGTTATCAAATGAAATAATATTAGAATTTCATCACGGAGCGACCACTATCAGTGACTGACTATTTAATACACAACAAGCACAAACACACATAAGGACAGACGAAACACATTCAGCTAAAAACACATAGACACATAGTACACACACACACCCACAAGCACAGACTAGGTGCAGTACAGGGAATTACGATGACAACACATTCATAAGAGTAGAATTAATTTGCGGTGGCTTGTCCAAACTACATAATGTGCTCCAGTGGTGCTCAACCTCTGGCCATGGCCATTTGGGTCTGATTTTTTTTTTTTTTTTGATGTGTTAATGGTAAACATGACATTGCTGGGCAGTGACTTTACAAACACAGGTGCTCCAGAGATGCTCCTCTACATTAAACAACCCCTTGCGCTAACAGGAATTTTCCTTCTGCCAAAAACACACACAAACAAAATAAATACTCAATCAAGTAATGAACATAGGGTTTGAGGATGCTGTTTCAAGTATTTTTTTTCCCTGATAAATGTGTTTAATAGGTTCACTACCTCTTGGGAAATTAAAAAAATATACAGAGATCAAATGAATGTAAAAAAAAGTGCAATAAGTGAAGATGAGCCAAAGCCCGAGAGTAAAAGTGACCTATTTCAGGATTTCATCCCGACTGAATGCTTATTACACGACTTTGTTTGCACAAACACCATAATCTAATTATCATAGACTAATCCAATTATAAACCTTACTTTGGTTCTAAGAGTAATTTGATTAAAATGTTTACATGCATAACAGAATAAGGTTTATCTTCATATACCAATCTTAATGCAATCTTACATAGTGTGTGCTGATTGAATTCACTGTCATGTGCCTTTTCCGTAGCTCGTGAACTCTAACACTCCTATGTTGCCGTTTTCAGCTGCTCCTATACAATTCTGCAGTTTTCCCAGACAGAAGACATCAGCACCAGCAATGACAAACACAGTTGCTGTAAAAAAAAAAAAAAAAAAAAAAAAAAAAATATATATATATATATATATATATACACATATATACATATATATATATATATACATATATAACACTTTCACACACAGAACAAGCTGTGCAACTTCGGGGGAGCTCAGATGGAGAGGCATTACTTGGCATATGGTGTTTACATCTCTGAACAATCTCCCTATAATCACAATCACTTCCCAGTTCTCCATGAATGGAATCCAGCAGACACACACTGTATTACCTACGTTCTTCTTCTGATGTTGTTTAATGGTGGCTGGCAAACAGCTGTTTGGTGCATTACAACCACCAGCTGAATTCTGAGCTCAGATGCCACACATACATACATACATGTCTCCTGTCTCCTTGTCTTTTTCTGCATGGTCGGACATTTCTCTTCTCTTCTCCAGACACTTTTTTTTTTTCAAAGACGATCAAAGGTGTAGGTTAATATGTTGGTAAATTTGCTTAGTCGAGCCGAGACAATAGCCTTGTAGACCTAAATTATTCTTCGGCCCACCAGAAATTGGATTTAAAAATTGATGCCCCCAGAGAAACTGTGTGAAGGTCACTGTTATACTCTATCATGAGCCGGTTTAGCAGCTTGCTAAGAAAGTTGTTTGGTGTATGAACGTGGCGGGTAATAGAATTTCCAGAGTCGCCTGTGTTGTGTATGAGGTGGTTGATGTGATTTGCAGCAGTTTGTATGTATTTATAAGTTTTCCTGTATCTTTAGGGTGCGTGTATGAAATCATCTGATAACTGAGTTTGTTTATGTGTAAGAAAAAACAGAAAAAAAGCGGCGTGTGGGTTTGTGCTCAAGGTCACAGCTCCATTTCCTCTTCGGGATAGTGCTGCTATCCCAGCATCCTCTCTGCCAGCAGCATTGATTAGCACTCAGCAAGTGTAACATCACGCATGCACGCACACACTCACACTCACACACATGCACACACAGCAAAAACCAGGACTCTTTGTCTTACACACGGCTTCTCTTGCAAATCAAAAAAAAAAAATGCAAAAAACAAACAAACAAACAAACTCACACTCTCTGGTGCTTCTCACAATGAAATCCAGCATCACCTGCAGGTCGGCCATCATTGTCACAGTAAAGCCGTTAGACTCGGTACAACAGAAATTTGTGTAAAATAAATTAACACAAATTATAAACACATTTATAGAAACTTTGTTGACAGTTGAAAAATTACTTTTGCTTACAACAACAGCAACATGTATGGACTGCATGGACTTATTGGTGCAGAATAAATGATGTGTGTTATATATGTTGCTGTCAGGTGATGGTACGTTGGTGCCTCCCATACTGATCCCATTTCTGGTGTCATGTAAACCTGCTGTCTCTAAATTGGAGAATAAATCTTGTATACATGATACGACTTATACACTGCATGTAAATACTTTTGGGTTAAATGAACTGTCTGCTAAAATCAACTTGCCTACAGTGACATGTCTCCAGGCACTTGGAGAAAAGGCTTCGACAACAACTCAGCTTAATTTTCAGGGCACTTGAAAAAAAAAGATCTCAGACAAGATGAAAATAGGCGAATAACATACTCTCAATAGCCAAGTCCACCATTACCATTAATTTGATGATGAGCTGTCAAGTAGGTGCATGTAGACCAGGAGCACCAAACAGTATGCTATTTTCTGGAGTCGTGTAACAGACGACAGGAAAGAGCGATGGAGGGAGAGAGAGGTGCAAATAGATGGTATGACAACGACAGTGGGGAGCGATCATTCTATTTAAGATGCTCGACTTGGTTTCAAGGGCAACTGATTCTGAAACAACAAAATATAAAACTTGTGCGTGTTTGTGTGTGTATGTGTGTGCATACATTAGCGCGTGCAGTGTTCGGCTAGGATTACAGGCACTTAGCTCACAGCGATATACTACTCTCATAGGCACAAGCTGACTTCTATGCATACTGATTAGACACACATGTAAGTATAGTGAAACCTCGACTTACGAACTTAATTCGTGCCGTGATCGGGTTCGTAGGTTGAAATGTTCGTAAATCAGAGCGTTTTTTTTCGATCCCTATTCCCTACTCCCTACATAGGGAAATGAATGTAGTGGACTATATAGGGGTTAGGGAGCGATTTCGGACACAGCCTCAGTCACCTGACACGCTCTGAGAGACTCGCACGGGTCATACGTAATGGCGGCGGCCGAGGAAATGTTTTTAATTTTTCTGTGCTCGGGTTCGGAAGTCGAATTTGGTTCGTAAGAGGAAGCAAAAAAAATCTTGAATCTCCAGTTCGTATCTCGAAAAGTTCGCAAGTATAGGCGTTCGTAAGTCGAGGTTTCACTGTATGAGGTTTGTGTGTGTGTGTGTGTGTGTGTGAGTGGGTGGGTGAGACAGTGGAAATGTTGGCAATATTAGTGTGTGTGCAGCTGTCAAAAAACGAATTCTTACACCAACTAACATATTGGCAAATCAGCCATTAGCGTTCTCTGCAGATTGCCATTGGAAATGATTATTTCAAACTGCTAATGGTGATCAGTATATGAACACTTGGTATTATGAGGCAGTTGTTGCAGACACAGGTAATTGTGTTAATAAGTATCTGCCCTCTACTTCTTCAGTTTTGTAGTTTTAGTTGTTAAATATTCAAATGATGAAAAACACACAAATGAATCAGGTCAAATCCAATCGGTGAACAACACAAACACAACATAATCCTCAGCCTATGAACCTCAGAAATGTTTGTCATGCTTTAATCTCTGCCGAACAAATTTAGAAAGGGGGCTACAGTCAAGTTTTTTTTTTCATGTCTCTTGCTATGTTTACTGCACTGAGCAAGGAACTTTAATATGCATTTACCATGAAAACAAAGACTGACAGCAGATTCATGCCATTTCCAACACAAACAGCTGGGAATGACCTCCAATTGGTGGAGTGCTCACGGCGTCAGTCCGTCATGGACATCATCCCAACAGAATGTCCCCTGGATCTCTACCTTTCACAATAAAAGCTAAAATGTCACATTAAAAAGGAATGTGTCCACGTTCCTCCCCTGTATTAAAGACGGCTTTATGATAACCTATAGCAGAAAGAGTTGAAACACTTAACTGATTACATACAGGCATCGCGTCGCTGACGTCAGCCATATGCAGTGTAAGGATGTGATTGGAAAGTAGTTAGTATGCTGGCTGCTCAGCCACTTTAATGTCATTCCAGTATGTCCCCTCCCGTCTCTAATCACCGTCTGATGAGACAGATAACTAAAGGTTGTTTACACAGGAGTGGGGATGGAAGCAGCGTTGTTTACTTTTTGTCAATATCAACCTTTTAAATATTAAAACATTTTTTCCTGATGGGAACAAAGAGGGTGTCCTGACACTGACAGACCACAGGAATGTGTATCATGTGCACATTTATATATGAATGCATTTATGTACATGCAAATGAGTGCTGGTACAGTACATGTCCAAAACGCCATCAATTTCTTCAGCTCTCAATCACTCACTTACTTAATCTGTCTCAGTCTGTGTGAATGTATGAATACAGAAGTGCTGCTTATGTGTCCATCCAGCAGTAACATAATTTTGACCCGAGAAGAGACTGAATTATTTAAGTCATGGAATTGCTCTACGTGCCCGGAGACCCTGATCTAGTCTACGCCCATAATGACTTCCAGCACACACACACACACACACACACACATCGACACGCTGTGCACCACATTTATTACGCAAACGTATCAGTGAACCTATTTCCAAAATCGGGTGTAGGACTGAGCAATGAGGACGGTGTAGGTCACCGGAGTAAACAAATATCAGTGTCATTTACCTGGAGCCTGATGACGAATGCGTCCAGATACAGCACATTAGCCTGCTCAGAGTATCACGGTGAAAAATGGCACGGTGCAGCCATTAGGTGATGCACCTGGACAGCAACATCGCAGAGGTACACTCAGGAATGTAAGCAATGCTACAGAGGTATGATGGGGTGAAGGAGTGTGCCTCTGTGAAAGGAACAAACTATGAATTATTAACATGGGTATCAAAATTCATGTTTTTCTTTTTTTTGTTTTTTTTTTATTATGTATTTATTATTGAATCAATATTCGTAATATTATTATAACATTATTTTAACTTCTAATGTTTGTATGATTTACTTACTGGACAATTTACTGAGAACTAGCGAAATAAAATGATGGATAACGTGATTTGTCATTTGGCTGTTTTATGACCTTTCTTTCATTGTATTGTTTGCTCCAGCCTGCACATCAGAATGTCTCCGCTAATGTTTTCAATAAACAACCTTGAAAACATTTATAAGCCTGGCTGCTGGGGAAAACCCATGAAACGGGAAACATGAATGGAGTATATTGTGTGGCATTGTAGCGGTTTGGGAATAACTTCACACGAGCCCGGATGCCAGTGAAACTGCATCACTCACGACCAATCACCAGCACATTGTGCCCTGAAGGCCACAGCCTGAGCAGTATATACTGGTCCTAAATACTCCTGAGAAAGTGATTCTTCACTGCAGCACACTTTTATATGTGCCAACAGCTCAAACTGAAACGAAACACACATGAAGAGAATGACCTTTCATTTATTTGTGTGTTGAAGCGCAAACAAAAAGGTATTTTTGTTATAATTAGCATCCCGCCAAAATTATATATGCAAAGGTTTTATGACAGAGAAATGGAAGTACGGAAATATTCCTCTGAAAAAAAAGTATTGCAGATTTTTATCCATTAACTTAGCAAAAACTTGATTTTCTAATATAATTAAGTTTTTGCCAGGAAATTAAAAACAAAGCTATTTTTATGTCGGTGTTAGGCTGGTGTGCACATGTGCAAAAACTAACGCCTTCCATTATTACCTCCATATAATTACACACAGCAGCAGCAATTGTTAATCAATACTCTAATTTACTAAAGGTCAATAAGCAGCCAGAGTAATAAAATATTGTTATGATGAGACCATCTGAAACACATGAGGAATAATAGCAACCATGAAGAGCTGTTTTAAAACTAACCAGAGCAGATTAGCTGACTTCTCTGAAATACAAAAGAAACTGGAAATAAAAAAAGCAGTGTACATGCATGTGCTCGCATTCTTCTCTCACAAACACACAAACAAACACAAACACAAACACACAAATGTCTATATGACGTGAGAAAACTTGTCTGAAACGACTGGCATGTGACTTTCCCGTCCTCATAACATACGCTATATTTCAGAAACTGTATTTATTTATATTTATATGAAAAAAATGTCATACCCCAAGAACAACATAAAAAAATATACTTTATATCGGTATTGATGTTTTGGTTTTATTACCTGTTCCTGCCTGACTTCTACCTTATTTTTTATTATCTGTTCTAACTTTTTATTACTGTACTCCAAGTGTGGTTAAACAGCACCATCAATTCAGAAACTTCCTGACTGTGTGATCTCTAAAATAATCCTTTTGTGTGTGGGTTTATTTTTTTTTTTTTAAATATGGCACTATCACATATGCCACAACCACCCTGGGTACTATTACACTGCTCATCACACTGCTTCCTGTTCAGACAGCGTATGACACTGTGCAGCTGGATATTTGTTTTGATTGGTCAACCTTAACCCGCCATTGTGCTATGAAATAATGGACATTCCCCAATAGGTCTGTTCCCTACTATCCACACATGAATTACACTGTTGCACAAATGTTCCATTTTCACAATCCAGCTAATTGTGTCTCATTTATAGCTGGGAATGTTGCCTGGATGCATCTGCACTTCCAGGCTGAACTGTGACTCATCCCTCCACTGGTTGTAAAACATTTTCAAACACACTGTATGAAAATGACACATGGACAGCACTGGCATACACATCACTACATGACATAAGAACTGGGACATAAACGCATGAATGGACACATATATTTTGGTCAAATATAAAGTGACTCACCAAATGGTTGGTGGTTCAGATCCCTCAACCTCCAAGTAGTCATACTTCTCCTCTGTCTGGAAGTCTGTAAAGATGACAGAGATGGTGTCTCCAGGTTCGGCCAATAGGATCCAAGTACAGTCGGCCTGGTTACCATAGTTGCCGGGGTAACCGGGACTGGTCACCACCCCACTGCCGCCCCTCACAGTGCCCCCACATGTGTCCTCAGCTGTCAATCAAATCAGAGTGACAAATAGAAAACCTGGGTTAGGGAGAGGAGGAGGGACCGAGGGGGCGGACTTTTTTTTTTTTTGTAATTCAATTTCTTGCTTTTTGGACAAATTCTTTTGATTTTCACAGCTTTCACATGTATAGATACATGATAGAGTGGGACAATTGAGAAATGAATCAATTATTTTTGTCATCAAATTTGCGATTGAGATCGAATTTGTCAATAGATCAAGTGTTTCTGAATCATTCAGGTTGATTACGGGTCAGCCAGCCCAACTCCCCACCTCTCTCTCTCTCTCTCTCTCTCTCTCTTTCTCCCTATGAGGCAACTTTTCTTTATTACCATAATTTTAGAGTGTTGTTCTCTCAACTCTTAATGTTACTTTGTGTCCTGATTGTTAAAAATGACTGACTTCCGTAGAAACAAACTATGGAGTTCTTACGTGACACAAAATATGGAGTTCTTACGTGACACTTCAGTTAAGAAGTGGATATCATATAAAATATAAAAGGAACATGGCATCAGAATTTATAATCAAAAGCAAATAATCCATTGCCCCAGTGATAAAGGACACAATGTTGAACCTTTTTTTTCTGAGAGCGTACACGTCCAACTGTAAACACAGTATAAATTATACCTGTATAATTTATAGTTATAAATACAAAAAGGCAATACTGCCTGTAACACACTCGTACGACAGACAGGCATTTCTCTGCATCACCAGTGAGTGCCATTCGGGATGACACATGACTGCTCCACAGCACATCATGTCGATATCATCGGTATTTAGAGGAAACGGAAAAACAAGGGGGCCGTGCGCTCCTAAACGGCACTCACTGATAAGCAGACAAAGACACATCTTGTGTAGGAGTGTGTAGACAGGCACTGTCAGGTATACATGCACATCCTTCAGGCCCATCCAGGCAGCGGGGCATTGGGGGCTGCATGTACAGATGACAGAGATACGGTATGGACCAAGCCAGACTCCGCCCACAGGAGGGGGGAAGAGAGTAACTGTGGTCCAACACTCACATGGAGCAACAGACAATAACCAATAGAAATAAATAGGGACATTAGCAAACGATATTAGAAGTGGGACTGAACAGAGTGCACTGAGTAGAGACAGGAAATACATAGACAGTTTTCAGGGCAACAGAAATATATATAGGAAACGAACAGAGACAAACTAAACTGGAGGTATACAAACAAAACAAAAGACTGAAACAGACAAAGAGCTGGAACTAAGTGTTTCAGGTCGAAAACAAGACGCAACACTGAGCAAAAACCAGTGGCCGAAATAAATGTCGAAATAGACTTTCAATACATCGGTGTGAGAGTTGAGGAACACAACACACAAGTTTGTGTATCACTAAAACGTCCGCCTGTGTCAAAGTGTGTTGACGTGATAAAAATAACGAGTGCACTGTCAGCACGACAGGCGCTGATGTGTTGGACAGACGGAACAAAAATGCATCATTTAAAAACGTACAATTCACGTATCAAAACAAATTCAGACATGCAGCTGAGTCATGCGGAGAGAGAGACACAGTCAGACAGACATGCAGACAGGCAGGCAGGCAGGCAGACAGGCTGAAAAGGCACTTTCCTTTATCCAAATAGACATTCATTCCACAGCTCGACAGTTAAGAAGATTTGTGTAAATGACCCAATACCCTGAACCGAGACCCATTGAGACCCCATCACATTTGCAGCATCCTGTGTGTGTGTGTGTGTGTGCGTGTGTGTGTGTGAGAGAGAGAGGGACACTGCTGATGACAGCTGTCACATCATGACATCCTCAAGTAGTGGCGTACATGTACCTGCACACACACACACACACACACGCACACACACACACACACACGCACACACACACACACACACACACACACCTCCAGCCCTGCAGCTTATTGATGTGCCTGTGACAGTTGACAGACAGGTGGAAAGGCCTTAAGGTTCACTGATGTGTGGATCTTATTAAAGCAGGAGAAGGAACTTGTTAAAAGGGGGTGGGGGGTGGGGGGGGAGGATTACAAGCGAACAGTGTTCTTTGTGCGACAGATCATCCGTGAATGTGACACTGTGATGTTATGGCATTAAGGTAATTTGCCGATGATGTTATCACGCACATAAAAAAAAAGAGGCGACCATTACTTTTAGAATCAGTAAAGTGGGACGTGGCCGTAGATTCGGGTTGCACCTGAAAGCGACCACCGGGATTGGTGATTACAAACAGGGTCGTTTAAGATGACACGTGACGCAATTAGGAACCGCGCAAATTCCGCTGTGTGTCACCTCGTAATGGCAGAGCTGAGCAGGGAGCGCTTCAGGAGCAGCTGCTCTAATAAAAAGTGACATTTGTTGCGTGCTCACAGGTGGGAGAATGAGGAAGTCAGGATACATACAGCCAACACTGATTACCTTCTGCTGAACGTTCCTGCATCCAAGATGACATGGAACAAGTCAGCTCTCCATGTAGCACGTGCTAACGCCGCCGACCGCGCCATTAATCGTGATGGGACATGTGTTAAATATTAGCATCGCGCGCACGTCAGCGCCTCATACCGTCGCTTCCCTCTCCGTCTCAGCTGCAGCACAATATAAACATGGCAGCATGAAAACAACGAGCAGTAAGAGCAGGTCACGGCTTATTGTGCAGCGAGTAAATGACGTTTCCAGGTAGAACTCTGACTCCGTCTGAACTGACTCAAAGACTCAGAGAATGGAATTTCATTACATGTGAGTCTAATCAGATTCTGGCAGAAAACGTTCAATCCAATCATCTTTTAATTGACTGACAGCTAAGGAGCAGTGGAGATCAATTGCGTTGCAACCATTACAACTTTGGTGTTTTTCTTAAGTACTGCACGTGAGCACAAAAAACTTTTTGGCATCACTGTTTTTGATGTGATTTCATTACAGGGGGCCGAGTGGAGTGAGTCTATAGGTGAGTGAGCGTTTTCCTCTGCTCTGATCTTTGCTTTTATCTCAGATTGGAACCTGGGGAGGTTCAATTCATGCTCTCGCCCCAACACCCTGAACCAGAGCAGGAGGGAATGTGTGTGTAGAGGAGGGTGCTGTGTGTGTGTGTGTGTGTGTGTGTGTGTGTGTGTGTGTGTGTGTGTGTGTGGCGCAGATAGAAATGTAGTGTTTACCATGTTGCCTTCATTTCGTATCACATCACTGGCCTATGTTGCCCTTTTCCTTGCATCGCCATCCTCTCTCTCTCTCTCTCTATTTTCCATTAATATTATTTTATTTTGTAAAACAGCACATCTGCCCCCTCTCCCCTCCTCTCACCCTTTCCTCCTTATCCTCCACCTCCCTCAACTCACCCCCCTCCTTCTCTCTCATGGCCTGGGGTGCTTTGATCACTCGTTCTTAGCCTCCTTATCCTGCCTCTCCCTCTCTCTCTCTCTCTCTCTATCCCATCCATTCATCCCCTCTTCCCCACTGTGCTGCCATCGATATCGCAGTCATCCGAGGATTCCTTCTTCATCCTGTTTCGCTGTGTCTTTCTTAAAGATCTCACTTAGTGGCTCTGCATTTCACTCTTCCTCCCTCCCTCTCTCTCTCCCTCTCTCTCTCTCTCTCTCTCTCTCGCTCTCTCGCTTGCGCGCTTTCAGCTGATTGATTTTATGTTTAATGGCTTTTCTGGCCTCATCTCTTTTTTTTTCTTTTTGCCTTCCACTTGCTGTTCCTTCCCCCCCTCTTCCTTTCCCTCTGTCCCATAACTCCATCCCTTTCCTGCATCACTTTGATAGTCAGATCACTATCACCATCAGATTCGGACACACACACACACGCACACACACACACACACACACACACACACACACAAACACACACACAGAGAGAGAGAGAGAGAGACTTCAATCACAGAAGACCCAGTGTGCTGTCAGCCTCTAAGGATTATGGGCCATCTACATCATCCTCTGCTCTCCTCCGTCTCCAGGCTGTATCCATCCATCCCCTCTGCTCTCTTATCTACATCCACCCGCCCATCCATCAACCTCTTGCCCCCTATATGCCGTAAAGCTGAATATATATAGCCACCCCTCTTTCTCCCTCATCACTCCATCTGTGCCTTTCATACCTCAGTTTACCTGCCATGAATGACAGAGCAGACAGGGGAAACGTCTGCACAAAAATGACCCACTCTTTATTTATTTATTTATTTTTATTTTACTCTTAATTTTAATTTGCATCAAAGCTTCCTCAGCAGCCGCACTACCTGCCAAGTTGTCCCGAATGCACGGAGGAAGCCATATCAGTCCCAATGTCACTGTCAGCGTCCGGTCATGCCAGGATGCATTAGGTGACAGTTTTGGATGCATGAGAATCACATCCTACAGACGGCGCCATCAAATTTGCAAAAACCAAGTAATGGAAGCGGTGGCAGCACAAGCAGCATCCAACTTAGCGCCTGGACACAGTCCAGCAGGACGGCAGGAGGAGGAGGAGACCATTTGTCACTCTTCATCAGACCGACACGTATAGGATTTGTTTTTCTGATCTGGCCGCACTCTGTTCAAGGTTTCCCCCCCTGGTTCAAGGGCAAAATGACTAAGCTTCAGTTAGTGAATCAACCGTCGTGATTATATAGTACGTCAGCAGTCTCGTTTGGCTGATACTGCAGTTAGACTTGGAAGGACGGGAGTCTCCACATCGGCTTTCGGAGTAGATACATACTATTTCTAGAGCAACAACGGTAATGTCCACAACAGCAAATTCCTATTCAAGCAATAATCCGTGCCTGCAAACAAATCTGTGAGTAACATGAATAATAATATTCCTAAACGGAGTTTAGAGAGAATGAAAAACAGAGACAGGAGTCAGTGTCAGTCCTTCCCCCTGTTCCCGATGCGATCCACTGTCAGCAGGTCCAGCAGGTGGCGAGAGGAGGGACTGATTTGCCTCAGACAGTGGATCAGTGTACGAGAGTTTACCCGATTCTTCACAACAAGACGCCTTTTTGAGATTTTCCAGTGCAACTGGTGATTATCCTCACAGAGCTCTGTAGTTTGACATGCTGCCAGGAGACTGCGGACAAAAGAGTTAGCATATTGTGTGAGTGTGTGTGGGGGTGGAAGGGAGGGGTGGGGGGGGGGTGAGTTGAGCCCTGCGAGGAGAGGACATAGAATCGGCGAAGTGGGAGCGGTTTAAAAGAAGCCTCTCTATTAGAATATGACCAATTTTACGTACCAAACAAAGGGAATTAGAAACCAAGTCATTCCTGCCTCGAATAAACACCTCTTCCCTTTCGCACTTCAGTTAAACGAACGCCACGGTCGCTAATTGAAGAAATAGGGTTATAAAGCTCAGGGAAACACTTCATTTCCATGTGCCACAGTGAGTGTTTATATTCACTCCTGATGTTCTGGCCTTTAATGGTCTATCACTTAGAGTCTCGTTTCACCTAATGTTGTTTTGTGGGACATAGCACTCCCTTCTTCTGCGACCATTTTCCTTGTTTTACTTTTGTGTAATGTGAAAAAGCAATAACCTGTGTTGTGTCGCTGTAAATTCTGCCCCCCCCCATAAAAAAAACAAAAATTACAGCACCTACACTCCTCAGATAATCCAGGGTGCTGGACTTTTCTCTAACGGTCGCCTGCAGTTACATAAAGCACAAGTAAAACGGGAATCCATCCGGCACACAAACCTCCAGGGACGCTGACTAACTCAAGAAATTGTTCAAGAAATTATTTTTCCATTTGATTTAGTAGTGTATATATAAGTGGGTATGGAAAACGACACACCAGGGGAACGGCTTTCACACCATCTGCTCCTATAAAACAGCTCATATTCCTTGGCTGCCACCAACATGTGGGCTAAAGCCATCTGGATGTGGTGTCTATGATGTTACTTTTTTACATCAAGACTCTCATAAACACCAGCTTTGACGAGATCCGTGCTGTTGCACGATCTGCATCTACCCGGCTCAAATTCTGTCCGAGTGCTGAAACGTGTGATCGCTGTTCGCTGATGCAACGGCTTGTCATAACCAGGAAGTGCATCCCCCCCCCCCAGGGTCTCAGGTATCGAGCGTTGTGCCTTTAGAGCTCGGCTGCCACGTTAGGCTTTGAAAACGCGCCAGGAAAAGAAAAGAAAAGAAAAAACACATTATACTGCGTATGACTCACTGTGTGTAGCCGTCGTTGTATCTGTGATTTAGACACATTAACCTCAGTCCTTTGACGGTGACACTGCCATAACTCTCATCATTTCCCTGCGTATGTTTCTATCATCTTTTACTATCATATCAGAAAAATAACATTGGTCGCTGTTCTTTGCTTGCCAGTGAGACAAGCTGTCAAAGTAGTATTTAGGGCACACGCTACCCTAAACACACACACACACACACACACACTAGTAACCATGATGACCTTCACATCCACACACCATCTGTCCAGGGATCAAAAAACAGATGTTGTCTGCCAGTCAACTAACTGCCCGACATTTAGACCAATTAGGGCAGATACCAATAAGAGTGATTTAATGGACGACGTGGAGAGAGAGAGGACGCTGATTGATCGGATTTATCAGGATTATTATTCTCCCGTATTTGCCGGTTACAGACAAAGCTGGACTAAGTTTGGCTCGGTTACATTCCTCCTATCACCGTTGCCATCTGAACCCCGGTAATGAGCCCATGTCAATTATTTTGGAGAGCGACAATAGCGGGAAAAAAATGTAAAAAGTGCCACAACACTCCAGGCTTGTTGTTTTTCCTGTTACATCTGGTGGGAGAATCCTCTGTCTGTGAACACATTAGCTACACCGCACTACACTGTTGTGCACTACAGGTTCTGCACATGTTAAGTGGTGCAACCCTCCACAGTGTCACGAGCTTCAACATCTCATTCAGGGGTGTGTGTGACTTTATGGGCACGTGTTTATACCTGTGTTTATGTGTACCCCTGTCTGTCTGAGTACAGGCCATCAATACCTGCATGCACGAGAGGCGGAGTACAAGAGACCCCGGGTGTCAGTGTGTTTTAAATGTCATCCCTGACATCTTAAACAAATAGCTGCACACTGAATTGAACACATCACAGCCCTGATGAAACACACATTCATTTTCTCTGGAGCCAGATCCGCTTGTCTGTTGATTTTCTTTTCAACCATGTCCTGCAAGGACAGGTGTTTTTGTAACACACACACACACACGCACACACACACAAATACACACATTTCCTAGACGCTATGATGCAAACATGTATCAGTCACAGACATTCACATACAAGTACAGAATCCAAGATGGGTTGAAAAAGAAACGAGCAAATTAACAACAGTCAACTGGAAATTGCATGAAAGCAAAGTTAAGGCGTCGAATGGAATTTTAATTGGCGAATTTCTCAGCTGGCATTAATGTGGCCTTAGTTCTTCATCCACACTAACACAAAGCTCCATCACCCACGAAATATCACAAATAACAGGCCTCAGGCTGTTGGACCAGAGTATCACCAGGAAAACAGGAGAAAAATCTTCCCAACTCGTTTATGTGTGTGCTGACAACTGCAATAACACACATGAATTATCTCCGGTGTGAGTGCGAACGAGGAAGAGAAAAGACGCCTTTAACTTTCCCTGAGGCTAAACAATAATAATAATACTATGCGATATAGGTTTTGTGTTACAAAAAGAGACAAAAATGAGAAAGTGTGAAAAGCGATGTGTCTTTTTAAAGGGAGAATTATTAGATGACTGTCTCCAGGCTTAATCACAGTAATAAGCTGCTGTCATAAAGAATTTGATAGCAGGATGCCAAGTCTCTGGTGATGACACCCCCTCAGAATGCTGACACTTACAAACCACTGCTTGCAGATAGGCTGTTTACACTGGGAAAAGGCAACAGCAATACACATTGATACAGATCAGCCAGCACCACAAAGTCAAATCTTTATTTTAGTCTATATCTTGTTGACATTTAGACCTACATGGTCAATATATAGACACAAAGATGGCGGTCGATATCAGGTAGAAAAATTCAGCAAGCTGATCACAAGTATCGGCACTAAACCACATCGCTCTCCCTCTATATGTACAGATGACCTTTTTTTTTTTACTTTACATAATCAATACTTGGACATGAAAATGTAAATCATGTCCCTTGAAGTCACAGGTTAACCTTTAGTGTGACCTCTCTGAGAAGCAACGTAATGCGAAGGAACCAAAAAATAATTTAAAAACCAAAAAGAATTCAAATAAATGGCTTCCAACAACAACCAAATCTGGATATCATATAAATTATTATATAAATAAAGATTTAAACTCCATTCAGTTCAATGCCACAACGACAACAGCATGAGAAGGAAGCGCGGAATATTCTTGTTCCTCCATCTTTCCCCCCCCGCGCGGAATATTCTCCCCCCCCGCTCCTTTGTGCCTCAGTTTCTGACCTTGAATTCAGTTCTCAATCAAAGCGCGACTGTCTCCAGGCTTAATCACAGTAATAAGCTGCTGTCATAAAGAATTTGATAGCAGGATGCCAAGTCTCTGGTGATGACACCCCCTCAGAATGCTGACACTTACAAACCACTGCTTGCAGATAGGCTGTTTACACTGGGAAAAGGCAACAGCAATACACATTGACACAGATCAACCAGCACCACAAAGTCAAATCTTTATTTTAGTCTATATCTTGTTGACATTTAGACCTACATGGTCAATATATAGACACAAAGATGGCGGTCGATATCAGGTAGAAAAATTCAGCATGCTGATCACATGTATCGGCACTAAACCACATCGCTCTCCCTCTATATGTACAGATGACCTTTTTTTTTTACTTTACATAATCAATACTTGGACATGAAAATGTAAATCATGTCCCTTGAAGTCACAGGTTAACCTTTACTGTGACCTCTCTGAAAAGCAACGTAATGCGAAGTAACCAAAAAATAATTTAAAAACCAAAAAGAAATAAAATAAATGGCTTCCAAAAATAACCAAATCTGGATATCATATAAATTATTATATTAATAAAGATTTAAACTCCATTCAGTTCAATGCCACAACGACAACAGCATGAGAAGGAAGCGCGGAATATTCTCCCCCCCTACTCCTTTCTGCCTCAGTTTCTGACCTTGAATTCAGTTCTCAATCAAAGCGCGAACCAACATGAAGGTTGCACGCACAATTTGTTTCTTCAAGGGATCAAACACATGTAAAGCCATATTCTTCTCTCTTTCCTCCTGCTTTACATCTGCCCCCCCCCCTTCTCTAGTCCTCTCGTCCGCCACAAAATGTTCGACAATCGCTTCCCACTCTTCGAGGAAACGTGCATTTTCAAGCAGTTTTAAATACTCTGAGTCCAATGCAGCAACTGCCTGGTATCTGGATGTGTGTGTGTGTGTGTGTGTGTGTGTCTGTGCACATACACCCTGTGTAAACATGAATCTGTGCATGTCTGTTGGTGGGCAGCATCCATTATGTGCGTTGATTATTTATAAGGGTTAATTGCCCCTTTGTGAGAACTGCACCACGTTTCTAATATCTCATTTTACAACATGTCTATCTGTGATTAAAAATATGCGCTGCCTGAGGAGATTTAAGTTTTCAAACCTTTAAACTCGACAGTGCGAAACACAGTTCAGTAACAGGAAGTCAATGTACACAGCATCTCAGAACAATCTTCACAGTCCATAATCTTCACGTATAGTTGTGCAGCATACTGAGCAGGGAACGTCTCGACGCTGGCACATAAATCCAGGAATATTTTAACGTGTTCACTGTCTGTTTAAGATTCTACAACTTACTCAAGGAAATGTCACCTGCGTTTAAATCCAAGGCGACGCTGTTTAATGGGGGAAACCTTCAGGTAAGGTTTGCACAAGAGCTCCCCCAGAGGGGCAGGGAATACAGGTAGACAGTGTAATCACCACTGATGTGTATGTGCCAACATATAGTTTTGTATGTTGATACATCAAATATAGAATACATTTTTAACTGTCAGATCACGTGTGCCTTTAAGCGAATACTTCCACTGTTGCTATGATACGGTCCCAGTGAATGGTACAGCATTTGTGGCCATATCTAAATCAAGTACATTTGGACTCCACCTCTCCATCTTTCCACCACTGTGTCGGCTGCAGCACCCATGAGAACAGGACACCGAAAACCTTTTGTATGCAAAATGTTCTCGACGCGTACGGAGCAACCTCCACTCGGGAGATCAGACCAGAGTCTGGTCCTATTAGCGCCGCAGTGATGTTCCTGCAGTTCAAAGGCAGACTGTTTCCATGAGGACTGAGAGGAGGTGGGCTCCGGGGGACAGAGAAGCCCGACAGGACTGCTTTGAAACCACAAACTGGACTGTGCTCTGTGGAACCACACAGGGAGGACATTAACAGCCCTGTGGACTACATCAAAAAGTACATTAACTTCTAGCGTGGACACCACTACCCCGACCTGGACTGTACGCCGTTACCCCGGCAACAAACCGACAACAAACCAACAGACAGAAGCTAATAATAATAATAATAACAAAAACCACAACACTACTACTACTACGACTGCTATTATGACTACTACGACTACTACTACTACTATGACTACTACTACGATTACTACAACTATGACTACTATTACTACTATTACTACTACTATGACGACAACAACTAAGACTACTATTACTACTACTAATAATAATAAAATAATGAATAATAATATTGAATTAAATAAATATAAAATAAACGGCGGCATTCCTGTAACCGTGAATGTTGTGATGATTGTATGCAATAGCACCCTTGTTTGTTTTTTTAAAAAACACAGATAGTAGGATTTGTATGTAAAATAATGTACATGTAATAGGTTGTGTATCTCAGAGTTACGCGTAGGTGAACAACCTGATTGCCTGCTGTGACTGAGTCAGTCATGCACGCTGACGACAGACACACACAATGTAGGTTTGTATGAGCATCTGCAACAATATGTCTGTGTCACAGAGCGGCAACTGCGGGTGCATGAATGTGCATGTCAACACACACGCAAATGTCATGTATTGTCAATGTATTTTTCATTTGTTCTGCCTTGTACTCAATGAATGCAGGATTTGGAACAGCATGTAGAAATGCCGACATGGTTAGGTTACGTGAATGGTTGCACTGTTTTGCCCTGAAGCTTCTAAACAAGCGCATCGTGCATCTCTCCTCAGGGAACGCTTCAGTGTAAATGCAAGTGTGTGTATTAGTTATGATATGATATGTGTATTGCTGGGGCCTGAAAATGAAAATAAATGACTACATTCATGTCAGCACAGAGTGGCGAAGCATGTCCACCGTCTTCATTCAGCAGCAACAACAGTAATTTTACTATCTCATCTGTTTTAGACCATCTAACATGTCATGTGTGGACCACCTCAGCAGTGCTGGGCTACAACCACACACAGTATGTGTGATTGTAAGGAACAACACATGCAACTGCATTTGTGTATCACCGGTAAGATAACAGTACGGTAGATTTAAAGATGAATTACTTACCATAGATGGTGCACATGCAGAGTTTGACAGCCACATTTGCAACTAAACGTGTAAACTGAAAAATCGATTCAGGTCAAGCGATGCCTATTCCTTTCTTTTTTAAAAAAAAAAAGACATCAAGCTCCCATTCTCATAACCACGAGCAAATCGCGTGTCACAAACACTAAGCTGACGCTTCTCATCTTCGCATCTTTAGTCAGTTCCGAGTGTCGCTGTCGTCAGTTACGACAAGAAAAGTTGCCCGATGTTTGTCAAAGCAGTCGTCACTAATTTGCATTGTGATGTTGAAATGTGAGAAGAACCGCGTCTCTGTTGCACAGCTACAGTTGAGCCGCTTCTCTACCTCCACCTGATCCAAAAGAGTGACGTCCTCTTTCTTGTGCGTTTGCCTTTCATCAGAGTGGCATTGTCCCATCAGAGCTCATACAGTATGTAATGTAATCTGCATTGATAAACTATATGTTTGGACCAGGATTTTCATTATTTAGACTGAAAACTCTGTATTTCAGTGTTTCAGATACACGGGCTGTTTAATCATCATCACATAGCATTCAGCAAAGGCACATACCCAATATTAAAGCTACACTGAAGCTAACGTAAACCCCCGCCGCCGCAGGGCAGAGGCAGGCTGCTGTTTGTCAGTAAGTCATAGCCTTGAGAATTGCTTGAATAGCTTTTTTTTTTTTTAGAATTGCCTGCATAGTTTTTTTTTTTTTTTTTTTTGGAAAACTCCATTCCAACACACCTCGTGTCTTTGAAGCCGCAGGGGGCCGGGTCTTGCACTTTCATTGTGAAAAAAAAGTAGAACTTCTGGATAACTCTGCAGATGAAGGTGTTTAAAATTCCGCAGTACAGGTGGAGGAGAGTTACCGTTCAGTAATCCCACACTCCTCTTTCATCTCTACCAGAGGACGTGTGCTCGTTTTAACACCTGCCTGCCTGTCTCTCCGACTGTTGCCCCATCCATCATGGCTCTGTCCTCAGGCAGGCCTTCCACTCTTATGTATATCCCAGATACAGCACATATGTAACAGTATTATATGTGGCACAATCATCCAGTGAAGTTCGGGCTGTTTTTTTTCCCTCTGCATCTCCCTGTCAGCTACAGAATGTCCTTATGCTAAAACTATATTACGCATACAGATAGAGCGTCTAAACGCCGGTCTCCCTGGCAACCCAAAACACATCCATCATCATCGCCATGACAACTGGAGATGGCGGTGTCAATCAGCACTGTCCCAGGGGAAGCTGGAAAAAGGCTGCACACCCACATCTGCACAGACAAATACAGACAAATGAAGCAGGGCGCACGCACACATGCGCTCTAATGCGTCCCAAAGTGACACATCCAACTACACACGTATACAAACAACAACAACAGCTGGATAGGCACGCGCAATACACATAAACTGTGTTGTCGAGGGTATTTACCATCACTCTAGCTCTAGCTCTGTGAGACTACACACAAGTTTCTGTTACACACACGAATATTAAAGTTGGACATGGCCAAATCCATCATAAAGTGACACCCAGCAGATTGGTGGAAATGGACCCTTTACCTTTACCACCAGGGGGCCTTCAGTGGATAATTTGAAAAACCACAGACAGACAGCTTCTTCAGGGTTATCTATGGAGGCCTGCTCGCTTCGTAAGTGACAGCTAGATATTTTTACATCTCAAGTTGTTATCATTTCTCTTAGCTCAAAGCCTTGAGTCACGGCAGAGTTGTTTATGTGCCTTTTATTTATTATTTCGGGTTCGGCGACTACCTCGCCAGAGTCAATGATATGTTTTCCTGAATAAAATGTCCATAAAAGCAGACATTTTGCTATAAATCCCATCTACTCACTTCCTCTCACTCTTTCTCTCTTGAGTGGAAGATAATGGAGATTTTCCCTCTTTCTCACAGATGTGTCCTGGCCATAACCTTTCCCCCCTCTGACTCTCTCCTGCTCTCTCTGTCTGTCTGCATCTCCCTCTTTTCACTCTGATTAAAGTCTCTATCCTGCTGTCCCTCTTGAAATCCCCTGTTGCACACCACCTCAGGCTGTGTGTCCATTTGTATGTGTGTGTGTGTTTAGTGTGACACGGTAGCTGAGCCTTAACCTGTCAAAGTATCGAAAGACAGGGGGGAAAGCAAAGAGAGAGGAAAAGAGTGTGGGGGTTGGATAGACAGATGCATAGATGGATGCATAGATGGATGGATAGATGGATGGATGGATGGATGCGGACCCGTCGCTATGGGCGGGCCATAGGGGGCCTGGCCCGCCCATAGCAATGGGTGTGCCCCCCCACTGGAGGCACACATTAAAAAAATAAATAAATAAATAAAAACTTGATTTGGTTTTATAATTGCGCGTCGAGGCTACTGGGCTGCTTCGTGCCATTACGCAGCGCAGTTTTCTGTTCATTGCGCACCTTGTTATGAAACTGTTGTCACTTTTCGAGCCACCGAACAGACTACTACAAGCCGAAGATATGGACTTGTTCACTGCGGTGACCCTTGTGTGTGTGTGTGTGTGTGTGTGTGTGTGTGTGTGTGCACGCGCGCGTATCCCTCTGTTGACTGTTTTAAAATGCTTTTTCAGTTCTGGTGTTACATCAATGTTGCATAAAGTGTTTAGTGGATAACATTGCGTATCTTTGCTGTTGGTTATGTTTAACGTGATGGTTATGTGTTATCAGTGCTGTGCGAATAAAGTATAATATTATGGCTAGAAATAATGGTGCCCTCCCATGTATTTGATATGCCCCCCTTAAGACTGAGGTCTGGCGACGGGTCTGGATGGATGGATGGATGGATAGATAGATAGATAGATAGATAGATGGATGGATGGATGGATGGATGGATGGATGGATGGATGGATGGATGGATGGATAGATAGATAGATAGATAGATAGATGGATGGATGGATGGATGGATGGATGGATGGATGGATGGATGGATGGATGGATGGATGGATGGATGGATGGATGGATGGATGGATGGATGGATGGATGGATGGATGGATGGATGGATGGATGGATGGATGGATGGATGGATGGATGGATGGATGGATGGATGGATGGATGGATGGATGGATGGATGGATGGATGGATGGATGGATGGATGGATGGATGGATGGATGGATGGATGGATGGATGGATGGATGGATGGATGGATGGATGGATGGATGGATGGATGGATGGATGGATGGATGGATGGATGGATGGATGGATGGATGGATGGATGGATGGATGGATGGATGGATGGATGGATGGATGGATGGATGGATGGATGGATGGATGGATGGATGGATGGATGGATGGATGGATGGATGGATGGATGGATGGATGGATGGATGGATGGATGGATGGATGGATGGATGGATGGATGGATGGATGGATGGATGGATGGATGGATGGATGGATGGATGGATGGATGGATGGATGGATGGATGGATGGATGGATGGATGGATGGATGGATGGATGGATGGATGGATGGATGGATGGATGGATGGATGGATGGATGGATGGATGGATGGATGGATGGATGGATGGATGGATGGATGGATGGATGGATGGATGGATGGATGGATGGATGGATGGATGGATGGATGGATGGATGGATGGATGGATGGATGGATGGATGGATGGATGGATGGATGGATGGATGGATGGATGGATGGATGGATGGATGGATGGATGGATGGATGGATGGATGGATGGATAGATAGATAGACAGACAGACAGACAGACAGACAGACAGACAGACAGACAGACAGACAGACAGATAGATAGATAGATAGATAGATAGATAGAAAACAGTCAGGTCAGCAGAACCAGAACACTACATGTAGCTAGTAGTGGATGAGGTTCTGTTACCATAGTAACATTTTCCGTACTGTATTTATAACACACACACACACACACACATATACTGTTATACAGTTATTGCATATTGTATGTGTCTCTCATGTCATTGTCTTATTGATGTCATTCTGTAGCCAGGACCTACTGTATCTCCAGTGTTTGATTCCGTGCAGTTAACAATGAATTATTGATGCAGCGCTTACACACCTTTTAACTGACAAGAATGAAAAAAAACAATACACACTGCGCAACCACGAACAATAGCAGGCATACATTAGGCAGCAGATTATGCATGTATGAGACATTTAAATATCAATAGCCACATGTGACCATTGCAGCAAACAGTGCAGGTGCAGGAGAGGAGCAAATTAAGGACGTGACCAAACCTCTCATGGTCAAGTGCAACACGAAGGCTTGTTGAATAAAATGAAATGTATTGTATGAAATAAAAAAGTTGGACATTGCGGTTACTGTGTTTTTCCATATCTGCGTGAAGCGACTTTACATGCTAACAAAGCAAACTTGAGTCATCGCAACTTACTGACTGAGTCCAGACTGTGCTATGGAATGAGTGTGGTGAATGCAACAGATCGACAGTCTCTGAAACATGTGACAGAGTGAGCCCTCTTGCCATTCACTTCCAATCCTGCTGAGATGAAATTGCGTGGTGGGGAATGGATGATTACACGATTATACAGCTATTGATACTGTCTTATCAGATACATCTTACACGAAACCATGACGACAGCTGTTTCTCAGAGGATACTGGACTGATGATGAAACTGAGCGGCTGCAAGTGTCAAATGTAAAATAACGCAATGACCTGTTCCACTGTTTGAAATGCAATAAGTCATTTACCATTGCAGGTGTTTGTTATGGAGAACGTCCAGTATGTCAGGAGACAGGAGCTGGTATCACATGAGCAGTAACAGAGGATTTGAAGGAAGAAGAGAAACCTGCTGTCCTAAAAAACATCCATGGCATTGTTGCCCACAAGCCTTCACATGCACACACACACACACACTCTCACCAAGACACACACACACACACACATCATGAATTGCTCAGTGGCTAAATGAGCCCCTGCTGACTACAGCATCGCCACTACAACACTGCCACTAAATGTGTGTGTCTACGTGTTTGTGTGTGTTCAAGCGTGGAAGAAAAGTTTTGCATGTTTGCATAATTGCGTGTGTGTGTGTGCATATGCATGCATATGCGAGTATGTGTTTTGTTTTTTGTTTTTTGTTTGGAGGGGGGGCTCGCACTGCATTGTACGTTTGCAGTGTCAGCAAACTAACGAGAGAAAGAAGCCATGGTGGTAAACACATTTTTAAACCGATCACACTGCAGTTAGCTATACTACACCTGACACATGCCTTCTGCCCGCTGACAGAAAGCCCATTCTGTGCTGCCAAATCCTGTGCCATGAATAAATCAGGCATTGACACAGCAACCATAATAATTCAAGAGTAGATAAACATTCCTGCTTCTGAAGAGAAAACTTTTTAATGGCAGGCTGTTGAACTCACTGACGACTGAATTATCATATTTACAGTCACCGAGGAGATAAATAGATATTATTAATTCAAACAGACTATTAGATTTAATAAAAAAAAGAACTGTAAAAGTGGGACCCATTTAAGTCTGATTTAAATAGTGTGGTGGTTAATGACATCTCTGTAGGAGCCATGAGGCAGCTGCCGAGGTGTGATGTGTTGACAGTGCTGATAAGCGCTGTAGGCTATCGTGCTGCTCTGTGGAACCTGGCGTCTAAATGCAAATATCTAACAGCTTTCTGCTATTGGATCATTTTGAAACAAACACTAATTTCGACAAAGCTCAGCTTGGCTCCAACGATCTGAGCGGCGTACAAAGATGATTTGATTTCAAGTGGGGGGAAATCTAATAGAACTCGTCTTTTATCGTTTATTGTTTTATTTAAGAGTTAACACTCTTATTGCCACTGTTCACCCAGGGACATCTTACTCTGACACGCTGAGGAACGACTGTTTTTATTTGTCTCTTCCAGTGTCACTATTAGCAACAGGAACACAGACCTGTCACCAGTGTCCCGCTGTGACATGACTCATGTAATGCAATGCACCTGGAAGAGTCATGCATTCCCCAGCCACATGCTGCTACACTGAGCTGTGACTTTTGTCTGGATATAACTATGAGCTGTGATGCTGTGGCACCGTGTTCGCCTGTAAAGAGGCATTTCGCACTATTACAGCCTGAAGGCCACGGGAACTACTCTGCATATGAAGAATTATACAGTTTTACTGCAAACAGAAACATAGAAAGCACTAAAGGTTACGGAGAGTTATTTCACACAAAGTGTGCCACACAGGTGTGTGTGTGTGTGTGTGTGTGCAAGAGGGCATGGACAGTACATACATATGAAACACCAGGTGGGAGCAGACAGAGAACGGGGGCAAATGTTAATCAAGGTAGAGAGGAGAGAGAGGAGAGAGAGAGGAGAGAGAGAGGACAGAGAGAGAAGAGAGAAGAGAGAGAGAGAGAGGAGAGAGAGAGAAGGAGCAAAAATTGAGTAGGTCTGCGGGGAGGAGATAAGAGTACTCCAGTCTTGTAGTGTCACTACAAGACTGGTACATTGATCTGAGAGAGGGGAGGTGAGACAGAGAGGTGTGGAGACACACATTCAAATGATGCACCATTAGTATCATATAGAATATAAAATAATACCCCCCCAAAACAACAACAACAACAAAACAAAAACATGCCTCTGATATATATATTTCTAAACATTCTACATTACAGGCTATGTGAGAGTGGAGGACTTTAATGGATCGCCTTAAGCCAAGTGTCCATATATGTG
>JAFBJQ010000227.1:745036-756588 GCA_016785345.1 Trinectes maculatus | reverse complement strand
AGTCCACTGTGCACAAGTGTACAAGTGCTGTTATAATGCTAAAGCAATTTGTAAAAAGTATCCAGATCAAACACAGCCTGATAAAGCTGCATTACAAAAGCAGCATTCAATGAGCTTTTACTGAAGAGTATTAGTCATTAAACACTGTTTAATAAGGATTTCAACACTCAAGGTAAAACAAAAGGAGAGACTATACTGACTTCCACAGAAGGAATAGTCGTGTGCTTGTGTGTATGTATGTGTGTGTGTGTGTTTGTGTGGGTGTGTGAGTGAGTGCTGAGAGGTAGGGCAGCGTATTGCATTATTAAATGTGTCACTTTTTTGCACTGGTGAGAACATATGGTCCTGCATTACCGTACTCTCTACCTGGGCATGTTCTGTATATGATGTGTGGCACCCTCTGTGTGTGTGCGTGTGTGTGTGTGTGTTTGTTTGTGTGTGTGTGTGTCCAGCTGCTTGGATCAGCAGAGCCTTATGTCCACAGGGAACCATTAGCAAGATAATAATGAGACCATGGAGAAGCTAGTGGAGGTGTGTGTGTGTGTGTTTGTGTATGTGTATGTGTGTGTGTGTGTGTGTGTGTGTGTGCGTGCGTGCGTGTGTGTGTGTGTGTGTGTGAAAGAATGGGGCAAAGAGAGAGTGAGGAAGAAGAGAAAACTGCTGCCATGATAAACATGAACATCAAAAGTCTTTTCCTGGCTTCTTCTGTCTTTTCTGTGACACTGGATATTTTCAGGGTTGTGCATAAAAATGTTTAGCTTATGTTTTGCTTTTGTGTTCATTTATTAGATCTTTCTGTTTCTTTCATTTGAGTACTCTCTGAGAGTACTCAAATGAAAGAGTACTCTGATAAAGTCCAGAAAACAATCACCTGTGTGTTGTTCATGTTGGAGTGTGTGTAACACAGCTGCGAGGCAATCAGTCCTGCTTTTTGTCAAAATTAGCCTCGCTGATTTAAGTGCAGACTGACGATCTTATGATTTTGCAGATAGGTCCTTAAATATAATCCAATAGCTTGTACCTGAACATAACATGAAAAACATGCACACGCAAAACTGCACGGCCGCAGTGGAGATTTTGAAAGATTTTGGACGTAGTAATGTCTTTTTGTCTATTGAGTAGGAAACCATCTGCTACGTAGCATTTAGTTGACAAACATAATTAGTATGAAGTAATTTTTCTCTTGTTATGTTTTGTGAAAACATTGTTATGCTGAATCGATGTGACATGAGCTAATTAGCTGTACCGAGGAACGGGGAGCAGGTGTGTCACATGGTGCACAAAGCTGTTTGTTTAATCAGGGTGTGAACAGTCTCTGTGATAAAGGAAACTCCCACACTGATAAAAATAAAAAGTGCTTTGTAAGGTGACGGAGAACTGATAAACAGGCAACCGCTTTGATTCCTGGTGCTAATTGGACGCTGTGACTAACCTGACCTGCTGAGAATGTCTTTCTATCGGCGCCGATAGAGCTGCGGCTCGTTAATGGAGAGAAAATACCCGTTAATTCTTCACACTTTCTATAATTTCCCCCCCGAGATTTGTGGAAGTTCATTTGATCATGTCGCTTCAAAACTCTGTGACATGGGTAAGAAAAAAAAAAGACACAAACGCACAAAGCACACAAAACTAGGGCGATGTAAACGCAGTGCGCGTGTGTGTTGTGTGTTTGTAGCACGTCTGAATTAGCTCGCCACTATGGCAACCAGAACTATCCTAGGATAAAAACGGCACGGCGGACTTTTTGACTGTGACACAATAAACCACCAGGTGGCAAGAAGAGCGCAGACTTTGCGTCAGCCACCGTGTGACTGCCACCTGGAGAGCAACTCAGAGAAAAGTCAAATTAAAAGAGAGGGAAAAGTAGAGCGAGAGAAAACTAATTTTAAAAAGCAAAACAAAAAAAAGGGACTGTCGCGACGATAAGAGTACTGCTAATGATCGTCCCATTAAACCAAGCGACAACACCAGTCAGCCTCGGTACGCAAACACACACAGACATGCGTACGCAAACACACAAACAGGATGTCAGAAGCACAGAAGGTCGCCCGCGCTGTCAGACGCACACTCTCCGTCACTTTGTGATTTGTGATTTGAGAAAGTCGTCAAAAGTAAGTGTGAAAGTCAAACAGCCAACTTTGGCAGAGTTTACTAACTGAAAAAAAAAATTCAACAGGATTATGTTGATGACGTGTAATCACTGACAGGATGTGAAGAAATTATAAAGAAGAATTAATAAAGAAGAATTAAATTGAAAAAAAAGAAAATACGCGTAAATGGCTACTTTCTCATTTCAGTAGAATAATCTTTCTTTCTTTCTCTCTTTCTTATGCTAGCTTGAACGGATACAATGAAACTGCCATGTTTTTTTTCTTTCCTCCCTGTCACACTTGCTTTCACTGGGCTTTAAACACGTCCCCGTATGTCAGATTATATGTGGATTAAACTCACGGCGAAAATACTGACGCAGGAAAGGAATTAATCCTGGTTCAAACAGACGAGACACTGACATCCGTGGTAGTGACGGTTACTGGAGGCCACCGGGGGGAGCTTTCATAATGAGTTAAATATACTCCTTTCTCATATGCCAATGGCATTTAAGACGATGAACCTAAAGTCTTTTTTAACAGCCTTTCAGAGTTCCTGTCAGTGAGGCCCTATAAATTACAACCTGAGGAACTCTCCGAGCGCTAACTCGGAATGCAAAATGAATCCCCCCCACTTCATTTCAGCAAATATAATGTTTTGAGTGGATTGGAGTCTTCATTTCGCACAAATATACAACACAAAAGCACGCATGGATTGTATTTGCCTGTGTCTTATCTGAAATCCGTCATTCGAGTTGTTTGCCTTGTTTTTCCTCTGTTTCCTTTGTATTTCTGCACATTTATGGGGGAGTGAGGGGTGTGTGTGTGTGTGGGGGGGGGGGGGGGCGATCCCACGTCTTTGGGATGAATGCAAATCTTTCAGTGAAATTAAGACTTTTACAAACTGCTGATGCATTGCCTTTGCAATCCATATCGTTTTGACTCTCGTTACAGCTGCCATCGATCTGCGCTGTAAGCTGCATGCTAACTCGAAAAGTCCCTCTACATTTTGGAGAAACACACCGGAGTGATTATATCAGGATGCAGGCTGAAGATCAATTGGGCCACGGCGTGTGCCTTCGGTTTGGGACGTAGTGTGACTGCACTGTTATTGCTCACCAGAGGTTTTGCAATGTTGCCCGGTCACAATGGTGCAGAATTAGTGCAACAACAACAGCAGCAGCAGCAGCAGCAGACTCATTATGCTGACTACACACACACACACACTTGCAAACAAACGGCTACACACACAAACTGATTTCATTTCCGCTCCTCAGCCAGTCTAATTTCAGGTTTAGTCAGAGCACATTATTACTTTTTCAGTTCTAACAATAACCCCCTTCCTCTTCTCCTTCCAGCTCTCCACGCTCTCCCTAACCCCAACTTTTGTTGCTTTTTTTGTGTTGTGCCCATTTTCTCCTCTCCACTGTTGTAGATCTCTCCTCTCTCTCTCTCTCTCTTTTTCCCTCTCGCCTCCAAACAATCGTATTATGACGTGAAGTTATTGTGTTTGTGTTTTTAGTGTCGTACGGTTATTCCGATTAATGCGCCGATGCACAAACATGTACCACAATTAGTCGCAGTCTCTTTGAAACTTTTTTTGTAGTTGAAACCTGGCCCATGGAAATATGCGCATTATATTCAATTCATATTCTTATGAGAAAGCAACACTCAGCAAAGAACATCAGTCAACATTATTCCTGTGCAGCTGGACTACCATCACCATTAGGGGACTTCCTTGGCATCGTATGTTCCTGGTGATGGCAGACTTTTTTGTACGTCTGTTATAAAACAATCTAATTTGCAGTGCGATTGCTCACAGGGGGCCAAGATATTCCAACATAGGAAAGACAAATTAACAGTAAACTAAATATACCATCTGAAGAGGATAGTCAGGTAGGAAACTATCTTCAATGTAATGCAATCCAGCACTGTGTTATATTAGCTTCCATTATGTTTTAAAGTAGTTTGTTCCTGCACTCAGGGCCATAATGGCTCCAGGGGACAGACAGGGAATAATGAAACCATAACAGTCATATTTACGCCGAAGGATAATTAAAATTTCCTGCTCCCACTGGACGGAGTGTCTGTGGGAGAGAACCCCAAATACAGAAAACATTTATTTTCCACAATTAAACGGATCTTAGCATTAATGCCCACTAACCACCGTGTTTGTGCGCAACTATGCTGCGTTCCAGTGCGCAAAATTGCAACAAAATGAGGTCAAAGCCAAGAGATGAATGTAAGTAGGGTGTCGAGTGTTGATGTTTCCCTATTAATTAAATATGTTTTCTATTCACATCTGCCTTATTACTGCTAATCGTAGTGAATGCAAGATAATTTAAGCGTTTATGCAGAATGTCGACGTATAGAATTGTGAGAATGAATAAATAGGAGGTGCATTTATGTTGGTAGAGTGCTAAAAGTAGTGCATTTCAAGTCATTTGATTGCATGGTTGAATAAGTAATAGACAGGTATTACAGCAGGTGTGAATGCCTGTAGGCACACACACACACACACAGCTGTGTGTTGTGTGCGTTTCTGAGTTAGTGTGGACATATTAGCAGCTGAGCTTCTCTTGGTCCTCGTGACAGAGTGACAGAAACATTGCTAATCCAGAGCTGACAAGTTGCCATTTCTCTCTCTCTCTCTCTCTCTGCTTCTCTCCTCTCCCTCCTTTTTCCTAGGACCCAAATTATAGCTCACTGCAAAGTGAGGTGGTGCAGCACTTTAGCTTATTGTTGCATAATTACACTGGTTTCAGTTGGAACTGTTGGAACCGTGAAAAGGCCTGGGCCAATTAAGGAAAACAAGCAAGCGATATGACCCCCTGCGAGAATCAAATTGAAGACTGCATTCGAAGACATTTCAATAACAATTCTGCAAAAGTTGCGATTTCAGTTGTACTGAGCGGGAAAACTTGCGCTTTTGAGAAGCAATGAATTGAGATGTGACGCCAACACCGGCTTTGTCCTTTAAACTGTAACTCCTCTCCTCAAGGCAATAGCCTGTCCTGTTTCCTGTTTTCTTTTATGGCTTTCTCAAACCATCATTCTCTGTCCAACGCTTCATGTAAATAATAATAATAATATCACTGGAGCTGTTTGCTGGTCTAATTGTGCAGGTGACTGTGGACTGAAGTAGATTAAGTCTTAACTGAAGTTGCTCAATTGTCTGTTTCCTAAGGGCCCATCATTTTAATGTTACCTGTTTACAAATCTTTTCACAGCTTACTGCACTTGGCAGAGAGAACTTTATGAAGATGAACACGCCGGTTCCTCAGAGCGTTGCCAGTTTTTAAAAAAATATAGAGATTTGATGTTGGCAAATAAAAAAATAAATACAAATCTCTGCAAGTCTTAGAATTTCAGCTAATTACAAAATGTCAGTAAGGCTCAATCTTTGTAATTATTAGTCTCCCTACTGGTTCTATCGGAATTCTTCTTCATTTCTCTATTATCTGTGCTCCCTCTGTGATGCGGTATCTGTACTGTTTTACCAAGGAGTACACATACTAAGAACTGAACTCAAGGTCTACTCTGTAAATCCACATCCTCACCCCTGGGACGGTAGAGATGTGCCTTGCCCTGTGTGTTAGGGGACTCTCTTCTGGATGACTGACTTGGTGTTGCTTATCGGATCTACAAATGGAAGGCTTTCAGGTGGAGCGGTAACGTTTGATCCCTTAACTAAATCTCTTTCTCAGCCGGGCCAAGTTCGGGTCATGGACGTCACTAGCAGTCGTAAAAAATCAAAAGGAAACGTGATACCATGACAACCGACTAGCATAGTCATGATTACGATTAACTCTCACTTGTCCTACTCGCTCCTCGAGCAAATACAGACACTGCAGTGACTTCACCTTTGTTTTTATTCCTTTGGTTCCTGGTTTGTCATCCAACAACAACAACAACAGCGACAGGGCCCATAGCCGTATCTATGTTCAGCTCTCAGCTAGCTGTTCAGCTCTCTTTAACAGTCACTCATAAAGTTAGACTTTCTGTGTAGCTCATAAACAAACTCGCTCGAAACAAGGTTTTCTAAATGGACGCCAGTGAGACTTAACCACAGGGACTGGCAAAGGGAAACAGTGAACAGACAGCAGCTGACGGCTGCATAAATCTGCAGATGATGAGTGTGAGTCTCAGTATTGGTTGCAGAAACAAGGAGCCGCATTCATATTCATACCGACGACAGACAACAGAGCTCTAATGTAATCGTTATCTGTAATCGTCACATCAAGAGTCTGGCAACAATATATTATGTTAACTCTGTATTATGTATTGTAGTTTTCTTATCTTGCTGTTATTGTTTTCATGTGGTCCAAGTACATATGTTGTGCAATATGCTACATCTACATCCATCTACAATATATGTAGAATGTTCACCTATACAAAATCTTAAGAACTCCTTCTTGCCCCATATACCATACACACCATATGCCATACACACCATATACCATACACACCATATACCATATACACCATATACCATACACACCATATACCATATGCACCATATACCATACACACCATATACCATACACTCCATATACCATACACACCATATACCATACACTCCATATACCATATACACCATATACCATACACACCATATACCATATACACCATATGCACCATATACCATATACCATATACACCATATACCATATACACCATATACCATACACACCTGATACCACACACACCATATGCCATATACACCATATACCATACACACATATACCATACACACCATATACCATGCACACCATATACCATATACACCATATGCACCATATACCATATACCATATACACCATATACCATACACACCTGATACCACACACACCATATGCCATATACACCATAAACCATACACACCATATACCATACACAACATATACCATACATTCCATATACCATATACACCTACACCGGAATCAGAAAATAAAGTATTTACATCCCCTCTCCAATTTAGCTGCTCTCCTACTCACAGTTGATTATAATGTTTAGCTTTAAAAAAAAAAAAAAACTCCCACTATCTATAAGCAAACCCAAAATACACACATGCATTCTTGGATCGCCTGCCTGGTTCGCTTTCACAAACGCACCCACGGATGCATGCACAGTCTGTCTGTCTTTCTGTCTCTCTCACAGACAAGCAAAGACACAGAGCACATGAAGGATTTATTCTAAAATGTTTAAATGTTGTCTAAGGGAAAGAATCACACCTCGGTTTTCTGACCGATGTTTGTTTGAAAGGAACTTTCTGTTTTCATCAGATTAAATAATGTGGTTCAGATGAGTGGGTGGCACGTTTCATGTTAGAATAAAGCCCTTCATGTTCAGTCAAACACACCCACGAAACAGGTTTCGCCGCCCGTACCTCGACAAATTGGAGCAGGAAAGTCCCAGACGGCGGTGTTCCCGGCGTTGGTGATGCAGGTGAGTGTGGCGTGGCCGTCTAAGACGTAACCAGGGACGCAGCTGTACCGCACGCGGTCTCCCACTGCAAAACGCCCGCCACCACTCAGCACTGCTTTGGGTGGGACGCCAGGGTTCCCACAAGATGTACTGTGAAGTTCTGCAAAGGAAAAGAGAGAGGGAGATAAATGGGCGAGGTCCTGAGCCTTAAAAGTTGATTTTTTTTTAAAAAAAAGAATAAACAGTACTATGCATTTTCCCCTTATTCAACTGTCACTTGACCAAATAATATACCCCAGCCTCTGCACAGTGATGCATCAAATCCAGACACTGCTCTAGGGCCTCATTCCACACACTACAAAACACAGCTTCACGGCCCAAAACAGCCTGTGACCTCCTCTGACACATAGTCATTTAATTTTTCTATACAGTATAATACATATTGCATGGCGCGGCGGTTGTACACAGACATCTGACTACAGTGCCTGTAAAAGCAGAGTGAAGTCAGACTCAGAGAAAGGTAATGTAAAAATGTTTTATAGTTAATCACATTATTTCTCCTGGATACATTTACAGTTCTGTGCCCAAGACGTATGGTATGTCCAGCTGTAAACATCCACATACACAATCACACAGACGGCGGAGGGAGAGATCGAGAGAGGGGGAGATAAGAGGTATTACAAGCCATAAACCAGGAAGTAGATGGGAGAACAGGGAGCAACTCTGGTCTTATTGTTTGAACTTGATTGATACAACTATGAAACTGTTAAGACAGAGAAGGGGTTAGGGAGAGAGAGAGAGCGAGACAGGGAGAGAGAGAGACAGGCAGAATAAAGAGAACAATGAAACCACTCAGAGCGAGGGAGTGAGAGAAGGAAGAAACGGACAACAGCAGTGAGAAAGACTATAGACAGGAGACAGGGATGCAACTTTTCTTTTATTGGCACGAGAAACAGAAAAAAAATGTGCACCGAACCCTCAAGTGGCAGAAATATGCATAAGCATCTTTTATAAAAACCTAGAATACATTAAAAATGATCATTTAAAAAAGGAGGTGACCTCTGGGTATGATGTGATGTCAGCAAATGAGCCATGTGATGCTGACTGATGAATTGATACTATGACTTTATTGTCATTACGCTATCGCCATAGTTTTCACTGTGTCAGGGATTACTCACAGGGTTTGTGTACAAATCTTCTGGATAAGCACTTTGATTTGAACTGAAAAACATCAACCAGTCTTTGCATGTACCTCAGTTGGTTGACACAAAAGTTTGTGTGTTTTTGTTTGTTTGTGGTTTTCTATGTCCCGGCGGTCACAGAGCACGGACAGCACGCTATACGAGAGAGGAAAATCGTTTCGCTAAAGACCCTAAATACCCCCCCTTCTAACCCCCGTCCTTCTTATCGCCACACAGAGACACAGTTAGTGAAACAGCACATTGGACGCACACACACACACACATACAAGCAGGGTCATCCATCACGGTGGCGACCCCCTGTGCTGGTGTTCTGTCTGGATGTCAGGTTGGCCTAGTGTTGCGACCTGTTGGCCTATCGATTTCGCGAGAACAGCATGGCCCCACTCAGTTTGTTGTTTAGTGTCCAATCAGACACACATTTACTGTCACACACACACACACACACACACACACACACACACACACACACACACACACACACACACAGACCAACATTTTGGATCAGGTAATGTAACAGCCTACATCATGAAATGTATTAAATCGAGGTTGCAATGAAAACCAATGATCCGTCAACAACATTATAAAAATGGGAACATATATTTTAAATATAAGTTCACGTTTTAAAAATAATCTTGAAACAGTTGTAAGGTTGCAAATCGCAAAACCAGCTTCGAGGAAAGTAGAGTGGCGGCCTCGCACTCATCTAACGCTAGTGCTACTGGTTTAATTTCGCACCGGTTTTAATGGTAGCTATCCTAGCGATTTATAGCACCGCTAGCCAGTGTCGCTGTTCAGTGGGAATGAATAATTCTGAATGATTATATCAAAAGCGGATCGTTTTATTCAACATTCAGGAGATCATTTTATTCGACTCAACTCAGAAGGTGACTTTTTCCTCCTTAAAACTGAAGGGGGGCTATTTGAGGTGAGGACAGAAACCTTACGGTAAAAGCGGCACACTTGGCGTCCACCTGTGCCTCTCATTTACCCCGGATGAGAAAATGAGAGATTCATCATGATAATGAAAGCGCAGTGCAGCGCAGAGCAGCTGGACGAGCGGCGAGATCATTACACCGACTGATGTGTCCTCGTATTTCAAAATAACTTCATCCAAAGTCTGACGATGAGTGGAATTTACCAATGTACCAATGGAGTGTGTACTCTCCACTGTCACACAGTACATGCAACTGTTCAATACATCCGACTGTGTTTATTCAGACACTTCTGCACTGTGAGTGTATTTTTATAAAGACAAAAAAAAAAAAACATAACTTATCATTTGCCAGTCTGTCTGTCAGCAGGACCTGAAATCGCACACGTCAAGACTTTACATCGCGGCCATTTAATTTTTAATCAGCTCCTTCCATCACATTTCTCCTTCCTTCACTTTTCCGCCCCCCCCCCCCCCCCTTTTTTTTGTGCTATCAAATTATCTTCCTCATAAATTTTTTACCGTTTCCTCTGTTTCATTTTCACTTTATTGTTTCGGTCTACCCTCTTTAATCCATCTGTTTCTTCTTCTTTTTCCGCCCCCCCAGCCGCCCCCCCCCACC
Source organism: Trinectes maculatus (assembly GCA_016785345.1). Classification (NCBI taxonomy): domain Eukaryota; kingdom Metazoa; phylum Chordata; class Actinopteri; order Pleuronectiformes; family Achiridae; genus Trinectes; species Trinectes maculatus. Next base: position 746,319 of record JAFBJQ010000227.1, on the reverse strand, counting down.
CTTTTTTTTGTGCTATCAAATTATCTTCCTCATAAATTTTTTACCGTTTCCTCTGTTTCATTTTCACTTTATTGTTTCGGTCTACCCTCTTTAATCCATCTGTTTCTTCTTTACTTTTATCTCTGACTACCACACCACCCACGCCCCCCCGACCCCCCCGACCCCATCAGTATATCCTCGTGTCATACTCCACCCATCCCCTCCCTCCTCTTCCTTTACTCCCTCCTCCTCAAATAAAAACTTGGATGACACGCCAGCTCCTTGTTTCTACCCCTCTCCCCCCGTGTTCCAGCCATAGTACTACATCACCCCCCCGCCCCCCTGCATCCGTTCATTCCTCCTTTCTCCCTCTGCCTAGTTTACTGTGAACATCTCATAGTTTCATTATAGTGGTTTATTCAGTAGCCAGCGGCTACACCATACTCATTTTCATGGTTTATTGCTGCCTGCCCTTTCTTATTTATTCTCTCCTGCCCTCACCTCTTCCTCCTCCACCTCTCCGTTCTCTCTCTCTCTCTCTCTTTATCCATCCATCTCTGCTGCCCGCTCCTGATCTGTGTCTCTCCCCAGTTTACCATAAGCATGATCTCGCTCTCAGTCGCTTCATTACAAGCTGCTGCTTTTATGGGCCATCTGTGGAACTATCTGCATTTGTCACCGGCGCAAACGGAAACGCACACACGCGTACACAAAGGCAGAGCAGACTACAGCGAGCAGCGGCTCTGTCCACCCATCACCACACACACACACACACACACACACACACACACATAACCATTTACCTGGCTTTTATTTTTCCCTAGATATGCAATTACAGTAGAGTCCAGGCAGAGGGAGCATGAGACAGGGGGGGGGGGGGGGGGGGGGGGGGGGGAGGGGGAGATCAGATAAAAGAAGTGGGCAGTTGGTAAAAAAGTGATAGCCAGCTGCTGGAAAGGGGACAGAACGCCGCCATGCCTTAAGAGTTTTAAGTGAGACGGATGACACTGCAGACGGGAGGATCGGAGACAGGTAGTGAAGGACAGTGGAGACGGGAGAGAGCGAGACAGCGAAAAGGACGAGGATAAGAAAGAAAGGGTGGAAGGGGAGAAAAAAAGAGCTGAGACAGAAAAGGGATGATTCAATGAGTTTGGGTTTTTTTCACACTTTTGTGTCAGCAGTAACTTTTGATAAAATATGAAGCGGGTTTTATACCAGAACAGCTGCTGAATGCTTGAGAATAAAGTGCAGGATTTATTAGAAGAAAGCACCATTAACACCTGAATAAAACCATCTTCACACTT
>JAFBJQ010000227.1:668032-744550 GCA_016785345.1 Trinectes maculatus | reverse complement strand
TCTCTCTCTCTCTCTCTCTTTATCCATCCATCTCTGCTGCCCGCTCCTGATCTGTGTCTCTCCCCAGTTTACCATAAGCATGATCTCGCTCTCAGTCGCTTCATTACAAGCTGCTGCTTTTATGGGCCATCTGTGGAACTATCTGCATTTGTCACCGGCGCAAACGGAAACGCACACACGCGTACACAAAGGCAGAGCAGACTACAGCGGGCAGCGGCTCTGTCCACCCATCACCACACACACACACACACACACACACACACACACAACCATTTACCTGGCTTTTATTTTTCCCTAGATATGCAATTACAGTAGAGTCCAGGCAGAGGGAGCATGAGACAGGGAGGGGGGAGGGGGTGAGGGGGGGTGAGGGGGAGATCAGATAAAAGAAGTGGGCAGTTGGTAAAAAGTGATAGCCAGCTGCTGGAAAGGGGACAGAACGCCGCCATGCCTTAAGAGTTTTAAGTGAGACGGATGACACTGCAGACGGGAGGATTGGAGACAGGTAGTGAAGGACAGTGGAGACGGAGAGAGCGAGACAGCGAAAAGGACGAGGATAAGAAAGAAAGGGTGGAGAAGGGGAGAAAAAAAAGAGCTGAGACAGAAAAGGGATGATTCAGTGAGTTTGGGGGTTTTTCACACTTTTGTGTCAGCAGTAACTTTTGATAAAATATGAAGCGGGTTTTATACCAGAACAGCTGCTGAATGCTTGAGAATAAAGTGCAGGATTTATTAGAAGAAAGCACTATTAACACCTGAATAAAACCATCTTCACACTTTTTTTTCTCCCCCCCTTTCCCCCAAAGACATTTCCCAAAAGAGTTGCGGTTTATAAGAACAGTAACAGAGAGGAGGAGCGGGCGGCGAGGTCTGTAACAAACTGATAGGTGTTCTGAGGCACTCGGATCTATAAAAGGTTTCACTGGCTGTCAGCTTCAGAGTCCGTTTCCTGTCACTCTGATTTATTCGACACGTTGACCAACTATTTTTTATCGTCCGGTGAGGAACTTGTGTCATAAAACATTTTTTTGTCTGGTCAGTTAATGAGATTTTATCGTGTTAAGTTGTAGATCATGTTTGTGGGCTTGTGGCCTCCCCTGGCAAAACCAAACGCAAAAACACAGAACACTTAGTTTCACATTGACCTCTGTTTAGAAGACTACTACTAAAATGTCATTTTAATATACTGTGTATGACGATACTTCAAGAACATGACAACGTGCTGTTTATTCTCAATAACACTGGTTAATGTGCATGGTAATCACTGTGTTTAAGGTCATGCAGCTACATAAATTAGTACTGTTTTATCATCTGTTGTTATTTTTATGGCATTTTAAAATAAGTAGGGGCCTTGCTCGTTACAATTATGGCTCATTTGCTTTTGCATCTTTTTAAAGTTTCATACTGAAATCAGACAAGGCAGATATCTAATCTGAAGATATGTCCTCATTTCATTTCCGCTCACAGTGTTCCCGAGTGTTTGTATTAAAAAAAAAAATGAATTTGGTGAAATGTGATTCTGGGTTTCTTGTTCACACAGATTTATTTAACATCAGTGAAACAGAAGCCGCTGGATGAAGTTCTTGCATGCAAAGGTTTAAAAAGAAAATTGATGTTCAGCATGTCTTTAAAGGGTTATACCGCAGTGTTGGAAAAACTGCAAGAAGACATTTGAAAGGGTCGAATATTGTCAAGATACACACATGGCGCACACACACATACATACGCACACACACACACATTAGACTTGCAAATCGCCTCAGGAGCAGTTTTTGATTGGTGGCTGCTTGGCGATTGGGTAATTCTAAGTAACTGTGATTAATTATGAAGGGAAACAGACTAAGTGGCAGCAGAAGGTGCGAGTCTCACAGAGGGACGGCGACTGTGAGAGTTAAGAGAGAGCTCACTGTTCATTAGATGAACTGGCAGCTGCGAAGATCAGTTGATGCAAATACGACTGTGTTTCTAACGTTTCAAGACGAAATATGGAATCAGCAGAGCAAACCACTGTGTCTCACTGGGTTTGTTACACGATACGACATGAAGAGACAGTAAATATCATTCTGGAACATGGTGCATGACCAGTAATACCAATAAGAACTTAATAACGTTAATACAGAGAAGACATATAAGTCTAGTAGGAGTATAAACTTGAATATATGTTAGAAACGCTCAGTAGCTCGGCTACAATTTCATGAGTTTTTCATTTTGAGTAAGACAATAACTCCACTTCCAACACAACTACCTCCTTTTTGTGGATAGGATATCCATCTAAGAATATTAGTGGAAAAGATGTACTCTGCAGCCTGGCAATTTCCCTGCATGTAATTGAATGAGCAGATAATGACATTAGTCTGACTGCTTACAGAGAAACATGGGAATGTCAATTATAAGCCCTTTACCTCCACTCCACTGCCGCCTGTGTGCGTGCGTGTGCGTGCGTGTGTGAGCGTGCATGTTGCAGGTGTATCAACACACATGAGTGTGTGTTTTTGTGTGTGACTGCGTAGCTCCTTGATGCGGTGATCAATGTTTCTCTGAGGGCCCGTTCAATAAACCATTAGATTTCCCCCTAAATACATCCTGCCAACAGAACTTCATTAGACCCAAACGCATACATACACGAAAAAGCAAAAACCACACACATGCACACACACACACAAACACACCCTTTTCTTACTAATTGCCCTGTCGTGACTATCTGTCTCAGCTCTGTTTATTGTCCTGCTGTCATACTCCCCCCAATCACCAGGTGTCCCCACACTTTCTTCTTGCTTCCGAACCCACATGTTTTTTTTTTTATCTACCTAGGGTTTTCTGTACCACTGAAACACAATGGTGCAGCCAAATGAAAAAAAAAAGGGATGCTAAGAGCACCTGACCTCATTCTAGCCTCATCTGACAAATATAAATCCTCTGCTGCACCAGTCGGCCCATGTGTCCACGCTCGAGTCCCACCATGCTCCGACCACCAGGCCTGACATGTTCTGCAGGCTGCCGCCATCAGGACAGAAGAAAAGCATGTGTTACAATAGCTTTTTTTTTAAATAATATGTAATATATTGTTTTTTAAACAATATATTAATTATTATTATTATTAATAGTAATAATAATAATAATAATAATAATAATAATAATGACAACAACAACAACAACAGAAACCTACGCATGTTTATATGCTCAAAGGCTCAGAGACCAAAAGCTCTAACTTATCATGAGGTCTTACATTAAGGGGCTGCCCTGATTTACCTCAGGGTCCCGATCTGCTTTCCTCTCTCTCTCTCTCTCTCTCTCTGACTGACCCTACTCTTTTCTGGCTCGCACATCCATCATGCCCTCCCGGCCTCCTTCCCTCTCTTCTCCTCTTATCTCCTCTCACAGCTGCCCCTCTTCACCACTATTAATTAAAAGTCTCCATGAGTGTGAGTGTGTGTGTGTGTTTGCGTGTTTGTGCACGCGCGTGCATCATCAGGCTTCGGTATTAATTAAAGGTGTGAATGCTAATTGGTCAGATCAATAGCAGGATGTTAGTCCTCAGGGGCCATCGGCCAATAGGAAATCGTTACGTGTCTGACATCACTGTCACTCTGCCCTGCCCTGTGACACATCCACACACGCACACACATACACTAACACACAACTGTGATTTGCACTTCCACTCACACTCCTGTCATCTGGAGAGATAGGTTCACCTCAAGAAGCTGAGAGGGAGCGAGCGAGCAAGAGAGAGAGAGAGAGAGAGAGAGAGAGAGAGAGAGAGAGAGAGAGAGAGAGAGAGAGAGAGAGAGGGTTTGGACGGCCAAGAGGTTAGCAAGACCCAACTGGTGCAGGAGATAGAAACTTACTGTACTAAATCAATACCCATTAAAGGAAGCGAGAGACTGTGTGTGTGTGTGTGTGTGTGTGAGAGAGAGAGAGAGAGCGAAGGTGAGGGGGGGGGTTCAAAAAAGGAATCAGATGCACTGAACAGACCTGAGCAGATAGCCTGTGCTGATCAATACCAGATCTTTCTCTCTCTACACTACTACAGGCTCGCACGCCTTCTTTTTTCTTCTTCAATCCAACGTCTTAACTTCGTCTAAGGGTTTTAACTAGCGGCCGTTTTCAGGATGACATTCAACAGATAGATGGGTAAGAACAAAACGTTGTTACCAGAGGAGAGGAGAGGAGAGGAGAGTATCCACCATAACCAGTGGTTTATTTGACGGGATAAAGACATGTTGTTGTTTTGGAGCTTACCAACGGTCGGCTCGATTATGCCTCTTGAAACCAACCTGCTGTTGCCTCACCATCATGGCACAATTAACCTCCAGTCAGGCCCTCCACCACAGATACTGATCACTTTTGGATAAAATTGCAATCTATAAAGACTGTGACCTCCTCTCTGACTATTTTCACTATTTCAGACCCACAGACACAGTAGACGGTGTCAAACAGTCCCTAAGTGGTGCCCTCTGCGCACAACATTATCACATTGTTATAGTTATAAAGAACAGTCAAGTGCACATTGTGCAACTGGCTGAAGCAAACCTGGACACATTCGTCGTCAGGTTCAGTGAAAGAGCTTTAATGGATGCACAGAAAACAGGCTGCATGAAGGATACATGTGGGTAGCAAACACATGGGGGATCATACAGGGCTGTAAATATACAATCTGACAAGGAGTGGGTAGAAATAAATGGGGGGGGGGGGGGGGGGGGGGGGGGGGGGGGTGGAGGGGGGATCAAAGGAAACTGGAAACAGGTGTGTGAGCAGAAAGCGATGTTCAGATGACTGGAAGTAGGGGACAGGTAAGCAGGTGGATCTGGCAGTCAGGTGACTGGGATAGGGAGGACTGAGGCCATCTGGTGGCCAGATGGAGCACGGAAAAAGGCCAGCATGGAGGGGAGCAAGATGGGGAGGGGTGGTGAGTCCAGAAATGGTAACAAGAAAACCCAGAGAGAGAGAGAGAGAGAGAGAGAGAGTTAAGGGCATTACTCTGACTTGATAACATTGGTAATGTGTGTGTGTGTGTGTGTGTGTGTGTGTGTGTGTGTGTCCTCATTTCCTCTCTCTCTCTCTCTCTCTCTCTGACTGACCCTACTCTTTTCTGGCTCGCACATCCATCATGCCCTCCCGGCCTCCTTCCCTCTCTTCTCCTCTTATCTCTTCTCACAGCTGCCCCTTTTCACCACTATTAATTAAAAGTCTCCATGAGTGTGAGTGTGTGTGTGTGTGTTTGCGTGTTTGTGCACGCGCGTGCATCATCAGGCTTCGGTATTAATTAAAGGTGTGAATGCTAATTGGTCAGATCAATAGCAGGATGTTAGTCCTCAGGGGCCATCGGCCAATAGGAAATCGTTACGTGTCTGACATCACTGTCACTCTGCCCTGCCCTGTGACACATCCACACACGCACACACATACACTAACACACAACTGTGATTTGCACCTCCACTCACACTCCTGTCATCTGGAGAGATAGGTTCACCTCAAGAAGCTGAGAGGGAGCGAGAGAGCAAGAGAGAGAGAGAGAGAGAGAGAGAGAGACAGAGAGGGTTTGGACGGCCAAGAGGTTAGCAAGACCCAACTGGTGCAGGAGATAGAAACTTACTGTACTAAATCAATACCCATTAAAGGAAGCGAGAGACTGTGTGTGTGTGTGTGTGTGTGTGAGAGAGAGAGAGAGAGCGAAGGTGAGGGGGGGGGTTCAAAAAAGGAATCAGATGCACTGAACAGACCTGAGCAGATAGCCTGTGCTGATCAATACCAGATCTTTCTCTCTCTACACTACTACAGGCTCGCACGCCTTCTTTTTTCTTCTTCAATCCAACGTCTTAACTTCGTCTAAGGGTTTTAACTAGAGGCCGTTTTCAGGATGACATTCAACAGATAGATGGGTAAGAACAAAACGCTGTTACCGGAAGAGAGGAGAGGAGAGTATCCACCATAACCAGTGGTTTATTTGACGGGATAAAGACATGTTGTTGTTTTGGAGCTTACCAACGGTCGGCTCGATTATGCCTCTTGAAACCAACCTGCTGTTGCCTCACCATCATGGCACAATTAACCTCCAGTCAGGCCCTCCACCACAGATACTGATCACTTTTGGATAAAATTGCAATCTATAAAGACTGTGACCTCCTCTCTGACTATTTTCACTATTTCAGACCCACAGACACAGTAGACGGTGTCAAACAGTCCCTAAGTGGTGCCCTCTGCACACAACATTATCACATTGTTATAAAGAACAGTCAAGCGTCCATTTTCATGTGCACATTCTGCAACTGGCTGAAGCAAACCTGGACACATTCGTCGTCAGGTTCAGTGAAAGAGCTTTAATGGATGCACAGAAAACAGGCTGCATGAAGGATACATGTGGGTAGCAAACACATGGGGGATCACACAGGGCTGTAAATATACAATCTGACAAGGAGTGGGTAGAAATAAATACTGGCTGGGGGGGGGGGGGGGGCAAAGGGGGGGTCAAAGGAAACTGGAAACAGGTGTGTGAGCAGAAAGCGATGTTCAGATGACTGGAAGTAGGGGACAGGTAAGTAGGTGGATCTGGCAGTCACGTGACTGGGATAGGGAGGACTGAGGCCATCTGGTGGCCAGATGGAGCACGGAAAAAGGCCAGCATGAAGGGGAGCAAGATGGGAGGGGTGGTGAGTCCAGAAATGGTAACAAGAAAACCCAGAGAGAGAGAGAGAGAGAGACAGAGAGAGAGAGAGAGAGAGAGAGAGAGAGAGAAGAGAGAGAGAGAGAGAAGGGCATTACTCTGACTTGATAACATTGGTAATGTGTGTGTGTGTGTGTGTGTGTGTGTGTGTGTGTGTGTGTGTGTGTAGGTGTGTGTGTGTGTGTGTGTCTGTATGTGTGTCATATCTAATAGCTGTGGTTACTGTAGCGTGGCTTATTAAATTTAACATCAAGAGACCCCCTGGAAAGCTGAGTGACAGACACACACACACACACACGCACACACACGCACACACGCACACACACACACACACACACACTCTATAGCAGCCAAGCTCATCTTAAATATGAAGATGAAACCACCCAGGCACCACAGACTCAGCAGACAGCGACTGTACCGTATCCAAAGTCAATCATAATGTAAATACAGAAGCAAACATGATTATTTATCACATTACCTCATTCCTCAGTCAATACAGTAAAGCCGGGAGAACAAATAGGTCATAACTACATTAATAGGCACTGCAACACAAACACGTGGCGCGTTCTCTCATTAATGTCACTCCCGGTTATGAGCGCAGAGCACAATCTGCACTCGTGACCATAAATTAACTGGTTCCACCTTGCAGGGATAAAAAATGCAGCTGGAGTCCACAGAGATAAGGATCTAAGACAGTTGCTGCACTTGATGTGACCTATGCAGTGCACTTCATAAGTCACACACAACCTAGCATCGACCAAAAAAAATCAGCAAGGTTGCATGATTTATTTCACTCACAGTATCATGTTTGCATGTGTTGTTTGTGTATTTGTGTGTATTTGCGGGGTCGCCCATTCACTGAGGAATCGTTTTATGTCGTAAAGTCGTCGTTGGAGCTCAAACAGTGAAGACAACACAAGGCAGGTGATTCTATTCTAGTTATTCTTCTGTTCTTTTGTTGTTCTTTTTGTTACACTAATTTACACAATTAAAATCTGAAGAAAGCAACATTTTTATTTTTAATTTGTAAAACGTTGAAAACACTGGCGTTGCAGCCTATTGATATTGAATAATTTGGGACCAGACTTCATATGAAATTTGACTAAAAAGATGTCAAGCATAATTATGTAAAAAAAAACAAAGCAAAACCATAAGTAGGTATGGTCTAACATTTCATGCATAAGTTAGGCTTTATGTTATGAAAAAAAAAAAAAAACTTCACCAGCACTGAAAAGAAGTGAGAAGAGTTCTGTTACAGGGACACAGCAGCCCTGTTGTTTTGATAAAGTCAGTAGCTGACTGGGTTATTATGGCTTTCGTTAACATTATTCACTATGAAGAAACTTTTCGTAACCCAAAAGTCCCAGATGCATCAAACGTGCAGCCCAAAAAATCCGGTGCATGCGTTGTTCTCAAACAGAAGCCAGCAGTGTGGTGTGACGGCACTTTCTGTACTGTTACTGTAAAGTTTGTCCTCCTCGGAGACAGCAGGCAGGATGGTAGAAGCAGCGGGAACGCGAGGAAACAGAATCTGCAGATAGAAAGCAGGGCACGGGGGCTGGAGCACTGATAGTCATTTTAACAATTAATTCGAAAATTAAATATAGAGAGAAATACCCAGAGGAACGCCCCTAAATAATGAAATCTGCTGATGAGCTGATGATGCGTCTTATTGCGCTGTATAGGAGGGTGATACATTTGGTGAAACTCTTGGAGCTGCTGACAGCGATGAGGGATACATTTGTCTAAACGCTGCCTCGGAGTGCTGCTTGATGCACGGCATCACAAAGTGCCACATCAGCATTACCCGGCTCGTTTCCTGGTTATGCTAATTAGGTGACATTCCTTCCTGCTTGGCAGGAGCAGCTGATTGGATGGGCCGAGGTGGCGACCCCAATGGGAGGCTGTTTGATTGGTTGGCCGATATAAAGCTGAATAATGGACTGACATTGGCCAGAAAGACGTATAAGCAACATTCTCACACACACAAAAACAAACACAACCATTGGTTACCAACACTGTAACTATGTTGTGTTATAGTCATGTGACTGGGGCCAAGCTTTGGTCTTGCTGGTTGTAGTTTTTTAGAACTCTATTTGCTTATTTCTTTAACAGGGGACAAAAATCCCAGTCCCAGAAAATGTATGCAATGTGTTCCCATACACAGTACCTGCCCGACAGCCCACAACCTCACAGTGCAATGAGTTTAAAAAAAAAAAACAAAAAAACTCACCCATTTTCACAAATGAAAATGGATAAATAAAAAAATCTCACTTGCGTTTCAGGGCCGACACACAAAAACCCTGATGAAATACCTTTCTGTCTCACAGGCCTGTCAACATGTATCTCTGTTTAATCTGTCTCGATTATAAATGTTGAAGGACACTAGGAAATACAAAGTTACAAGTGAAAATTAATTACAATGTCATCGCATACGCCATTAAATGTATGTGATGGCATGAATCTATGTTTTCTGTATTATCATCTTACTTTTTCTTTTTCCTTTTTTCCTCGCTCTTCTTCCTACCTCCATAACTTCCATCTCCTCTTCTATATAATTCCTTTCTTCCACTCTTAAATCTCACATACTTTTCACATGCCTGCTGCACGCACACAGGAATAAGTGTGATGTATGCATGTACATGATACGCAGACACAAAGGCGCACACACGCGACACATGCCCACACAACGACTCTCCGGAATTGTACAAACACATTCTCGAGGGAGAGAACTGACATATTCCTCCTCATTTCAAATGTATGACCTGAGCCCGAGTTGTCGTCGTCGTACGTGTGTACATGCGCACACACATGTTCTTTTGTACACTGTGAGCACTAAATATGTGTACAGATTTAAAGATTTATTTGGATTGACGTTGTGTATAATGTGTGAGTACAGTTTATGTTTGTTACGCTCTTGTTAGTAGACAATGCATTTCCTCACCACAATTATACATACACACACACACACACACACACTTGGAGTATTTGTATATTTTTACTGTATATACTAGGTTATAGACTATTGAGGTGTAGCACCTCCACTGACCCCAGCCATTATGGTCGCCCTCTCTATCTCATGATGAAAAATAACCATTAACACAGCAGCTGACCTGGACTGAATGGTTGGATTGAAGGAGGGGGAGAAAGTCGGACGGACAGAAAACTGAGAAAGAAAAGAGAGGGACAGAAAGAAAGGTGACAGATAGAGGAGTGGGTATTGTCAGTGCCCTCAGGTCTCTCTGATAAAGATCATATCAGAGCGGACACAGCCAGCAGACACACACACACACACACACACACACACACACTTGACTTTTGGGGCCCCACTTGAACAGTTTAATTTGTGCCGGTGTTTTGAGGACAAGTCCACATTCACTTTTTCCGGCTGAGTGACAGAATGACAAAAGGTCACTGCGGCACCAGGGTCAAAAGGGTTTCTCTCCGATTCCATCATGGAGGAGGGGTTCTGCATTCATTCAGTGAACCAATTACATAATGAAATAAAAACAATAATAATAATAACACATGTGTTGTATGCACCCACTCATGTCAGTGCGTGTTATTATGGTGAAAACATGCTCCTCAGTTAACCGTTCTTATTTAAATATATTCCTGTTGACTGATTCCCAATGTGGAAAGCAATTAAGCCCCGATGCCAGTGAAGCTTCACACCTCCTTGATGCTTCTGCAGAACATCTGAGGTGCATAGGGAGCAATAACATCACAGGGAACTGGTCATACATGTCATTCTTTCTGTAATGAAAATTAAAAACAACCTTACAGTTCACATCTCTGCATTCTGCTAAAGTCCAGTATTTCTCTGTGAGGAAAAAATTATAACGCTCATCATGATTGAAATAAAAAAGTGGATGATGTTAGTGTGGAGAACATATGAAGCAGTGCATTGTTTCCCTTTGTACGTTGCCTGCATTTACTGGGCCATATGTTGAACACAGTCATTTTTGTACGCTCCTCTCTGTGTAGCTGCTGTTAATTGATAGATGAACATTACTTTATTGATATGGGCCTAGTGAGCTGTGACCACCAGCTCCCTCCTGGAAATTCATAATCAATGATGTAAAGATTGTGAATCGTAGGTTCAGGAAATGAGCAAATGGCCAGAAGGTCGCTAGATTGGCTGTGAACCTGTTAGCAATTCACACGTCCAGAGGAGAAGAAAAAACCCAGAGAAGATGAATGAAGGTTACAGAGAGAAGGTGGAAAGAAAAACAGACGCAGTGTGTGTGTTTGTTTGTGTGTGTGTGTGTGTGTGTTTGTGGGAGAGAGAGAGAGAGAGAAGGTTGTGTGCACACGTGTGTAACTGCTGCGATAATCTTTGATTCCGTATCATCAGCGCAATATCAAACTGCCTCCGACATCACGCTAAATAATACATCACTGTCTTTCTCTCCGTTTCACACACACACGCACGCACACGCACACACATGCACACACTGTATGACATGTGCTGATGTATGAATTAATGATGACCCAACAGTCTGCGGGGGCAGAGGAAGAAATTCTCGAGGAGTCCAACAATCACATCAAAGTGTATCCCACAACCAGACACAGCAGGTTGAACAGGATGGAGCAGCACCACTGCACCTGTGCCCTGCTGAATTCCTCGCCATAGCGTGATCGATGAATTTACTTTGTTTCATGAAGTTTCTGTTTTATGATATGGACATAGCAGATCCCACAATATGATTATCCAAGCAACTTTTTCATACATATTCATCCGTCTTCCATAATATGCAGTTGGCAGTCCAGACCTTCTTTTTCCCATCAATGATCTGTTCCTTCTCTCACAATGTCCTGTTTATGATGCTGAGACTATACTTGAACTGACTCCAATGATCCTTCCTGTATTTAAGATCATGTGTGTGAGTAAAGCAGACTTAAGTTCCCCAGGGCTCCTGACCCTGGTGTGCCGATAGTATGAGATGCTGTGTATGGAAAGACCGATGCATCATCAGCATAAGGTTGCAGTTTTGTAAATGCCAAGTGAGGTCTGCCTTTCTGTCTCAATGACCCCCCCACTCCCGCACAAACACACACACACACACACACACACACACACACACACACACACACACACACACACACACACACGCACACACACACACAACAAGACACACAGTCGAATGTATCAGCAGCAGGGGCTCTTCTGATAAGTCCCCTGGAAGCTCCAAGCTCACTGAGAGCAAACGTTTTCTGTTTCTCTTTTGCACACACACACACACAGACACACACACACACTCACACACACACACAGTATGAACACTGGCCAAGTAGCAAGGAGAAACTTGTGCCAGGGAATAAATCTGGGACAACTGCTTGGACATACAAGTAGCACAAGCAGGCACGAACGCACCCTGACACAGCATTTGTGCAGACTAAAACCCGAGGCACTTCGCAATCAAGGAAACTGTCATTATGTCATTACATGGCGTCCATATTAGCAAGATGAAAACCCGCCAACAAGCCAACTTCCAGACGAACAAGCAACAAAAGCTCACAGATGAGATGCTCTGTTTGAGGGTACCTTCAGGGACCAATTTCAGACAATCAGGGACAAAAGCTGTTCCACTAATTGTCCCTTGGTGTGTTTGTGTACGCTTGTGTATGTGTGAACAAACTATCATCTGACAACCTAATGACCAAAGGTTACAAAAGAAACATTTGATCTGTGTGACACATGGCGCCAGCTCTCAGTCTGCCGATCACAGTGGAAACTCAGACACATCACAGCAGGGGAACCACAGGAGACATTAATAACACTGATGGCTCTGTTCTGTACCACGTCTTCAGTAAGACATGACAGCGTGAGCCAACACACATAATACAATGCGACCCTGTTTCAGCTAATGGCATCCGGCCATCATTAATTCCATTATTTATATCTGTGCCGTTCCTGTTACAACACGCCACAATGTCAACTGTCCTACAATAAAAAAACTCCATTTCTATTCTGGACTTTAACCAGCGTTATTGTCTCAACCTACCCAGCACTTTAACACGAGCTGTAATAAATGTACTGTAACTGCATGGTACTGCTGTCTTCATGTCCTACTTTTTGGCTCCAAAAATTGAACTAAACTTAACAACTTGGGGAATAAAATCCTGAATATAGACACTATTCCACTGAGAGGGAACACTCCCCTCTGAACACACGACTGATTGACTGACTCTGATTCAGAGTCAGCTTTAAATATGCATGCCTTTCCTTCCCTCACTCTATACACTTGTACTACCTTGATTATGGCAAATTCTGTAATAGGCCTTCATCCATATTCAGTATTAATTTCATGCACCAGCTTTTCAATTTTCAGATGCAAAAAAAAATGCAACTGAATGTATTGTGTTTTACAATAAGTCACAGTATAGCGATCAGAGTAAGTGATTGTAATACTGATATCAAACCTCTAATGTCTTTACAAAAACCCATGTGTTTAATGTGTACCATCTAGTGATTAATTAAAGTTGTGCTGTGACAAACTAGAGGATGAATGTTCGTTTTTGTTGGTTTGGTTGTGTGTGTGTGTGTGTGTGTGTGTGTACCAAAAGACTCTTCTTCTTGACCTGCAGATAACACTGAGGACATCAAAGTTATTCCCATCCAGATCTAATCTGATATCTTCAATGTGCGCAGGACATGGTGCCGATACATACTCAGGTCTAATTTTAACCATCGCTTTAACCAATGATATCTGTCCTTTTATCTTTTATCTGGGAGAATAGCGCCATGCCTTTTTACACAAGCCCTGAAGGAAAACGATGAAAAGGGATGTCTGAGTCATCACTGGATTGGACAATGTTACACCTAGAACATTTTTTTGTTAAAAGGCTAAAACACCTGCAAGCACAGGCCCAAAATTCAAGTGTGATTTCTGTGTGTCAAAAAAAAGCAACACAAAAACACTGCCCATGCAGAATATTCCTCTGAGTGCGCTCATTGTGTGTCGCGCCCTCGCGCTTTGACAGCCTCCCTTCATTTTTGGAAAAAAAAGAAAAGCACTTGTTGAACTTGTCACCCTGTTGGCGAGTCCTTTCCTGTGCTGAGAGGAAATGGGTCAGAAAGTGTGGCGTGAATTCAGAGCACAGCAGTCCTCCTTGAAAACTTCCCTGAATCCGAATGCCCCCCTCAAAGGGATTGGATTGAACTGAAATTGGATGCTCTGCACCCACGCCACCATAAAAAGTCACATAACCTCATGTTATAACGGCTCTTTGTGCGGTAAATTGATTTTCCAAAGTCTGATGTGTCTTGCAAATTTCAACAGGGTTTGCCAAAGTTAAACTGCACACATCACGACTCAAAAACAAACAGACTACAGTATCTTAACCTGCATTCCTGAGGGACCTTATGGATTTTACCTGGCATTTCATAAGTGGTCGCAAAGTTTGTTACACACATCATGCCTGTGTCGGAACCAACGTAAAATTACATGAAGACATTTTCTGACCTTCGTAGTTGAGTTTGAAGCCGTGTGCTGAGACAGCAAAGTCACTGGTCAGCCTCAGAGAGAAGACGTTTCCTGTGCTGGTGACCGGGGCAGGAACCTGGAAGCCTGTTAGCCTGTGGGAACACAAAGAGGAACACGTTGACATTATCAACAAATTACAAGACACATTAAACATTCAGGGAAAAAAACAACCCCATTGTTGACTACTTAAAAGGCCTTTCAGCTTGTTAGCCTACAGCGGCAAAGAAATTAGCATATTAATGCATCCAAAATAGACAAGCATACTCATCATACTCAAGATAGTTATATCAAGCATGAGCGTCCCATAAATATTTATATAAACCTCTTGATAATTGGACAAGAAACTGGAATTGAACACTCGTCTTGTCTTATCGTTTGTATTGTCAGTGCTGTTGATTAACTTTTGACAAGCAATTATCACACATTTTTCTTCTTCTGTGAAAGAGAAACAAAATAATAAAATAAAAAAATTACTATGACGTATAGTATTTACTACTTATAGCCTATCTCAGATGTTTACCCTGACATGACAAAAAAAAACCTGTAGTTGACAGGAGCTTTTAAATAAATCAAAGTGCAGCATAAATGAAGTGAGCTGTGGTCAGGCGGAGGTTTTTACTGAAGTGTGTTCATGTGCAGATAAACAGGTAAACAGGAAGGAGTGAAGTGGCACAGTGGTACTCCACATGCTTGAATACATCTTCCAAACAGAACCTTACACACAGCAGCCCAGCTGTCGCCAGCGTTCAGAGTCAACGAGGAGGAAGAGTGAGGAAGGAGTGGGAGTCATCTTTTTTCTTAACGCGTGTCTTTCTCTCTCTTTCTCCTTTCCATTTTCCTCCTTCTCCTTTCTTTTACTATGTTACTACTTGTAATTATTTTCCATAACACCTCACCACCTTCCTCATACTGTCTGTATTACCGCTGTGTTCTCATAGCAACAGTTGTTGTTCGTGAGTGTTATTATAGCAACAGGGATTGTGTCTGTGACCTCAACCTTTCACAACTCCATTTGCAAACATATGTTAGACTGCAATGACTTTCCCACCTTTTCCATCCCCATGTCCCCATGTTTTGATTGATCAGGCTCCTACTTTACTTCTGTTGTTAATTTATTCCCCTCCTTTCCATGCATTTAAATTGTCCTTCTTTGGTTTACGTTTCCTCTGTCTCCATGAGTTGGCTCCTTTTTCGATTCTCCGTTCACTCTCGTCCACTCTGACGCCACTTAAACCATAAATGGTGGCCACTATCTTAAAAGCCCCCGACCATTTCTTTAATCTCCCACTCTGTTCCTAATCTATATCTTATCTGTATTACTGTCAGTGGCGTCTGCCCATCTTTGGTCATCCGCTCCTCTCACTTCATCCTTGCACTGTCTGCTCTTCTTTGTATAATTTCCTCATTGTGATGCAAGTCACATAAAACTAAATGCTTACATGATTACACTGCAGTACTTCCAATTACAGCATAGATACGCACATATCAGTTTCGTCTACTGTGACATACTATAACATTGGTGATAGTAACGGAGATGCATACGAATATAGTCTTAACTATGTTGTCACTCATCAAAATTCACCTCTTGCATTTGCCCCATACTTGCAAATCAGGGTCTCTTCCATTCAAGTCCAGAAAACCTTGATTGTGGTCGTTAATAGCAGGTGGAAAGAGTTTGGTGGATAATTACAAGCCGAGCAAACTGTAGCAATACATCAACTAATATAAAGACATCGCTCGTTTGAATTGTCTCTGTGGGCACAAACTCCTGCTGCTCCCTCACCCACACAGACCATGGCTCTCTCTCTCACATATACAGTGGATACAATATAACAGCATGCAGCGGCCTTATGATTGTTTGATTGTGTTGGAACTGTGTCATGGGCAAATTACAGTGCGGCACTTTGGCCGCCGTGACCGCAGAGTTACCAACGAGGCAGTGGCTGAAGCCTCCTAACATTTATCCACCCTGTTTCCAACCTTTCTGTAAAGCTCCATGCTTGCACATCTGCAACTGACTATACAAACTGGAGATGTTGGCCACACCACAACACATCTGCATCAGCCATTTCAAAATGTTCATGGCCGGCATGTGTGTGTGTGTGTGTCTGTGTTTGTGCAACCTGACATATCTTTAACTTATTTCAGCTCAACATGATCCATGAAAAAGCTCAAATGAAAACGAGTCGGCATTCGTCTCAGTGTAAAGAGCTTCTTGATTAAAAAAACAGTGCCGGCGACAAAAACAAATATCACGTTACATAAATAAACCGTTCTCAAACTCTCCTGATTCCTCTCCAGTATGTTATCTGAAATACACAAAGAAATGTTCAACATATTCCCACTCACTCCGTTTCCCGTGTAACAGTTTATCTTGGGATTTATGTGTTTGGAGATTTATGAGGTAAAACCAAAATTCTCTGACAGGAAGTAAAAGAAAGTTGGAACAGAAGGTGGCACTCAAGCTTGATTCCTGCGGGAGTGTGTGCGTTTGTTTGGCTGCGCGCGCCTGGGTGTGCAGTGTGTAAAATGAAATCACATTAGCAAGTGAATGAAGATCTGGCTAATATTACCGGATTGCTTTACCAAAAGGTTTCTAACACATACACAAACACGGAATAAAAACAAAATACAGTTAAAGACACACACGTCTCTTTATTTTTCCGCAAAAAATCGCCATGTAGTCGGGCTAATGCGATTTTCAGCCCCCCCACTCCCCCCTCCCTCTGTTTCTCCATCTCTCTCGCCATTATGTGTATGTGATGGTCTCTATATTGCCAACAGGCAGAATAGATTTTTCATTATTATTACTGTCATTACAGCGAGAAACACAAAGCTGATGTGCTAAAAAATAAAGTCAAAGAAAGTGCGTGTGTGTGCGTGCATGCATGTGTTTATGTGTGCGTATGTGTTTGACATAATCACGTTGTCTCAGCCAAATCCAGATACGGCTTCACGTTTGTTATGAATGTGTGTGATTGCTGATGTATGCCTGCTGGCCACACAGTTAACCACTCAGAGTTAACCCGTCAATGGATTAGTGATCAATTGTTAGCACCTCCTGACGTCCTGACTGCAGATATGACTCAGGGAGAAGATCAGTCGCAGAGCCTACGAATTACATCTGTCACAGAGGATGAGCTCGGAAAGACTGAAGTGTGAAAAATGTTTACTGTCAGAGGAATGAGAGAGAGAGAGAGAGCGGAATCGACATCCTGCAGCAACTCAGTCAGGTGACTAGTGGCTGGAATGAGTTGTCTACAAATGTCCAAATAAATAAATAAATAAATAAATAAATAAGTTTGGTCAGCAGCCAAACAATGTCACATTGTCAGATGGCTCTGGGAGGATGTGAAAATTGCAGTTTGAATCTATTGACTATACGCCTTGTTTTATCAGGGGTATATCGTACGGCAAACAGTGCGATTACTCACAAAATTGTGACGGCTATAAGAGTCCTCCAGAGACTTTGGTTCACTTCATTAGTGAGCATATTTGTTTGGCTTTATGTCTCAGTAACGTCTGCACAAAAAAAACAACCACCCTTCATGTCATTTGTATACATTAAATGACAATATTACAATATGTAGAATATATAAAATAAATAAACCAAAAACATGCATCAGATAATCATTAAAAAAAATCACTACGAGATTCATATGACTGGCACAGAAGACTTATCTGTTAGATAACCATCAACATGTTTCCAGTCATTGTGACTAGTCAGTACCAAACTGGACCTGTTTAAATTTTAATTCAATACTCCTGCTCTATTCCAGCCAGGCTGTTGGATTTCACCTTTAATTACCACTTGTATATTAGTTCTAATCAGTATATCTTTATTAACAAGCTATGTGCCACAGGCTTTTTCAGGTTGTGATGATTAAACCTCTACTTAAAAAAAAAAAAAAACAGATTTGATTATTACTTGAATCTATATTTTCAAGTGAATAATCTCAATTGAGATTGGGGTACTTTGTTAAACAGTCAGCCAGCATTCGTTCCACCACATATAGTGATGGGAGCTCAGATCTGTAGTCTGTAAATTACAGGCTGTTTATGTTCCCTCAGCTGGTGTCGTTATGTGGAGCTACCAGTCCCTAACCACCAAAGTAGCACTGCACAGAGACCACTGCACGCACACCTCTGTGAAAGCGTGTGTGTGTGTGTGTGTGTGTGCGCACCCGTGTGCGTCGGACTGTTAGTGTGTATTTTATTGAATTGATACTGACCTAAAACCTGACCCCACAAACCAAAGTGCTCTGAACCAACTCTTCTCCCAGTCACTCTCAATGCTCCTCCATCTATCATTGGCTTCCCTGGCTCCTCCCCTTCCTCTCCAGCATCCCGACTCTGGGACCACTGGGAGACGGCTAACTGTGGCACTTTCCTGGCCATGCACTTTCTCTCTCTCTCTCTCTCTCTCTCTCTCCTGAAGGCCATAGATTCTCATTTAAAGGGCGATGCAGTGTATTTTAGTTGGTCACAATATGCTGCTTCACCTCTAGATGTTGATATATGAAACACGCTGTGCCTTTAAAAGGCAATTTATTCCGCACCGGGAGCTGCTGTATTTGATCCATTAACCAGTGACAGAGTGTGTTTAATCAACTTCTACAACCCCCAATATCATTATATACTGATCTGGATGTTAGATTTATTTCATTTCTTAAAAATCAGCGTTTCCTATTTCAGTGTTGTTTCATCATGTGGTTTTTAGTTATAATATTCATATGATCGTCACACAAACATATGAAAATGATGCCTGTTCGCTTTATCACACTGGATGTAAGGTGGGGACGCTGGACAGACTTTTCATTTGTACCTCAAATCAAGACAATCTTGATTAAGAGGATGAAGCGATTGCATCGTACAGATTCTGCTAAACATTCTGCAGCCTCCTCTCTCTTCCTCTTTCTTTTCTTACACTTTAGGTTCAGAAGATTTATTTCCTCCCCTGGTGTCCTAAGTTCAGGGTCTGTAGCGAGTGATTGATTAACAGCCGTTGCCTTGGTGACACACACACACACACACACACACGCTCACACCCACACACAATCGTTTTCCAGGATACAGTACATGTGGTCAGTAGTCATTGGTGAGTCTTGTAAATCTGTCATTGGCTGCCCACCCGTTGTATTTCAGTGTGCCACTGTAACTGAATGTGTGTGTGTGATAGCATGTGTATAGGGTCCTTGACCCAGGTGGCATCCTATCCATTAAATTAGTCACACACACACGTAATTTCACAGGCACAGACAACCAAACACACACAAAGACACATTGCCCCCATTGCCAGGTCACCCTCACACCCCACTCATTGACTGGATCCATTCATCACAGAGAGAAAGAGAGAGAGAAGAAGAGAGAGTGGAAGACAAAAAGAAATGTTGTGGTGTCTTAGCCTCTAAACTCTATGATAAGGTTAATAAAAAACCTTAATACGCCCATAAAACAGCAGGAGGGAATCAGTGTGTCACTGAAACCGTATCCACCACAGCTACTGTTAACGGACCAATGAAAATGAAGAAAACATTATCTTGTAAAAAAAAAAGGTAAATATTTCCCCAGGACAGTGAATAAAAGTATATTCTGACTCAATGACCTCTGAGAACCAACAAAAGACCAACCCACGCAGACTGATTCCCAAAAAGGCAACGCAAACCTTGTCAGCCCTCATACACGCCGCTATATGCTCCAACGCACACAGACACACTCGCAGCGACGCCAGACTGAAAGTCGGAATGGGAGAAAACCAATTTCCTTCCAGCAGATAGCATCCAGTGCTGCTAGCCACGTTCTGCCTGTCAGTCTGCGTGCATGTGTGTCCACGTGTTAAAGAAAAAAAAAAAGAAAAACAACAAAACCGTTGCATCATTCTTCCTCTGTGCCATCCCTCCTTACATCCCAGCATATGTCCTCCTCATATGTCGGACCAGTATATGTGTGTGTGTGTGTGTGTGTGTCACACTTATTGGCAACCAGCAGTGCCAACAACCTTTCCTTCCAAGCAGCCTGAGCATTGCTGTGATGCTCACGGATGATGAGTCTCCTCATGTTGCATCACAGCGGAGGGAGGGGGGGGGGGAGGGAGGAGGGGAGCGTCTCCTCCCAGAGCTCTGGAGGTGACAGGGACCATAGCTGCTCTCCCTACACCCCCCCTCACCCCCCCTGAGGAGAGACACTGGGGGTGAAAAGTGGATTAACCTCCCTGTCAGCCACAGACGATCCAAGACATGAAGACACACTCACGCAGACATGAGAAGACGCGCTCTGAAGACCCAATCGGAAAAGCCCCCCCCCCAGTGCCTCATACAGTATGCAGATTATACGTGTTGAGGATAAAAGGTCTCTCAATAAATGAAACTTCATTATGTTTAGAGATAATGCCTCTATACTGTATTACACATGGTTTTCCTTTAAACAGCTAAACAGTGTCCTTCCACTGTTGGAAACAGGAACTGTTGCTTCCACCATTAAATGATAAATGTTCTCTGCCTCCGTTTCCTCTCCCATCCTCCCTCTGCCTCTCTCACTGTCTCTCTCTCAGGCAGTTAGACAGATAGTGAGCGCCGCCCCCCCCCGAGCTAAAGCGTGTTTGGGCGACTGGCCACCCCATCATTTACTGTTAAACCTGACATGCATACGTATGGGATGCCACACAAATTAATGCACTGAGGGGACGCACACATGGGGACGAACGCAAACGCGTGAGCTTGCACATGCACGTGCACGCGCCTGTGTTTTTTAGATAGGTAAAGACAGATAGTGGGTGCCTGCTGGGATTTAAAGGGGAGGTGTCAGCGGCGACAGCACCTTAAAGGGGCAACCGTTAGAGAGGTAGATGGATGGAGACGGACGCGAAGGGAAAAAAAAGAGGATTGGATGGTGAAATACAGAGGGAGAATGAAGGAGAAGAAATCTAACGACCAAGCGATGCAGAAAACTGCAAAATCATTTTTTAAAAAATGTGTTAGAACATTAAACATCAACATTAAAGATGTCTAATTCAGTAAGCAGTCACACAGGATTTCATTAGCTTAGTAAATTTAATGTAATATTTAACAGGATCCAATACGAGGGAGTGGACAACATGCAATCTGCTGCCAATTATAAATATAAGTTGTAACTTAATTAATGATTAATAAAAAAGTGCAAATTGTTTATGTATACAAATATGGCTTTACAATGCAGATAAGTGAAAAAAACATAAAAACATAAAGCATTTTCTATAAACTTTTAATAGACATAACAATATATATATATATATATATATACACACACACACACACACACACACATATATATATATATAATTTTTTTTGATATTGAATAGTAGAAGTCGACTATCATGTGGCTGATGTTAACTGCAACAACCAACCTTGTATTCCTGTGTGCGAGCGTGTGTCTGTATGCTGAGGTCCATAACCTTGCCTGAGGTAATAACTACTTCTTTGACTTGTTAGAGGCAACAAACAACCACACATCAGTCAGCGTCACACAGCCAACACACACGCACAAACTCAGTAACAAACCTACGCACACAACCAGAACAAAAAAAATGTTGGCAAACGCTCAGCTGTACAGCCATGCAAGTTAACATGGCTTGTTGCCTGGAGGGTTTTGGCCTATTTCCCTGTTTATGTGAAATTGCTTTTTATGACGAACACAATTCCAAATTAAAAACAAAGATAACAAAACCACAGGCACATTTCACATGTGTGTGTGTGTGAAGTCTCTGGACAAAACAGGGGGCCATGGCCCCCCCCCCTGCACCCCCCCCCCCCCCCCCCCGAGGAGAGACACTGGGGGTGAAAAGTGGATTAACCTCCCTGTCAGCCACAGACGATCCAAGACATGAAGACACACTCACGCAGACATGAGAAGACGCGCTCTGAAGACCCAATCGGAAAAGCCGCCCCCCCACCCCCCCACCCCCCAGTGCCTCATACAGAATGCAGATTATACGTGTTGAGGATAAAAGGCCTCTCAATAAATGAATCTTCATTATGTTTAGGTATAATGCCTCTATACTGTATTACACATGTTTTTCCTTTAAACAGCAAAACAGTGTCCTTCCACTGTTGGAAACAGGAACTGTTGCTTCCACCATTAAATGATAAATGTTCTCTTCCTCCGTTTCCTCTCCCATCCTCCCTCTGCCTCTCTCTCTGTCTCTCTCTCTCAGGCAGTTAGACAGATAGTGAGCGCCGCCCCCCCCCCTGAGCTAAAGCGTGTTTGGGCGACTGGCCACCCCATCATTTACTGTTAAACCTGACATGCATACGTATGGGAGGCCACACAAATTAATGCACTGAGGGGACGCACACATGGGGACGAACGCAAACGCGTGAGCTTGCACATGCACGTGCACGCGCCTGTGTTTTTTAGATAGGTAAAGACAGATAGTGGGTGCCTGCTGGGATTCAAAGGGGAGGTGTCAGCGGCGACAGCACCTTAAAGGGGCAACCGTTAGAGAGGTAGATGGATGGAGACGGACGCGAAGGGAAAAAAAAGAGGATTGGATGGTGAAATACAGAGGGAGAATGAAGGAGAAGAAATCTAACGACCAAGCGATGCAGAAAACTGCAAAATCATTTTTTAAAAAATGTGTTACAACATTAAACATCAACATTAAAGATGTCTAATTCAGTAAGCAGTCACACAGGATTTCATTAGCTTAGTAAATTTAATGTAATATTTAACAGGATCCAATACGAGGGAGTGGACAACATGCAATCTGCTGCCAATTATAAATATAAGTTGTAACTTAATTAATGATTAATAAAAAAGTGCAAATTGTTTATGTATACAAATATGGCTTTACAATGCAGATAAGTGAAAAAAACATAAAAACATAAAGCATTTTCTATAAACTTTTAATAGACATAACAATATATATATATATATATATATATACACACACACACACACACACACACATATATATATATATAATTTTTTTTGATATTGAATAGTAGAAGTCGACTATCATGTGGCTGATGTTAACTGCAACAACCAACCTTGTATTCCTGTGTGCGAGCGTGTGTCTGTATGCTGAGGTCCATAACCTTGCCTGAGGTAATAACTACTTCTTTGACTTGTTAGAGGCAACAAACAACCACACATCAGTCAGCGTCACACAGCCAACACACACGCACAAACTCAGTAACAAACCTACGCACACAACCAGAACAAAAAAAATGTTGGCAAACGCTCAGCTGTACAGCCATGCAAGTTAACATGGCTTGTTGCCTGGAGGGTTTTGGCCTATTTCCCTGTTTATGTGAAATTGCTTTTTATGACGAACACAATTCCAAATTAAAAACAAAGATAACAAAACCACAGGCACATTTCACATGTGTGTGTGTGTGAAGTCTCTGGACAAAACAGAATGAACCAAATGAAGGAGGCAATTACCGTAAATCAAAAAAAAAAATAATATTTTTTTTCCTTGAGAAAATATGAAATAAAGTAAAGGAGTTTCAGCAAGTTATAATGTCGTTTTTGAAAAAGTAGGCAAAAATTTAATTGGAAAACAAAATTTCCCTTCAAGCAGAAATGAGATTGAAGTCTTCCCGAGAACAATCAAAGTTTGTGTCCTGACTGGAGATCTTTAACAGACTACACTTTTATCCAGGGGCGGGGGCAGTGACATAACGGGTGCAATAACGTCTGAGGAAATCTCTTTTTGCATTAATGCCTTTAAGTACGCACATCCTATAAAATCAATGGTCTCGTGGGAAAACATATTCCAGCTGAGAGATGTGTTCAAGAAGATTTAATATCTGCAGTGTCGAATCATTTAAAAATGGGAAATGAAAGCAGATTGACAAGTTGATGCACCGTTTGTTCTGCCGGAATAAAAAGTACTACACTTTCTCCACAGCCCGCAGTATAAACGTGATCTTTGGAGAGCTCTCCTGCTTGGCCAGTCATTTCTATAAACGCTATGTGTAAAGTTCTTTGGCTTTTCGTCAATGACATTGACTGAATCCTAGATAATGGTCGAAGTAAAAGAGAAAAATCTAATTCAGGAATACTGAAACTACTGAACGCAGTAATGAAGGATATCACATCAGTTTGCAAAGAAGAATGGCCTGGATCTCCCCAGTTCCCTATCGTGAATTAATAGCCTCAGACGTGCGCTCGTTCTGGATCGGTCTCTGTCGGCTGATGCTAGCGCCCGAGTGAAATTAATCAGAGAGGGATGTTTTAAAACACACTCAGGATAATATATGACCGCTCCGCTTCCTGCTCAGCCCCTACCTCGCGACATGCTTTGATCCCGTGTATTGAACCCGAGGACAGATGGGGTGTTAGTTTTAATATCTAAATGTACTTTGTTCGATGGCAGGGTTTACAGCTGTGAACCAGAAAATACGGCCTCCATCGATAAAAAAAGACCCGAGCGTGCTCTTAACCGCCTGGTTTTCTTCCCCGCGGGCCTGAGTCTGGGGAAGGAGTTGATGATATAAAAAGTTAAATTTAAAGCAGATGTGTATATGAAGATGTGGTCAAATCTATCAGGCAGACAAACAGGACGTTCCTTCAGTTCCTGTGCAGACTGTGACACCAATGAGCCAACCAGAGTCACTGACTCTAATTTGCTATTATGTGGAAATAAATGACATTTGTACCCTGGTGCTTTAATAATCAAACGATGAAATGTCGTCAGCTTTCAGTGGACACAGAGATTTTGTGTGTGAACGTCTTTGAAGTCGCCGTTGTGTACTGTATGTGTGTGTGTCTGTCTCTCAGTGTGTCCTTGTGTGTTCGTTTTTGCCCCAGGGCTCAGGCCATAGTCTGTCATCTAGTTTTAATGTTTAATAATACAAGGCTGGTACATGGTGCTGCGTACTAATGACTGGGACACACACACACACACACGCACACACACACACACACCATACCAAATAAGACCTTTAAGAGCTAACATTATAAAACCTGAGAAGAACAATGGTCATTATGGAGAAAAATGACATTTTACAAACACACACATACGCACCCACGTGGTTTATCATTCTCATGGACCAGTGAGAATACAAACTGTGCGGTCAGGTGACAGACAGTGATTAATTGATACATCGAGACTGTGTGTGTGTGTGTGTGTGTGTGTGTGTGTTCATGTGTGTGCATGTGCGTTAAGGCCAGTACATGGTCTTTTAATTGAATTTTTGTAATTCTGTCTGAGAGGATAATGGAGAGAGCAGCAGAGCAGGGACGCACACATTGTTCTTCACACTGTCTCCTGTCTGCGCTCCATTATCTGAAGCCACACAGCAGAGTGGAGATTTAAAGAGTTACCTATTTGTAATCTTAGACATCCATCCATCATGCTACTGTGTGTGTGTGTGTCATATCGCACCAGGCACCAGGTGAGAGCACCCCCTTACACTTTGTCAAGAAATGGCAGGAGACACATAAAGGTGCCATAAAAAAACAAAACAAAACCTGCATACTCACAGTGTGAATGAGTCATGGTAGCCGCGTCTAGCAGTTTGTGTTATGTGCCTCACGAAAAGAGAATGACTCCTCTGCCATCCCACATCAGCAAAGAGTATTGATGGGTTCAGTGTGCTGAAGTGAACTGAATCACCCACAGTCGTCGAGCTTCCTGTGCGCTTGTTTTTATATAATGAGGGAAGCATGTCTCTTCCTGCCCACAGAGTCAGCTCCTGAACTCCAAATGGATGGTGGGTGGCTGCGAGACTCCGACAAGGTGGTTTTGTCTCAACAAACACTCCTCTTTCCCGTTCTCTACCTATAAAAGGGGTGTTTGAGATAAATAAGGAAGTGTGCTTTGTTTTTTATCAGGAACAGGCAACTGTTTGAAACTCTGACGGGAACGTCGAAGCACTCCGAGGGTTTCGAACGCTGATTATCGCCTTTTCTTGACAGTGAAAAAGAAGCAGCTCAGGAACAAAGGCATCATACCCCCCCCCCCCCCCCCCCCCCCGGCACCACCCCCCCCCCCCCCCCCCCAAAAGGCTTTGTGTTATTCAGGAAGTCCACTTGTGGCTCAGATGAATCATTGGTTGGAGGATGCAAACTGAAAAGAAGCCCTGACGCATGGATCAGCTGATGCCATCTCAGAGACGCAAACACCAACACAAGATGCATCAGCAAAAAAACGACTGTTTACAAAGGGAACGTTTCCCAAACGTCACCTTCTCTAGATAACCTCAACCAGTGCAGAGGCCAGTGGAGACATTCCATTGGAAATCCCATTGTTCTTATTGTGCACACACTTTTCCCCCATCCCAAACTAGCCTGTGTTTTTCTCTCCATCCCTCCATCCCTCCATGCCTTTGTCTCCCCCTCTTCAATCTGTGTGCATTGCCAGTCAGTGTCTCCATTACTCCCTCCAGGGGCAGTGGGCCAGCTCTGTGGCTGATCACAGTGATCCCTCCCTGAGGAACAGTCAGCTCTGACACCTGGGTGACTGCCCAGGAGGAGCGCCGTGTTCCTCTATGTGTGTGTGTGGGGGGCGGTGTTTGCGTCTGTGTATGTGTATGTCAAGGGGCTAATGGGCAGCTTGAGGGGATTACGAGTTTAGCCACTGGGATTACTGGAACTTCAAACACACACCCACACACACATGCACACACACAATAATGTCAATATGATCAGACGGTGGGAGTCATCCAAGATGTATTGGTCGACTTGTTACACAGGCCTGGCCTCATTAGTCCACTATCAGAAACAAGCAGGGTTAAGTAGATCCAGCCAGGACCAGGGCTAAGCCGGTCTTCCCAGGTCCCAGGCACAGCTGAACGGGGTTCAGCACACAGAACCAAGGTCCATTCATTACAGTTTACCCGCTGTCAGGAGAACTCAGCATTACTGAGGCTGTGATACAAACAGAGACATTTTTGGTGTGTTTTACCTCACACACACACACACACACACACACGGACACACTCAGATTTGCATGACAAAGTTGACGTTTCACGCCAAGTGCCAACTGTAAAGTCAAGTATGAATATTTATGACCAGGGAACTGTTGGTACAACACTTAAGTCTTCTTGTGTGGTTACACTGCCAACAAATAGATAATTGATATACGACAACAGTCAATTTAGAAGTCTCATAAAATATTTACATTTATATTTATTTGATCTTTCTTAAGGGAAAACAGAAATCTCACACCCTCAGATATTATATTTGTTCATCACAGACTGTCTGGTCAAGTAATATCTCATATAATAGTTATGTCAGATGTGTGTTAATATTAATATTCATAGCACAATACCTTACAAAAACTATCAAAACAATCCAAGACCCAGCTAAATTCTCCTCTCTCATATCATACTTAGTCTCCACATTTGCTCCCACGGTTCCCAGGAATAGTTTGGTCTGCATATTGTACAATGGATAAGGCAATATTTAAAAAAAAGTATTAAAACAATGCATAAGGAAATGAATGGATGTGATGGAGTTACTGAGAGAACAGCAGCCCGGCAAAGCGGAGCACTCTCATCGCTCAAGACGCATTGTCTTCATCAAGCACCCAATAGGTCGTAAGTATGTAAATTCAGTCATCGTGATAGATAGGCTATTTGCATGTGGTGTGAAACAGCACTCCATTTCTCCCGTAAGACTGAACAGAGCACTCGAGGAGAAAACGAGACCAAAAAAAAAAAGAAAAAAAAAATCAATTAATGCCAGTCACAGGTGTATTAAACTCATGCAGACATAATCTCTGCAGGCTACACTGGGCACAATATGACACAAAGAACAGGACTTCCAAAGACTCAGGAGAGATACATCACCGGGGGGATTTGACTCCTGAATATTGTTCAGCACATTGTAATGATTATAATTATAATCTGCACCAGGCTGAGCTGAAAAGAAGAGCGCTGGTTATCAGTAGTGAATTAATGACATTTATGGCAGGAATTGAGGGAGAAACAGATGGGGTGGGAGTCGGGGGGGGGGTTGAATTAATATTGAGAAAAGAGAGAGACGCGCAGAGGGGTTGAGAGGCAGACATTAAGAAGAGGAGGGGATGAAAGAGTGAATTACACTCCCTCAGAGAAAGGCTGACTTAGAAAAAGTGAGACAGATTGTGAGACGGGGACCTGATACCACAGACTGTGCGTCAACACACGGGCGATAATGAACTTAAATTCAGACGTGGAGAGAAAACTATCAACGTTTACATGAAAGAATGTGTCATCTGCAGCACACGCGTAATGACGCTAACGCTAAAAAAAAACAAAAAACGCCATTCTATCAGACGTACGAGACCTCTTTCTTTCTCGCCTTGCTTTGTTGTGTGTCTGCGGAGGCTGACTTATAAAACGCACAAAGAGAAACGCTATTTATTAACACACCCGAGAGAAAAACGGTTTGTAGCCTTGGATGCAATAACTCCACCCTGACAGAGCCACAAAATCAATGCCGCGTGCCCTTTTCCCTGCACTGCGTTCACATTCAACAGAAACATTTCTAATTTCTTAAAAGGCCCAAAATAGATCCGCAACTTCGAAGGAAAGCGTCCATGTCTAAAGTACTAACACACACACACACACTCACACACCCACAGAGTTTACCATCACACACTGTGCAGACTTTGTAATTAGGCACAAATCAAAGCAAGGCCACACAACATTTTCATTCTCCAAATGATTGTGCTACAGTCGCTCGCACCAAACTGGGCACCTGACGGTCACCTGCCGGTCACCTGCCGGTCACCTGACGGTCACCTGACGGTCACCTGACGGTCACCCGCTGAGCCGAGACGCTGTTCACCGTAATAAAAGCCGGTGCAGAACAAAGTCGTCTCGTAAAGGTCGATTTGTTTTTGTCCAAGTTCATTATTTTCTGGCCAAAGTAGACTGGTGTCATCTCGTGGACTTCATGTATATCTTTACATCGTGGATATTTGTCTTTCACATATGTTGCTTGAGTGGGGGGTTCACAATATTTCATATTTATTCATGTGCATGCTGTATGCAAACGCTGTAATTACACTGATTGCCTCCCAGCCAATAAACAACACAGTGATAGTGTCTTGTGCATCTCCCTTGCTACTTGAGGTCACAGGTTGTCCTAATACTAATTATTAATTCATGGCGGAGCCACAACAGGATTAAGTTATCGTCACACACTGAGATTTTACGCAGTAGAAAATGTAAATGTGAAGTAGTTGTGTTTCTGAAACCAGTCGACGCCGTCTGATTCTCACCCACAGGAGTGTGCCGGGAGAAAAGCCACAGAAAGGAAAAGACTACTCTTCCTCTTTTTCTTCCTGTCTTTTTAACCTGAGCGAAGCTATTCGGATCTTCCAGTGCGCGCACATGCAGACATACCTCTAACCCCCTACAGGGCAGAACTGATGCAGGAGGAGATGAAATAGCACCACCTCGGGGGTAAACACACCTCGGTTCACACTCACAGTTACCGCTCACTCACTTTGCACACACACACACACACACACACACACATACCGTACGTACATGCACGTATACACTTCTCGCCTATTTCGCCTATAGGGAAGTGGATCCGACATCAAAGACCATATTTGCTTATTTTCACACCAATCACATGCGACGAGCCTTTGTGCTTCCGCCTCTTTTCCCTGTCTGTCAGCTGTGTAATAGGTTGATATGTCCCTGTATGTGTGTGTGTGTGTGTAAAATAAAAACAACAAATACTAATTGCAAAAGCTTGTTTCAAACTAAATAACACAAAACGCAAACTTTGATTCCTCAGCTGCTTTGCTTCATCAGAGCTGTAAACAACACAACAACGAAACAGTCAAAATTTTTATTTGAATTCGCAGTTATGTTCCACGCGAACATGCAAACACACAAACATGTGCAAACTAGCCTCTGTAGCACCACTTACCACATCCAACTAGAGTCACAACCTCATATTAGGGAGCGTAATTGCAAATCATAGGCTGTGAATGATTATTATTATTTTTTTTTACCAAAAACATATCACTGATATCTTTTCTCATCCAGGCACTGCAATGTCTGCACTTTATAAATAATTAGCCATCGTGTACATTCCACATTTTATGCCACACTAGTATTTAAGGAGTGCAAGGAAAGCTAGTTTTCCTGCTGCTATACTGGTTACCGGAGCATTTTTCTTTTCTTCTGGGGCTTCCTCTGTTTGCTCATGAAATTCGCGTCTTCTCTTCCTTCTCCTCCGGACACCTCTTCACTTCAGGACCTCCGTTTTCTGTTATCTCCTTATATTGCTATGCTACAACTAAAAACACACTGAAGAGTGGGTTTTGGTTCCCAAAAAAAAACTATTCTCAATGTCTGCACAGTCACAAGAGGCCAATTGTATACTTCCAAGGAGTATATATATATACAGATTATAACACTTAGTTACTACACTTTAAATCACACTATATGGTGATGTGATTTTCCTTTGGGTAGCTCCCAAGCTCCAGGAAAAAACCAATGTGCTACTAAGGATAATGACAAAATTCATAATGACAGGGGTAACTCAGCCCAATTGCACAAAGTATCCAGCGAGTAATCTCACACCCAATCAACACTGTCCCAGAGGGCTGGTCCGCCTAATCACCACTGCCATTAGAGGAGAAACACTGACAGTCTAATAGTGGTGGGAGAGAAGCATTACACTCAACTGGCACTGCAGGGTAAAGCAACAGACAGCGTACAGCCAAGGCCCTGACCCGCCCCTCAGCCCTCTCAGCTTCCCTCCGGCCCTGCTCCCCTCCACCTGTAACCTCTGTCACTCACCGACTGACCCGCCTAAAGATGGATGCCCCGCTCCAGCTCCTCCACCTGCACGGAGACACCCAGCTGACTCGCTTCAAAATCACAGAGCCGCTTCAATGACACCTGACAGAATGAGCCGCCGGGGTCACCGTGAGCCGCCGGGGTCACCGCTTTTCCCAAATCAAACTCCCACTTTTTACTCTGCTCCAGTTCAGTCTCACATTTTATTTGGGGAAAAAAAAGGAAACATTGTTTTAGTGAAAGTTGACTGGGTTGTATTTGTATGGTCTAAGGCAGGGGTCTTCAACGTTTTCCAGGCCAAGGACCCCCAAACTGACGGAGAGATGGAGCAGGGACCCCCTACTCATGTATAAAATTGTGTTTTATATTAAACTGGTCCTATAGTGCAAAACTTTTGAAGACCCCCTGTTGAAGACCTCTGGTCTAAGGCCTTTACCTGTGTTGACGTATAAACATGACATGGTGCCAGTAATGGAACCACACCATGAAGTCACGCAACAATGGACTTTTTAGTCATTCAGACACGGACCTTTTGTTTCCAGGAGCAGCCTCGCTGTTGTGATCCAGCCAGTGGGGGTGAGGGGGGTGGGGGGGTGGGAGGGAGGTCCTTTTTAATGCCATGCACCATAAATAATAAGTAACAACTTTAAGCTTGGCCTCGGGCTGTTAGATGCCACTCTGGAAGATACACGAGTGGTCTGATGGTCTGGTCTTGAGTTATTGTTTCAAGAACAGATTTCGCCTGTTCAAAATAAATAAAGTGTAGAGATGACGACAGGCAGAGAGACAGATTGCACAGGTCAAATATTCATACAGTGACCCGACATGACTTCAGTGGCGGCGGCGGCGGCGTGGGACGCTGCAGTTTCACTCTGTAAAAAAATAAGTTTATATCTCGAGTGTGAAAGGACAATTTGTTCAATGGAACCATTTATAATTATAATATAATGATTTTTTTTCCCAGTAGAGTGATACAATTAATAGTGGTATGATGTTTCAGTGTCGATGTGCATCACGCTCGTAAATTTAATTGTCACATTTTCAAACTGTTATTTTCATTACAAAAAAAAACTTTCATTACAAAAAAAAGTAAGTTTGAAACACATTAATACTATTAATACTAATTGTGTATATGTTTCAGTAAGTGTACGCAAACATGGACACACACCATTGTGAGCTAATCTTCCAATCTAACTCCTGAGAGACTGGCAAAGAAAATCTTACACGACTGTCTCCTGCATCACTAAGTCCACTTATTGTCCCACTCACGTCTTCGTGTCCAGCGGTGTCCCGCCGCCTTAGCAGGCTTCCACATTTACTATGACAACACGTCAGCGAGTGACAGAAAAGCAGTCATCTCTAATGGCAGCTTGTGACACAGGAGGACACTGGCTGCAGCCACACGCTTTGACAGGTAGGAGGCGACTGAGGTGATAAGGGAATGCAAATTTTCAGCAAACTGCTCCAACAGCACCTTGTCTGCCGCCTCCAGAGAAATGAATGAACAGCAATGATTGAAATGTTGTTCTTGTGAAAATAATGTATGGAAATGCCTCTGCCGCCAAATCCACCACTTATTTGTGCCGTATTTATTTAGGGTTATTTAAACATTCATCGAGGCTGCTAGAATAAATCCCCCTGACGTTGTTAAGTGCTGATTTGTTAAGCAACTTCATCACAAATGACAAAACTGTACGAACGTTTCTGAAAAATGGTAAACGCATAGTATAACCAGGCGCTGAGGAGCAAATAACATAATGTGACAAGTGACCAACGAAGAAAATTAACATAATTAATTAAAAAAAAAATCACGCTGTCTGTTTAAGGGTGGATAAATCAGGCAAACATCATCAGCAGGCTCCAGTAAACATTAAATCAAATGATGACAAACAAACTATTTTTCATGAATCACCAATGTCTGTTTTTATCAGCTTCTCTCTTTAGTCTCTCTGCCTTCAGTGATCATGGGCACACTTGAGTGAAGGTTGGTTCATCTCCTTCAGTTGGAAACATCTCGATTCAAGATGTGTACTCACTTGAATCGATACGTAAGAGGTCCTCAAAAAACAACTCACAGCCATAGCTGAGGAGCCTGCTGCAGTTGAGGGTGATGAATTTTCAGGAAGTGCAAATAAAGCCAGATATTACAATGGTACTTTATGGACCAGCTAAGTAAACTCTCCACCAAACAGAATATTGATCATGGACAGATCAGCATTTTTTTTTATTAGTGAATGTTGTAAATGTTTGTGCATCGCAGCGTCTGTGTGGTTACAGGAAAATATAAATGTTCAGTCTTTGGTGTTAAGACGGTGGTAACTACAGCAGTTATTGTTTACAGGCTGCGTATATTTGAATCACATAAAAACATCCAGTATGGATTACATCCATATATATATGAACTAAAACGTGGCGGGGCTGATAATGCAAGGCTTGTTTTATGTGTGATAATGAAGGCACCACAGGCCGCTTAACGGTATATATGATAATGATGACAAAATTATAGAAACAACACAATCAATCTGATTATTTGCGTATTATTGTGTGGAACTAAGTTTGGTGAAATAATTTCGATTTTGCCACATTAAAAAAAGTTAATGAAGAAAAGTCCATCTGAGTGAGCTGGAGTGGAATTTTTTTTATTCCAGTTGAATATTTATCAGCGCAAGTTTCTCCCACACATTCCCAACTCCACATGGTGGACCATAAATCTTCTGCTCCACACAGACACACAAGAAACTATGCATGCAAAAGCACGTGCGCACACTCTCTCGCAGCAGACCATTTCCTGTTATCTGTGATAAGCAGGAAATTCTAATCAGCCAATAACACTGAAGATGGCATCTTTCTCCTTCTCCTCCTATCTGTTTTCTTCTGACCCCTTTCGGAAAACACAGAAACCATGTAAAAAAGTGAAATAAATCTCACAGCCACCCCTTTTCGCATTTTTTCTCTTGTTTAATTAACTCTGTATGGCAATTTGAGCACTAAGAGCCGGCAGATTGCCTGAAAGAGGCTGATTATTGCAGCTGGCTGATTAGAAATTATGTCCATTGAACCAAAGGAACATGGTCCATTCCCCCATGGGGACGGAATTGCTTTCCGGCAACTGACCAAGTACCAAGAGGACTCGTTTCACATCTCCGTGGCCAAAATCCCTTTTTTCTCTATCAAACCAGCTTTCCCTGCTCCGTCCACACACCTGAGGAGTCCTTGTCTGACCCAAACCCCAAACCCCACTGACAGTGGATTCCCCTGCTTAATATTGACAATGCAACTGAAGATAAGAGAATCCCCAGAGGGGGCAGTCAGCAGTCAGGATGTAATAACCAAAGATCCCTGTCAATCTTTTTATCGTCCTGGATAAATGAAACACCAAGTTGGCACTGACTGAGCCTCATCAATTTGTGCGGCACCTTGTTACCATGCAGGATCATTACAGTGGAATGATGTTGCGAAACACAATCCAGCCCAGCATTAACACCCATCTGTAAAGCATTTATGTGTGTATTAAAAAATGACATCAGAACTCTCTGTCTATCAAACCAGTATTTGCGTCTGGGTTCTTTTGTTTTGATGTTGTGTTTTGTTTTTTTTCTGAATACATTCGTCCTGCCGTTTGATCATAAAGACATTAACTTCTAACCAGCTCATCAGCCTTTGGCAGACCCACAGAGGAGCATCTTTTCACAGCTTCAGATTAAAGAAGTAAACGCTGGCTGCACATCAGTTGTGACCTAATAAACAACGGGCTTCCTGCCATACGAGGTGTTTGTGCTTTGCTGTGTGTTTCACACAGATGAGAAGATGCTGATCACAAATGATTAACAGTGAAAACAATCTGATACTAATCCAAAATGCCGAGTTTTTTTTTCTTTTCCATATTTATTAATTTATTTATATGATTTAGGCACCACTTGTTGAAGAAAGAATAAATCCCAAGTCCTACCTGGTCCTGAAGTTAGCAGGGTGCGGGTGTCCATCATACAGGGACAAGAAGTCGTATTCTTCTTCTATGGCAAATGACAAGAAGATGAGCTGGATTCGACTTCCTTCCTCCCCGACAATGACCCAGGTGCAGTTTGCCCCATTGGGGTAGCCATAGGGAAAACCGGGCGACTCTATACTGCCATTTCTGCCTTTCAGTGTGCCGCCACATGTGTAGATAAAACCTACAGGGGAGATAAGAAAGGATGGTTTTATTTCATTTGATGAAAGTGCACAACAACACACACAGTGGATCATTTTACACAC
The DNA here is from genome assembly GCA_016785345.1 of Trinectes maculatus. NCBI lineage: Eukaryota > Metazoa > Chordata > Actinopteri > Pleuronectiformes > Achiridae > Trinectes > Trinectes maculatus. The sequence continues at coordinate 709,412 of JAFBJQ010000227.1, read as the reverse complement.
ACACGCACACACACACACTCAGCAGCACTACCTGCTATGACAAGAGCTGTTTTTACCAGTTGAAATAATAATGTTGACCTATAGGTCGACGACAATATTAATGGTCCACTACTCATTATTTTTGGAGTTCATTGTGTTAAAAAGTGTGTATAGACCAGTGTGCTGGCCAGTTTTCCACTCGCTCTCTGCAGATCATCTGCGCTCTACGTGCCTGAGCTCCTAAAGCTCTCTGCACCGCGTCTGTTTTGATCCTGATCTTGTTCTGGACTTTGCAGGGTTTGTCTGGATCGGGCCTCAGTCTGACCCGCTGTACTTTGTTTGCCTGCTTGGCTTTAGAAAAGCTTGTATTTAAGTAAAGACTTTACTTTTACATCTGCCTCTGGAGTCATGCTCCCGGTCCCCTCTCTGAAAACACCAGACAGCTCTGGTTGGATCTATCCTGCTTTGATGCTGATGTACTTGCTATACGTGGAATGTACCAAGAGCCAAAAGTGTTTGTCTGGAAGCCTCATGGCTTTACACTCTTGTAGTTAAAAGAGCCAGTAGAAACAGAGGGCAAAGGGCAGGGTGTGTTTTTCCTCAGGCATTAGGATTCCCAGTCATTCATAAACCCAGCTTCTCAAACTGACTGGATGTTCTGTTCCCTAAGCTTCTCCTCCACCTGATTGAATGGATTAAATCAATAAAGCGTTTCAACATTCTCCTGGATTCAGCATCTGTGGCTTAACGAGATCCAAATCGCCGGTTTCCTTAACTGCAGCAAATCCACTGAAACGTGAAAATGCACACAAACACTTCTTTTGCAGTACACATTTTTTGCCCGCACGTTCGTTTTAATAGATAGATAAACTATTCACAAATCGATATCTTGCGTATGTAAAATATAATCAGAGGCAGTAATGAGAGCAGTCTGTTGCCATGCTGTAACGATGAGGCGATTCAGGGGAAGGGATTGTTATGTGGATAATACAGAGAGGGCGTTTGGTTTGTTTTCATCCCTTGCACTTCCTTTCACAGGCGGCTTGTACTGATTAATTAGAAGTGAAACTAATTCTGCTGCTGTACTTATTCGAAGTCTCTGCGGGCTGCAGCACCTGCTAAACGCCTAAATTGTAAAATGTAAATGTAATTGATCTCTTTGGTCTTCACGGTTCACATCAAGATCACTATCTTGTCCCTTTGATCTTAATGGCGCTTTTATTTCAAACACACCACAGGTGCTAAACGGAGGAGGTGATGGCGGCGCAGCGCATTTGTTGTGATGCGCTATCGATCCCCGATGGAGAAACTCTCCACTTCTTCCACCTCATGGCGGGAGTCAGGCTGCAGCGTCAGCGTATAGATCAGAAACTCTTGGGTGAGCTGCTGGATTTAGCATCATCCTGCTCAAGGACACTCAAGCAGGAAAGAAACTTGCTGTTATACTGGGCTTCAATCCAACGTCCTCTGGCTGCGGGGTGGTGTTGTAAATCACTTCACTGTGTACATCTCCACCTATTTATTTTTGCACTGTGAAAGCATTTTTTATGTACATATTTTATGTGCATATGTACTTTATGCACACCAAAAAGGTGCTGTGCAGTAGTACGAGTAGTTCTAATGCTGCAGCCATACACCTACACGCCGATTACACGTGTATGAATGGAAACTGCTCTGACTGTATGTTTGAAGTACTTGAACTCGCAGGCTTTAATTGACGTCCTCGGAGTGCGAAGCTTAAATCGGGACGATCATCCCCCCTCTCTTTGATGTTTATGAGCCTTGTTATTTGGCGTAGCAAACTGGACCACAGGGACAGCATGGTGATCCCACTGGATGCCTCTGCAACCAATTATCCAGGACAGAACCCCAACCAGAAATGGACGTTGCCTCGACATGTGTGTGTGTGTGTGTCTGTGTGTGTGTGTGTGAATATGTGCTTGCATGTGTCCGCGTGTTACCTCCATTCACCCAGACAATTCCAACACCATCAGCGTGACGGATATAATGAGCAATGGCAGTCGGAGCTGCAATTAAGATCTAGTATCGCTGTCCCTTCACAACCAATCACAATCTGGGATGCTGAGCAACCAGGAAGGACGGACAGAGCCATATGAGGGACATGCAGCCTAAGACAGCACACATACCTGCACATAGACACATACCACGAATACATGCAGGTAGTGTATAATAGAAGTGCCAGACATACTGTGTATTAAACATGTACTTTTTGTTTGCTGGCAGCCCTACCTACCTTCTCCTATAAGGCACTGCAGAAAAATAAGATTGTGCATAGCACAGCAAGAAAACAACCTATTGAACTGCCACTGCCATTTTGGCACCCGTCAGACAGGAGAGATCCATGTGGTTCCCAACAGGAATTAAATTTTATGATGAAAGTTAAGGGGGATTTATGCCCCGTGAAGCAGTGGTTCACTCGAGGACACTGAATATTCACTCATTCAAAGAAAAGGCCAGACGGATCAGAACCTATTTCTCCATTTAATTTTTCATAAACCCCATGATGAACTTCCCCCCTGCATATCCAAGATAGTACTGATGTTCTGAGTAAAATCATTCATATTTCAAATATTGGTTTCGTGGATTATGGCTACTTTGGATGTGACAGATTTATTTATAAATAAAGTTGTGAATGATGAGGGGGAAAGAAGCTTTGATACATATAAAGTTTAAACCCGGTGACGTGATGCCTCAAGTGATCTGATTATCAAAAGTGACTGACTCTGCAAAGAAGGCAAAAGAAAAAAAAAGTAAGCGTACAAAATAAGTAGTGGTAGAAAAGAGGCTTCACTGGATGGCAGGTGAAACATGACATTACATTCTCAAAAAAATAAAAAAAGCTCTAACAGCTGCAACACCATTCCATTCATGCTGTTTGCAGCCCATAGTGCACCTGCAGATATTTTTATACAGTCAGTCAGCTGGAGAGGCGATTGTGGTATAAGCACTGCAGTACACACAGTGTCCTGTAGTGTAACTGTGAGATCAATTTCAAAAAAGTCAACCTCATTTATATCTTATCCCAAATACTTGATGAAGTGAAAAGACATTCTTCATTACAGTTGTTGTTAAATGTCACATTCAAACGATTGGGAAACAGAAGTCATTGTGGGTAAACGTTAACTCCATCGACTGCATCTTCATCGCCGTGTCAACACTCGACATCTGCACACATCTTCTACATTCTTTGTGTGCGTTTATGAAAACATATGACTTCTCTGTGACCTCAACAGATTGCACGGTGCCTCAGTCTGAACGAAGTAACCTCATTACACTGAATCATTAGGACAGTGAGTGGGAGTGAATACAGCGCGAGGCCAGGGACAGAGATGGAAAGCCAAATAAACAGAGAGAAATGGAGGGATTTGCCCTCGTATATCATCGCAGGAAGAATGAGAGGACGATTTAAAGCTCATCACTCAGGTGGTGGATGTGAGAGGGTGTGGGAGGAAGGGAGGACGCGGCAGAACAATGTAGAAAGCAAGAAGAGAGGGAGGGAAACCGCAAGGAAGGAGGAGAGCGAGAGAGAGAGAGAGAGAGAGAGAGAGAGAAATGGAGGGATTTGCCCTCGTATATCATCGCAGGAAGAATGAGAGGACGATTTAAAGCTCATCACTCAGGTGGTGGATGTGAGAGGGTGTGGGAGGAAGGGAGGACGCGGCAGAACAAAGTAGAAAGCAAGAAGAGAGGGAGGGAAACCGCAAGGAAGGAGGAGAGCGAGAGAGAGAGAGAGAGAGAGAGAGAGAGAGAGAGAGAGAGAGAGAGAGGAACAGCGAGAAGGAGAGCAGGGTAAAAGAGAGACTAATTATGCTGACTACCAGACCGAAACTGACAGGCCTTTTACACACACACACACACACACACACACACACACACACACACACACACACACACACACACAAACACAGAGGCACAGGGTCACATAAAGACAGACATACTGGAACACACACATGCACAGAGGCCCACACAAACACACTCACATGTAGTAGTACACATGTACTACTATAGAAAGACGCAGATGCCCATGTTGAGATGGATGTACAGAGAGGGGGTGGGGGGGGTGCAGGGTCACATATAGACAAGCATTTTTGAACCCAAATACACACACTGACACACACAAACATGAACACACCACAGTAGAAAGACACAAATTCCCATAGATTCAGAGAAGTGTACAAACAACTCCATGCACACACACACACACACGCACACACACACACACACACACACACACACACACTCGTCCAGTTTACCAGTCCTAACCTTTTCACCTTGTTCCCTGCTTTCCCTTTCATGCACATAAATGCACATGAATAAAAGAAAGATCCTCCGGCACCTCTCTGACCTGCAGCGTTAACCCTTTCCACAAACCCCCAGATTCTGCTGACAAAGCAGAAAAGTAGCACATATACCTGCGCATTCATGCAGCGTCCGTGATTATATGGTTTAAACGAAATCAGCTCCAGCTATAACTAACCCCACGCTCATTAGCAAAGCTTTCTGAGTAGCGCTGAGCTAATTTGCAGAATACAAAGCCTGAGCCTATTGGGTCAAATCAAGAGTTCTCGACATGAGGAATGAAGCATTTAGAGGCACAGGGTTTAGTTCTGTTTCCACAGACTGTTAAAAACACAGTGTGCAAGCAGTGGAGTGGTTTAATAGGACATTCAGTTGTTTATTGCCATTAAACAGTGTTACCACTGGACAGCATTCTACAGACTCAAGGTGACCACAGCAGCTACAAACTTTTCCTACCAAGTCTTCAGACCATGTGCATCTAATTAATGAAAAACGATTTTGACTGGGGATTCATTCTAAGTGAGGCGTTTTCCACCCAAAGTACTCAGGGACAGATGCTAATTGGCGAATGGTAAAAGTTTTGTGGCTGGACGGGGTAGCTCCCAGGTGCGAATATATGCACTGCCACTAATGAGGAGAGGGATTTAGCTGGAAAAGAGCGTGCACGCTCAGCAAAACCTCGTCTGGATACAAGCCGCTTAAAGACAGCGACGAAGATCCCCTTCTTGAATTAAACAGGTTTAATGAACCCCGGTTTTGCAATACGGGCTTGAATTTCTTAAATTATACATTGCTGACCAAAAAACAACAAAAACACAAGCGTAGCATGTTGCTTATGCTTCAGGATAAGGGGGAGTTGATGCAAAAAAAGCAGGTAAGTATCTGCATGACTGCGCTGTGTAGCACTGAGATTATTTAAATCCTGCCAATACTAAGACGTAAATGAATAAAAACCTCCCACTGTCGTACAGTAAGACGTCACACGTCCTGAAATAAAGCCCGATGCTTCTGATGTGGTGAAATCAATTACCGGCCTGTCATTTTCTATAGGGAACTCGGATGATGAATCTTGTCATTTTCACATGGTGGTGATTGCCTAATGAGGAGACAGTGAAATTACCCCATTCTTCATTGGAACGGCACCCGTGGTACCAGCCTCAAGGTTGCTGGGTGTCCCCAGTTCCTACTTGGGGGGCGAGGAACGGCTCGGTATGACACATACTGTATCTGAGTGGGTGTGTGCAGATTCTGTAATGTAAAATATGACTCTTGTCCTCAGCAGCATAGTGATACTACACAAGTCTAACTGTGGGGGGAAAAAAAAACACACTTGAAATTCTCTTCCATCTCCGCGCCTCGCTCCTTGTGTCTCCAGATTCTGTTTGTCCGTTCCTCTTTCATCTCACTGCCTCTTGCTCTTCCCCTCTCCGTCTCTGCCCGTCTCCGGGGACCGCAGTGATACCAGATTCACTTAAAGGGCTATTCCGTCTAATCTCGCAGCCTCTCATTTATGATTAAAGAATGGCTTTCCCCGGCGGACTGCGCTGACCAATCAAACCATTCCAGACAGCAAACCCATCCAATCGGTATTCAGATCATGGCGGCTTAAGCTCCAAGTATAAAATGAGATGTGTGTGCGTGTGTGTGTATTTGCGCATGTGTGTACTCAAGCATGTTAGTTAATTTAAATGAGCTGTTGTGTCTCTGGAAATATTGCCGACTACCTGCTTTTTGGAACTAAGGGGAAATAGGTGAAAGGTGGATGTGGAAGATGGAGCCGAAGAGGTTGGACAAACCAAGAGCAAAAAGGGATTAGTGGATGAAGAGTCGGGTGGCGTGGCAGACAGGAAGGGAAAGAAAGAGAGATAGCAAAGGCAAACATGCAATAGAGAGAGACAGAGAAGGAGGGAGTAAGCGTGTTTGAAGTGTCCCGTTGGTTCTTGCTGTCAGGAACGCTTGTCAGCCAAGAATTAGACCCCACCACACCGCCAGTGACTGACAGCCGGCCTACGGTCTGGACTACACCCCAGAGTGGGGGAGGCTAAATAAGGGAAACGGCGAGCGAGAGACAGCGGGAACACACCGGCCTGGAAATCAATTTATACCACTGTCAGTCAGAGGCGGGAGGAGGCGAGGGGATGGAGGTAAGTGGGGAGAAAACAAAACGAGAGAGAACAAGGAGACGAGAGTAAGGAAGAGGGGCACACAGGAGGAAAATCCAAAGATGAGATCTGAGCAAACCGGGAACAAATGGGACTGATTGAGGAAAGAGTGAGAACTGAGGGGACTCAGACGTGGGGGGCGCTGCATCCAACAGTTTCTGTCAATCAAACAGTTGCTTTATACAATTGGCCAGGTGAGTGGGGAGGAGACAATGGACGTGATTTGAACCTTGCTCTTTTCACACAACTACATCCATCATTTCTCATGTTTACAGAAATAAATATCCTTGAGGAGGGAGTGTGCATTAATTCATTAATACCTATTTGAACAACCGTGTCGTAACCCGTTTCCCATGTTAGGAGCTCCAGCAACGCTTTTGCCTTCAGTTGCATTCGGACAATGTTGGACATGGCCTCGTTGATCTTAATCATTGCCTGGCCTTTTAACATCCACCCGATTCTCATGCACTACACACACTGCAAATTGTAGGTTAAAATGTCCAAATGATGCTAAATTACAGTAATACCTCATGCAGAGTAGGTTTCTGACTGTGGCGTTAGACTTTAATGGTGACCTGCTAAATGGCATCACTTAAGACCGCTGGCATTGCGAGGCCACGGCAGTTTACGGGGTTATATATATATATACACACACACACACACACAGCAGAAGAAAAAAGATAATGTTTACTACCAATGTCATCAATTACCCACAATGCATCCCTCTGCCATGCATTTACAGACATACAGTAAACATATACTGAAGATACTTTAAAACCCTGACTGACTGGCAGATACTACACAGCGGAATGAATTGATGGGACAGTGAGGAACAGGGAGACAGCTGGCTGACTATTGATTTGTGCCTGTTGAATGTCATCATCCCCAATCTGACTAATGAGGCCCTACACACACACACACACACACACACACACACACAAACACCATGAATACACACGGCATCGCCGCACACTCCTAGTCCTTACAGCGAAGATGCTGTACGTCTGTTACCATGGAAACGTGGACTGAACTCCACCCGTCAACTACACTGGTACACCAACACACCTGATGACACCACCTTCCTTGCATTTCCTTACACTGACCTCTGTGAATGCATGTGCAGCGTGTTCGCTGAGTCACAGTCTCAAACTCATCGTGTATGAGGCAGCACTATTCAGATCTACCCAGTCAACTGCATCAAAAACCACTGCGACGATGTCTCAGCATGAATATTCAGCAAACGCTGTCTGTCACATTGAGAGCATCTGTGCATGAAGGGGAATAAACAAACCATTGATATGAACCTGAGGATTCAGGAAGTTAAGTCTCATTTTGAGGAACCAGAATAAAATGGAGTGACATGGGCCCAGGACTGCACAACACAGCATTGCTCTGAGCGGCAGTTTTTTATTTTATTTTATTTTTTGTAATTTAAAACATGTATTCCAGTCTAATGTTCACACATGAATGGATATAACCCACGAGGGTAGCCTGGAGCAAACATGTGGTGCACCACCCCCGGCTTCATGACTCATTATTTTTCTCCATGATGGGTAGAGTCATGGGATTTTTTTATTATTAGTTTCAGGGCATTAAGGAGACTGTGCTACTATTTACTTTTCAGGTCATTTGCTGCAACAAAACCAAGGGATTTCATCCCTCCATCCATGAGCTATACACACACACACACACACACACACACACACAACTGACAAAGGGCAAAAGGCCAAGTGCACCCTGGACATGTTGCCAGTCCATCACAGCGCCAATATACAGACACAAACAGCCATCCACCTTATCCTAACCCGATTTTGTATTTGGTGGTTTTCGGATGTAATGAGATTTAAAACACTGCGTTAAACAGTCAAAATACTTCAATAATTTAGTTTCTACCTGCAGAGACACCTCATCAAACAGATATAATGTAACATCTTCAAAACAATAAAAAAAAACATTAATTTTAAAAGACAAGGGTCAAGCTTGTAGGTTAAACAGAACACGACACAAGTTCTGAATTCAGCAGGTCTTTGTGTGTGGCTGGTGTAGTAACACAGCTCATCTCACAGATGGAGGAGATGGAGGAGCCTCTATCCATGGGGGCATGTACCCCCCCACCCCCAGCACACACACACAGACACACATACACTACTCAATTGACATTTCCGGAGTTGCCAGATTAGCAGCAATCCAGCTCATCTCTCTCTCTGCCAGGACGAATCAGTGAAACACTTCAGAACCATATTTGGCAACCATGACACAGACACACACACAGTATTTAAGTCATTGTGGGCAGAACACTAACCCAATTAAACTACATACACATAATAAAGTTTGAGTATTTTTAATGTTTGTTTTTTTTTTCTCTCCACAGAATGATGACTTGTATTAACATCTGGAACAGCCCTTTGGCCAACCTGGTGTTTACTGCATCCCACTATACTGTGATATATGACAGGACAGGAACAAAACATATGACAGCTTGTCCTATTTTTTCTGACGTCTATGGATCGTTGTTCCACGCCAGAGCCCCCTAAAGGACTGTTAGGAACCAGAACTGCATACTCCTTGGTTTAATCTGAAAAGCACTTCCAGGAATCCACTGAATTGCTGTGATAGTGCTTGTGCAGCCAGCAATACAGGATCATGATCAGTGAATTCACTACTGGTTTCAGTGGCACTAGCAACATTGTGATCCCTTTGTGCTACTTCAGGGTCATTCAGGATGCTGAAGAACGCCGCAGAACAGATGACTTCACCTTTTCCCTCTCAACATTAAGATCTGAGTACAGTTTAGCCCGGATCCAGCTTGAGAAGCAGTCAGAGCCAAAGCCACTATGTCATTTTCAACACTAAGATGACAGTTTCGTACTTAAAACAATATTTAATGCATAAGTGAAAGTGCTGAAGCTAGCTGACATACATAGAAAGTGTCACTACCGCCCAAAGGCCTGCGCCATCATCCTATTAGGGCTGTCCCGAATTCTATTTTTGGGGGTTTGGAAAGTTCAGTGAGAATTACCAGCAAATTTTCAAAGCTGAGAGCTGTGACGCACAAAACTATTACTAAATTTAACCCTCGCTTTCTAAATACATTTGAGGATCACTTTTAGTTACCTAACAGGCTGTGTGTGTGTGTGTGTGTGTGTGGGAGGGGGGTTTTGGAATTATTCAGAATAGCATTAAATAAGGAAAAAATAAAGTATATTCAAAGTGTGTCTTCAGTCTATATCACCATAAAACAGACTTTTGTATTAAATGTCTGCGTCACATCTAAACTGAACTCCCTCTTTAAGGTAGAAATATATTGTACTTTATACATAGTTAAACTGAAGTAGATGTGTCCATTGTGTTCATCTGGTTTACAAGGTTACCACTGAGTTCTGGTTTCAAACACTGCAAGTATTTTTAATTGGGGACCCGGCTGGTAGATTGTATTGACATCAATCGATTACTGTGTATATACATGGGAAAAGCAACTCGTTGCTTCTGTGATTAATCACAAGCCGTCTAGACTGAAAATTGATTGTTTCCCGGCAATGATTAATTCATAAAAATGAGCCCTGAAGACAGCCGTGTCAGACCAATGAATTATGATAGTGATATGTCTAATGAGTAGAAAGCGCTGACAGAAATGAACAATTCACTGGCCTGGATCAAATGTAGTTACCTCAGGAGCCTCTGTCTGGGGAAGCTCATTACAAATTCAGAGACGTCTTTGACATTATTGATCTCTTCCCACTTCGACCATCCATGTGAGCGCAATAGTTGTTTGTAAAGCAACCAGTTCAAAGATACACACCAGCATAGACACACAATGGCATCAAAAATTGGTTTTGTTTCATCCCTTTTTTAAATTAGCTTTCAGCACTGAGCATTTGTACTTTAATTAAGTCTGAGTCAGATTAAATAACAAAAGTCAGAAGTCATTTAGTCATCACAAAGAATGCAGCGGCGGTTTCCACCCGACTGCATACAAGCTCCCTACCTTGTCCTTGCAATACAGGTTTTCTGTTCTAAAAATTCATAGTCAGTAAGCCTCAACCGGGTTAACCCTGAGTGCATCATTATTACGTCATCAAGGGTTTCCTTTCTCTGACTCGATAAAAGTTCTTCCAGTGCCACAGAAGCTCTGTCATGATAATAATAACCACAGTGCTGATGGCATCCTTGTACATCATGGGTTAGGGCTTGCTGCTTTTCTTTGTCACTTTATAACAGCTCATGGAGCTCATTTTGATTGCAGGCTGCAATTTAAAGTGTCATAAGGGATTCTGAAAATAACTAGGATAGGATTTATGAATAATTAGCTGTTGGAGGGACAGTGACAAATCGGATCATAAAGAAAAGCAGAGTATGGTATAATTTCAGGACCTTGGACAGCAACCTGTGTATATTATAAGGTCTGTTTCCATTTACTGCCTTATAATTAGAAAAAAATTCACTAATGTTTAAGTCTTTGGGCAACTGTGCAGCAAATTGAAGATACACTGACACACATTATTAAACTTTTCTGTAAGCTAAATAACAAATAACAAAAAAATGTAGAGGCAAGCTAAGCAAATGGGTGCGTGTCAGGGTTTACTGAGGGTAGAGATTGGAGTCGCTTTTCAAACTAGAGTTGATGAGTCAGTCTCTCGACTGAAAAAAAAAACAAAGTTTGAGATTTTGTCACTTTACCTGTCAACATTGTTTTATGTAAATAGAAAAACTAGGCAAGATATGACATCACCGCATCTTCCTCTCCTCCTTCGCACACGCACAGTCTCTCTACCTCATTAAAATCTCTCTCTTTCTGCTTCCTATAGTTTCTACTCTCCTTCTCCCTACCTCCCTCGCTGTCTTGTAACCGTAGCAACAGGCAGAGGTTTGAAAAAAAAAAACGCATAGGGAACAACACAGATAAATAGAGTGAGAAGAGAAAGATGAAAAATGGCAAATGGAGAGGAGATGTGTGACAATCGAGGAAAGCAAAGGAAAGTAAGTGGGCCACAGCAGAGAGATATGAAGGTAAGAAGAGGGAGGTGAGGAGGGTAAGAGTAGGAAAAAGATGGATGTGAGGAAGTGAGATTCGGAAAGAATGAGGCAATTTCATTTTGGAGCAAATCCGCAAGTAAGAAAAACATTGGAGTCTCTAGGCAGTGTCATAACAACTTATATCTGTCTCCCAGTATCATACAGACTCTCCTTGCTGCTCCCTTCTCATTCTACAGACCACTTGACCATGTCTGTGTTCTCGAAATAGAACAAATGCATACAGGTCACACACTGAACGTGTGTGGTTTGTGTAGCAGTGTGCAATGTGGACGTAGACCCACAGATAATGGACTTAAAAACACAAGCTTCCAAGGTGATAACCCGTTACATTTTGCTGTCAAATAAATTAATGCATTTTTGCCAATTGAAATTCTGATGACCTCTTTCTTGAGTCGGGATTTAAAGTATCACTTAGACGTGATTAATGTGATGATTGTAATACAGCAGTGCCATACTCAAATTACAAACTGTGCAAAAGCAGCAAGCAGAGTGTTTCCTTGAAATGCACGAGGATGTCTCCTTGAAAATGAAGTTATGCAAATGTAAGATGGGACGTTTTCACTGGGCTCTGAGCCCAGATTGAACAATATCCCCTTGTTATTTCTGCAGGATCCGTGTAAAAACATTTCTTTCACTCAGTAAATGATGAATGACTTTAAGAAATAGCCCAGCTGGAAGTGTTGCTGTTTGGGCCAAAGAGACAGACAGCACAGAAACTGGCAAAAAGCCTTGGTACAAACTGTCTCTCTCTCATACACGCACACACACAAACACACACAAACACACACATTCACACACAAAGGTTGTGAGACAAAATGCCACAGCCATAAAGAAAAAAAGAGCTGTACCTGCCTTCACCATTTATAATCGAACTCTGCCAGGGATTTAATTCACTTTTATTTTAACATTTATTTATTACACCAATCTACAGTATATTATATAGGGCAACCTTACATAGCAGTGCTTTTCACAGTAATTAACCGAATTGGAATCAACCTCATATAAACCTTCGGTTTAAGACAAAAGGTTGGCAGCAGGTCCTCGAAACTTTCATGTTACGACTGATGAAATACACTCTGCAAACTCTCAGTGGGCTTTTCAAAGACACTGGAGGACACTGTTCTGTAAAGTGAAGCAATAACTGGATCTGATCTTATTATGCTGCAGCACAATTGCAGATTTTTTTGACAGAGGTCCAAGTTTAGCACTGGGTCACACTCACACATACCCTTACAGTCCTCACCTTAAAATGACCCTGACACGTACAGCAGAATATTAATATGAGTAAACACAAACCCTCCGTTTCTTCTATACGCGTTCACCCAAGACTATTTTTATGATACATTCTTTTCCAGACTAGTTTTAAATTGATCCACTAAAACTTAGGTTTTTTGTTTTCCATTCACCCATCATCCTCTTAAACTCTTGCCAGCCAATAATACCATCCCACTCTTTATCTTTGTTTTGTATTTACCTGTAGAACTGTTGTAGTGGGCATCCCTATGGGAACTTGGTTGAATTTCTCTTCCTGCGTGATCACCTGTGTCTGGGTCTATTTGATTCTGTGTCTCAGAGCGTAAATGTCTCTCTCTCTCTCTCTCTCTGTCGCTCTCTGTCTCTCTCTTGTGTGTGTGTGTCTGTGCGTGTGTGCGTGTGTGTGTGTGCGCGTGTGTGTGTCTGTGTATTCGGAAGAGAAAGGAAAGAAGGTTTCTACTGATATTGGTAATGTGGCACTTTGCCAATCTCATTAGCTTAGCATGCAGTGGGCAGCCAGCCCAGATACAGAGAGAGAGAGTGTGTGTGTGTGTGTGTGAGAGAGAGAGAGAGAGAGAGAGTGCGTGTGCATGCACAAGTGTGTGTTTGCCTGTCTGCTTGTATCTGGGAGCGTCAGGGCCAGCAAATGCCACCACTCTGGCTGATGGTTCCAATAATTGGTATGAGAGAACGAGAGAAAGCGAGAACAAGGGAGAGACGCAGAGAGACAGTGACAGAAGAATGAAAAGGAGGGAGGGGTTTTTCACAGAGTGACATGGATAGAAGAGAGGGGGGGCGGCCCCTTAGAAGGTGTGTGTGTGTGTGTGTCCAAGGAAACCGGGATGTTAGTGATATTATAGACATATATCTGAATAATATTTAGGGTTAATGTTCATACAAAAGCCCACAGCAGTTTAATGATGTGAGAATGATATCAGAGGAGCAGAAAGGTTAATAAATATGATGAGCACATGGAAGATTTCAGCAGCTCCAGGATCATTGCATTCCATAAAAAAACTTAACCCCTCCCTCTGTTACATCCATCCCTTCATTAATCCATCTTCCATTGATCCCTGCATGCCCACATCCATCATTTCCCCTCCATTTCATTATTTATTCTATCCACCCATCCATCCTACAGACAGGTGCACTCATTTAAATCATCTGAAGCCCAGTGGAGGATTGGGACAGTCTGAGTCTAATGCGATGACCAGAATGGCATACAGGAGGCGATGATGGGATAATTGATTGTTTAATTAACCAATTAACTTAACGAAGTCAGGAACCACACCTGTGTGGAAACACCTGCACTCAGCATCCTGCCACAGATATGGTGTTTGCCCATGTGGAAGAGCCATTCAAAGAGGATTTAGACAAATGAAACACTCTCATTTGATTTGTCTCAGAACATCTAGTCCCAGTATACATTTATGTACAAACATAACATATGGACAGCAAATGATCTGTGTCTAAACGCATATATGATCTAATTGCATTTCATTTTACAGCAAAACTGCTCTATGCTTGCAGAGGAAATGCATATGGTAATATCCATATCCAGAAATATTATCTGGGAGCAATTTGCAGTTGTTTATTCGGTACCTAAATGCCCCTCTGAATGACTATAGTCAGAACAATTATGTGCAGTATTTAGACACACTACAATTTCCTATTAATATTAATACCAGCGCTCTTCCTTCAAATAACACTCTGGAGTGTCACTAAAGTTCTCCATCAAGAGCAGCGCTAATGAAATTTTCCAAAACACTGAGTTAATTAATCATTAAACTTTTTTGTTGATGCCAGTATTAATTAAATAACACCAACGATAGCATTTAGATAATAGCACCGTAAATCATGACTTGTACCAATGCGACTGAACAACACTGCATCAGTGTGTGTAGCTTTTGAGACACTTTTGACTGGAAGGAAAATTTCAACTTCTCTGGAGCGCTCAGAAATGGGAGGGGGGGGGCATGAGAGGCCATGGAGAAGACATTTATTTTACAGGGATATATATACACAAATGCACACACACACACACACACAAGCAGGCAGGAATAGACGGCGGACTCGCCGTCGCTTTGCTTTGAAGACTGTGCCTATTACAGATAGCTACTGCGATAGCAGAGGGTGCCATGGTGATGATGAGGGAACCAGACAGAGGGAGCAGGAGTCAGAAGAAGAGAGTGATGGAAAGAGATTAGGACTTGTACTCCTTTGTATCCTATAAGTCAATATGTTTTCTGAGGGCATCATCAAGTTCACAGCTGCCCATGTTTCCCGAGCACCCGGCTATCACTTTCTCCCTCTCGTCTTTTGAAGTGTTACTTATCCCAGGGAGGGTTTGGGCTCAGCAGACGTGCCCTCAGCAAATCCCCGCTTCCTTTAATACAGCCAAACCTATTCAGACCTGGGGCCTGCCCAGCAAAACCACTGTTTTCTTTGCTTGTAATTTCCGTTGGCTTTTTTTGCTTACGGGCAAACTGAAGGTAGCTGTTGAAGGAGGAAAAGTGTTTCTCAGTGACACTTAGACACGTCCAGATTTTCCCACCTTTGGTGAAGATTCACAAGGATTTTCCCACTTCCCCACCCCCGCCCCTTTGGCTCACAGTCCCAACACCCTCCATCTCTTTCTCCCTCATCCTCTTCGTCTTTTGAAGTGTTACTTATCCCAGGGAGGGTTTGGGCTCAGCAGACGTGCCCTCAGCAAATCCCCGCTTCCTTTAATACAGCCAAACCTATTCAGACCTGGGGCCTGCCCAGCAAAACCACTGTTTTCTTTGCTTGTAATTTCCGTTGGTTTTCTTTTTTTGCTTACGGGCAAACTGAAGGTAGCTGTTGAGGGAGGAAAAGTGTTTCTCAGTGACACTTAGACACGTCCAGATTTTCACACCTTTGCTGAAGATTCACAAGGATTTTCCCACTTCCCCACCCCCGCCCCTTTGGCTCACAGTCCCAACACCCTCCATCTCTTTCTCCCTCATCCTCTTCACGCCTGGCATTAATCTGTCTCCATCCGATTGCAATGTGACAGATCCAAGCACGTCAGTTCCAAACATATATTTAAAAAACATATGGTGGTCAAAGAAATGAGTGTACAGGAAACGAGATGTGACTAGGCAGTCTTTCAGTGTGGCCCATGATGCATCTGTGTTCACACTGCTAAAAGATGGTCTCAGTGGGTCTCAAATGGGTCCTCAAAGTGTCTTGCGCAGTCACACACAACTTGATCTTTATCTCATCGCTCTTTCTCCACCTGCCACAAACAGCCTTCAGATAGCTCACCACTCCTCTGTGTATTCACATATGTCACACAGAGACATGTGCAGACACACACACACACATACACACACACACAGTATATCATGGAAAGCTTACCCGAGCAAAAGCT
Organism: Trinectes maculatus; assembly: GCA_016785345.1. NCBI lineage: Eukaryota > Metazoa > Chordata > Actinopteri > Pleuronectiformes > Achiridae > Trinectes > Trinectes maculatus. Next base: position 693,269 of record JAFBJQ010000227.1, on the reverse strand, counting down.
GTTAACATTCTTTAAGTAAAATCAGGTGACATTGTGGTTTATCTTTCCTGAAAGAACTCAATCAAAACCCAGCTCCAGGGAAGAGGAGAGATGTAACACAGTGCGGATACAGACTGAGCCTGTCTCACCCCCTCCACAACACTACAAAATAAGCATTAAGAGGTGTGCAGATTACATGTCTCTATCTGACATACAGTATGTGAATATACAGAGGAGTGATGAGCAATGTGAGGGCTGTTTGTGGCAGGAGGAGAAAGAGTGATGAGATAAAGATCAAGTTGTGTGTGATTGCGCGATTTACATTTCCTTCACACCACTGATTGAGAGTCAGCTGCTCTAAAGGTGAAACTGATTGTAGGTGGGTGCATGTACTATACATATACATATATCTATATCTATATCTATATCTGTATGTGTATCTATATCTATACCTATATCTATATCTATATCTACATCGACATCTACGTACATCTATATCTATATCTATATCTATATCTATATATAAATCTATATCTATATTTACAGTATGTATACAGTTATAGTGTGAAGGTGTGTGAGTGTGTGTGTGTGTGTGTGTGTGTGTGCGTGTGTGTGTGTGTGTGATGTCAAATCTATTTTTTTGTGAAAAAAAAGACAGGATCAAAAGCCCGAGCGTGAACAAAAATGTACACATTCAGTCATTAACACATACGGAAAACACAAACACACTCACGAACACACACACACCCCTCCAGGACTATCCCTTGTAACAAGTCACAACAGTGTGGCAGAACTGACAGCTCGCATTAGACCACTAGGCCTTAAAAAGACCAAATGTGTATGTTTGTGTGTGTGTGTGTGTGTTTCCAGAAGTGTGTTTCATGTGATTCAATCTCACGGATAAATGTCAGGGGTTAGTGTAAAGTCAACGTCTTAAGAGCAGCCCTTAGCAGGAAGGCTGTGATTTGAAATGTTCTGGTGCTGAGCACTAAGTCTGAATTCAGCGAGGAGACTGAATGTGATGGCAGATCTGGTGTTAATATGCACGTTACTGAATAAATACGTATACAAGGGATCCTCGAGTTACGACGGGAACTAGTTGGTGAGCGCTCTCTCTGTCTCTCAGCGCACCTGCCGGCTCTCCAACACCTCCACAGCACAGCTAGGCTACTCTGCCTTGTGTTTACTTCCGTGAAATGGACGGCTGGCGGGGGGGCAGTGGCAGCCGGTAAGGAGATGCACACGGACACAGATGCGTTCGGGATTGTGGCAATACCGTAGGTTTATTCACAACACAGGGTCTACACGGTTGATATCAGAAATCTAAAGGAAATTCTCATTACACTCGTGATCTCAACCCCTACGGTGACAAAAGGCAATTCACCACAGTAAACTCTTATTGTAGGGTGGTGTTATAGCGACATCTAGTGGCACAACTTATTATTTACATAGGATTACATACACATGAATGTATGTTCCGACTATCGTCGAAATTCGGTTACGACACATTCTCAGGAACGGATCTCCGTCGTAACATGAGGACCCCCTGTATATGATCAGGTCCGAGGGAAACTTGCTGGAAAGAGATTTTCGGCCTAGAAGAATTAAATGTTGCTCTTGACTAGTTTTGTTTGTATGAGACTTTTTTTTCCATAAATAAAAGCAAAATTAATTCCTGCTTAATTATCTGTCCTATTAGGGTTATGATTTTGAAAACGTGCAGTGAACTTCAAGGTTAGACATGCTGTGAAATGGTTTCATGAAGTATTTGCGAAGCACAATTTGCCAAATGTTTTACATATACATTTCCTCGAAACCATAATTACCACCGAAATTATATGCATATAAGAATGTCTTTTTCTCCCAGAATAGAAAAATCTTTGTGTATTTGTTAAAAGACATTATAGATGCTTGACACCGATTTATGCCCAACACTAATATATTCGTAGATAAAGAAAGACAAGCTATCAGAGATAACTCTACTTCCTGCTCTGCTCATCTCTCATTATCATCAACAGTATCATCATCAGCAGCAGGAACTAGTTGGTGAGCGCTCTCTCTGTCTCTCAGCGCGCCTGCCGGCTCTCCAACACCTCCACAGCACAGCTAGGCTACTCTGCCTTGTGTTTACTTCCGTGAAATGGACGGCTGGCGGGGGGGGGCGGCAGCCGGTTAAGGAGATACACACGGACACAAATGCGTTCGGGATCGTGGCAATACCGTAGGTTTATTCACAACACAGGGTCTACACGGTTGATATCAGAAATCTAAAGGAAATTCTCATTACACTCGTGATCTCAACCCCTACGGTGACAAAAGGCAATTCACCACAGTAAACTCTTATTGTAGGGTGGTGTTATAGCGACATCTAGTGGAACAACTTATTATTTACATAGGATTACATACACATGAATGTATGTTCCGACTAACGTCGAAATTCGGTTACGACACATTCTCAGGAACGGATCTCCATCGTAACTCGAGGACCCCCTGTATATGATCAGGTCCGAGGGAACTTGCTGGAAAGAGATTTTTGGCCTAGAAGAATTAAATGTTGCTCTTGGCTGGTTTTGTTTGTATGAGATTTTTTTTCCATAAATCAAAGCAAAATTAATTCCTGCTTAATTATCTGTCCTATTATGGTTATGATTTTGAAAACGTGCAGTGAACTTCAAGGTTAGACATGCTGTGAAATGGTTTCATGAAGTATTTGCGAAGCACAATTTGCCAAATGTTTTACATATACATTTCCTCGAAACCATAATTACCACCGAAATTATATGCATATAAGAATGTCTTTTTCTCCCAGAATAGAAAAATCTTTGTGTATTTGTTAAAAGACATTATAGATGCTTGACACCGATTTATGCCCAACACTAATATATTCGTAGATAAAGAAAGACAAGCTATCAGAGATAACTCTACTTCCTGCTCTGCTCATCTCTCATTATCATCAACAGTATCATCATCAGCAGCAGCAGCAGTGTCTCTAATGTATCTATTTCTCTGACCAGAAAGAAGAGGAAAGCTTTTATAATCAATAACAACGGACCTGCAACGGATCCTATGTTTATAGTGTTCGGTTTTATCAGCGCTGCGTCTGGACATGAACGATTTTTGTCACGCGTTTACCACTGAACCCATCTGGTTCGTCACACCAGATGGGGCATTTGCTGTTTGCAAGCAGAAAAACAAACAAACCAAAAAAAAAAAGACGTTCAACATTATTTGCATATAGAGCTGAGAGGGCTGTGTGTGTGAGATCCAATCACAAGAGGTCGTGGGACAGAAAGATGCACCGGAGCGCCAGGTCTGTTCTGTTTGTTTGTTCTTCCTAAAGAATTGTGGGAAATACAGAAAAAAAAAAACGTGGACACAGGCGTATAAGAACGAAAACATGACTGCATGTCAGGTTTACGTGTTATGTTATATGTTCTCCTGGGTCCCACTTTAGAAGGAGGTCTCTGAACTCCCTGTGTGAGCTTCTTGTATAGTTGTATTGTTCTGCAGCTCTCATTTGCACATCTTCTTCTACTTAAACTTTCAAACAAACCTAATCTAATCCCACAATAGGAGAAGGACAGAAATGTCAATTGGCTGATTAAGCCGTTAGTCCAATTAACGCACATCTTGACATTGCCCCTCTGGTTTTGCTTAACACCTGCTTTGTTAGCAGGGCTCATTATTCAACCTGATGAGTATATATCTTGTCTAATCTTTGGAAAAAAGACAATTAAACAACTATGACTCATTCAAAAAAAAAAGAAAAAAAGCCAGAGGCTAAGTAAATTGCATATGGCAGGTTTTCTCTTACGCCTGCACTGTTCGGCTATAATGGCTTTACAGTGTTGGACCAATATGGGTTTCTGATTTGCCTGGAGAATATAAAGTTAAGTGGTCTTTATGAATATACAGCACAGCTTCATTTATCATCTACATGTTGCCAGTGCATTAAAAATATCTGTCTCTAATGAAAATATATTGCCACAGAGAAAATGTATTTTTTTCATCAATATACGTAGTCAGTCTTTTTCTCATCTCTGCACATTAGTAAATGAACTCAGTATGTTATCTCTCCAGGAAAGGATTGTTTTCACTTCCAACTTTGCCCCATGTATGAAACACATTACACACCCTTGAATATATATATACTGTACATGTACACACACACACACACACACACACACATATCACTTACAGAAGAAATGTATATAAAGGTAATGCTGTGTTTATTTTTTCTTATGTAGAAGCTGTAAGTCACATCTGTTTATGGCATATGTGTGTTCAGCGAGTGAGTCGCCAGTTAATGGCGTCGCTGATGAATTCAAAATTGAAAGCCACGATGAAACTGCAGCGTGCCACAAAACGACTGAATGATGTGACATAAAGCGAAGTACTTGTATTCATTCCCTTAATGCTCATAAATCAAATCTTTTTTTTTCCCCTGTCCCGTGTTGAAACCCTACAGGAGCATTTGAATATACACACGTAAATCATGCGTCCAATTGCATTTGCAGGACATCGTCGAGCTTAGCTCAGACCCGATACCTGCGTTACGTCGAGATTAGACCAGAAGATACTGGCATTTCCCAGCGCACTCGGTTAGTCGGTTACTCGACCCGAGACAAATGTAGTTAAAAATTTCATCTCATCCGCAGCGAGGCGATCCGTGGAGACCTTGTGACATTCTCTCAGCTCATTTACAATTTTCAAACTGTCAGCGTTATGGAAAACACTGTGCTCGTTTATAAAAATCGGTATTAGTCACATCTACGTCATCTATCCCTCCTGTAATCCTTCTCATTCCGTGATCTCCCCCTTCTTCCAGTTTCTCTGCACCATCCTGCTCTCCCCACACCCACCCCTCCTCTGTTAGCCATTCCCTCGCTTTCTCTCCATGAATAGTGATGTTGCCTTCTACGGTTCTTAAATTGTTTTAAAAGCTTAATTAGGAAGCAGGGCGATAGGAGACGAATGCTGGGCCTCTATAGCTTTAGCAAGGGTATTAAAAGCTCAATGCTTAGTGACACGCTGATCCAAAGGAGATACACCCTAAAAGGCTATGCGCATGAACACACAATCGCCACACACACATACACGCACACAGAATATATTGATCAAGGACATTGTTATCTGATGGCCGAAGCGACCGGTGCTCCCCAAAGTCATCAAGAAACGATGTGGCCGAGAACGACGGGAGCCAATGAACAGAGAAGGGGGACAGAGAGGATGAAAGAAGCACACACACACTAATGAGAGAGGGTCCACATGGTGTAAAACAGAGGCTCAAATAGAGGCAAACATAAGGTACGACGAGATTCCTAAATGTCAACCAGGAAAAACCAAACAAAACATGGGTAAGAAAGTGCGTTACTCCAGGCAGGTTGGCATCTCAAGGGTTTGACTCCTGTCAATCAGGACGTCCGTCTGTTATTGATCATGGAGGACTTAAAATTGAAAGTCACAATTTAGACAAAGGTATTTGTCTAAAAACCTGGGCAGAGAGACAATACGGAAATGTTCTCTGTGAGAGTTACACGTGTCCCCCCGGGGGGAACACTGATGTACAAAAGGTTTTCTTTCTTCTGCTGGCTGGCGAGGAGGAGGTAGCTGCTCGGGGAAGTTTCTCTCACCACAGAGGCAGTTAAACAGTAATGTCACTGCCAGTCTAGTGGTGCAAGTGACAGCTTTATGGTCATGAAGCTACATGTTCAACGACCGCTGCTGTGGTTTGTCTTCCTCTCAGACACACGACTTGTTTGGATGCCCATACATGGTTATGTTATCTGCTAGCTGCTGCAACCGGAGGTGGGGGTGCGCTTTTGAACATATGGGATGTGATTGATTGCGTACACGCAAAAAAACGCTCCGCCATAAAAACAGAGTCAGATGTGGAGACTTGTGCGTCTATCAGGCCAAAACTGAAACTTCATGTTTGTCAATGACCAAGAAGATGTGCATGATTTCTAATCACACTCGGCAGCAACGATTCTGCTCCTGAGGAATATCGATGTGTTCTGGAGTACATCAGGTACGCTGATTACGAATCGGACGCCCAGCTGTCATACAGTCATATTTTGTATTTTGACCATTGTTTTATAAGCAAGGTAGTTATCATTCAAAGTATCGCTGCGGACTGTCGAAAGAGCTGTTGTGTATCTGGAAAGAATAATAGGAATCTGGTACCTGGTTCATGATAGGTCCACTTATCGCTTACCAAAGTCAACCAGTGAATTCTGGGAATAACTGGAGTTTTCAGAAGTTGCTGCTTCGTCCCGGTAATTTTGTTACCTGCATCATTTGCAGATTTTCCATTCAAGGACTCATATTGTGCTAATGAAAGAAGGTTGGCTGCTTCTTTTAATCAAAAATAAATAAATAAATCATTGCTGATGCAAGAAACCTATCATCAACCAAATCTTTTTTTTTTAATCCTCTCACTGGAACAGAAGTAGGTTTTTATTAACAACTTACTGTAACTGTGTCACATGGAGTATTTTTTTCTTATTGTTCACCTGGTTCTCCCCCTCTTCCACTCCTCTCCCCCGCTCTTTCTCCTAATTCAATATTAATTCAATTTAATCTTCAATTTAATTCAGGAACTGTCTCTGGAGTCTCCCCCCACTGTCTGCTTCGCTCACACGCTCCCCCTTCTGATCCATCCTTTTTTCAGGTTTTCATCCTGTTTTTCAATCTCATCTTCCCTTCAATCTCTCTCACTTTATATTTTACTCTCTTGCATTTCCAAGAAAAAGAGAGGGAGGGAAGATGAAGCATGGAGGGGGGAAAAAGTGGTGGAGGGGTAAATAGACGCTGGGAGAAATTGAAAAGCTTTATGGAGTGAGTAATGGAGGAAGAGGGAGATGAACGAACAAAGGAAGATGAAGGGAGAAAGAGATAGAAAAGAAAAGGGGGGCAGGAGAGAGTTTGAACAATGACTGGAGCGAGTGTATTTAGGGACAGATGAGTGAGTGTGTGTGTGTGTGTGAGAAACAAGAAGTTGATAAGTGGGAGTAACGACACAGCAGATTCCCCGGTTTGCTGATATTTCTCTGGGTTACATCATTTCCCCCCCCCCCCCCCAACCCCAACCCCCCAGCAAACTGGTGAGTGTGCATTAATTCATTTACCTCAGGAAACCCTGTAAAGTTTAGCGAAAGTTGATTTTAAACCAAAACGCAAAGAGTTGTTTACAAAAACAAATTACGCCGCATATATTTGCACAGTCGTCAAAATAACCAAATGTCCAGAAATTGGGCGCCAAAGTAAAACCGCGATAATAATAAATATAAAAACAACAATATAGAACAGATATAAGGTTCTAATAATGCTCAACAACTATGATGCAATAACTCCCAACAAAGCTCTTAATCCAACCGCATCCAACACCTTGGAAATAAAGTGCAACTCCAACTGTGACCTATTAACCAACAACGGCGCCGGACTGCAGCGCTCCTGAATTGGACATCGTGCCTGCTGCAGTGTTCCTGCCTCGCCATGAGAGCGACGACTTCTCCATTAGTATAATGGGATGCTTGTTTGTCCATGTACTTCAGGCCGGCGTAGTGAATGCCTGTGAGATTACAAATACTCATCTCTCGCACACTGACATTACTGCTGGCCTTTTACTGCGCACTCGCTTATTCTTTTAAGTAGCAGCTATACACTCAGTGAATGTCAGTAGCTATCTCCACAGGCTCATTACAAGCCAAACACAACACAATCGCTGGATCCACAATCCTGTGCTGAGGCCAAACGACACCCCTGATGATTGAACAATGACCCATACAATTAATTAGCGCTTTAACTTGATTGGTTGCTTTTTTTTTTATACCTTTGAGTCAATGTGGTAATTCCTCTGTATATCAAATTGAATAAATGATTCATGAAAAGAGCCGCACGCACTAATTTAACTTCGACATCAAATCGCCGAGTCCTTTACACCTCTTTATCACAACTCTGTGTTGTGTTGTGTTGTGTTGTGTTGTGTTGTGTTGTGTTGTGTTGTGTTGTGTTGTGTTGTGTTGTGTTGTGTTGTGTTGTGTTGTGTTGTGTTTGATGTGTCTGCCGGAGGGGGATTTCATAAAATACTCCTCCTTTACAATTAAGACCACAACCATATACAGTACATACACACTCACAGCACTATTGCACGTAAACATGTGTTTTAGTCGGCAGCTATACACTCAGTGAATGTCAGTAGCTATCTCCACAGGCTCATTACAAGCCAAACACAACACAATCGCTGGATCCACAATCCTGTGCTGAGGCCAAACGACACCCCTGATGATTGAACAATGACCCATACAATTAATTAGCGCTTTAACTTGATTGGTTGCTTTTTTCTTTTTTTATACCTTTGAGTCAATGTGGTAATTCCTCTGTATATCAAATTGAATAAATGATTCATGAAAAGAGCCGGCGCACTAATTTAACTTCGACATCAAATCGCCGAGTCCTTTACACCTCTTTATCACAACTCAGTGTTGTGTTGTGTTGTGTTGTGTTGTGTTGTGTTGTGTTGTGTTGTGTTGTGTTGTGTTGTGTTGTGTTGTGTTGTGTTGTGTTGTGTTGTGTTTGATGTGTCTGCCGGAGGGGGATTTCATAAGATACTCCTCCTTTACAATTAAGACCACAACCATATACAGTACATACACACTCACAGCACTATTGCACGTAAACACAAAATACATGTGTTTTAGTCGTATGCATAGAGTTTTACTATTATTGCCTTGATTGCAGTTTATTTTATTTCCCCCCTCTGGTTTTATTGCAGGAACTAGGGCATCCTCCTTCGCACTCTTCCTGTTTTTTTTTTTTTTTTCCCCCCTCGCTCATTCGCTGACTAGCAAATAAACATTAGCCTAAAGCCAGAAAACAAAATACACCTGGTGTGAGAGGCGCAAGCATGCGGCAGAGAGACAGAAAGCAGAAAGGGGGAAAGGGGGTTGAGGGCTACCTGGGAAATGAGGACAGTAAAGAAGATAAAGAAACAGAAGGCCCCACAAACACACACATATACATGCTTCATTCCACCATACACACACTCCTGCTCACACACACACACACACACACACATTACCCCGAAGCTCAACACAGCTCCACCTGGCAAGGCACAGAGAGCGATGCAGAGAGAGCACAAGATGTGAGCTTGCCTGTGAATTGAGGTCACAGGGAAAGAGACAATGGGTGGAATAGAGACATTAAGAAGAAGAAGAAGAAGAAGACAACAGGCAGGATATGAAAGTACTTGGTGAGAAGAGTGAATAATGAAGGTAAACAGAAAAGGTGGTCAAGAAAAAGCTGCAAAAAGGAAAATGAACACAATGCAGCTACGTAGCTAAGAAATAGACTTATTGCTATGTTGCATGACAACATGACACAAACATTGTCTGCCCAAATACATATATGTATTTATCTCCATTAATTATTTCCATTCCATTATATGAGACTATATATCAACTCATTATCAACATATTCAAGCCACACGCATTTTTGCAGTAACATTATGGCTCCCGACCACCAAGTGTGGGCATGTGACGAATTAAGAGACCCCCCCCACACACACAAAAAAAAAATCTCTGTGCTGTCTCACTGATACGAGTGGGTTCAAAGTTATAGGCAGGAATGTCTCAGGTGTACGAGAGACAGGGAGCCCAGAAACATAAAAATAAATAACAATCTTATCCTCGACTGCAGCAACGAACGGCAGCAGCAAAAAAAATAGTCACCTTGGACAAAATTGTTTAAAATGTTAATGGTTGTGTTATGAAGCATCCTGCACTAAAAGCATGTTCTCCTCTTGTTGTTGTTGCTGTTGTGTTTTTTTTCTCAGTTCTACCCCACAGACATTCACATGTTCTCGTTCGCTGAAACGCACACGTATACACACACGCACACATGCACACACGCGCTACACTCTTCTTCTCTCATTCTCTAAAACGCATTACGCATTACCAGCAGCTTCAGATTCACTGTTTTTAACTGCCTGCAGATATTGTTGGTTCCCTGTGTGGAAGCAGTGTGGAGCGTCTGGAGGCTGAGAGCAAGAGGCATGTTGCACGCCCTCTCTCTCTCTCTCTCCTGTCAGGCAACATGTTAACAACACAGTGGGGTTTTTTTTCGCCTGCTGAAGATTGCGATGTATATTCAAAAGTGTAAATCAAAGCATTCCGCTTCCACATTTTATGCATCTGTCTCGGGAGTTATACTGTGGTCTCCATCTCTTTCTCTCAGGCTTCCCCTCCTGAGTGCACCCAGCTCTCCTCTCCCTGTTTCATACATATATTTTTTTCTCTGCATAAAAAAAATCCTTCGCCCTCTTCCTCTTTCCTTTTTATCTGTCACTCTGTAGCTGGTGCCACGTTGTTATAAATCTGGTTATGAATTGCATTAACCTTGTGCCTCTCCTCCTCTCTCCAAATGTAAAAATGCCCCAGAGTCACTTCTCTCTCCAAATTTAATATCACTCCAAATGGGTGTTTTTCCAGTGTAAAGCGCCACCCGGAAAAAACTCTCCTCCGCCGCTGCAGTTTCAAGCAAACCTGTTTACTCAGTGAGAATTTCTGTGCGTTTCCTTTCTTGCCAAGTCAAGGCACAGACCTATGTGCGTGACTGTGTGTTGACTGTGTGTATGTGTGTGTCCCAGCAAATGTGATTCCTTTACACTCTCAAGCTATAGTTCATCCTCTCTGCAGCTAACACACACACACACACACACACACACATGCCTATACACACGTACGGGAGACAGAGCGAAATTAATATTTCTCTTCCATCTCTTTTTCCACTTTCATCTCAGTCTGTGGTTTCTGAGACAGAGACTTTGAAACAGAAACATACACAAATGCAAAAACAAGCACATACGCACAAATGCTTGTGCACACAAACACAGTCGAAATATGAAAAAAAAAGACATCGATCCAACTATAAAACAGCCACTCTTGAAAAGAAGTGACATATTCTTGAGAAATCATTAATAAGGAAACAGATGATTCTTTAGATTTTAAGTGGAGTTAATACAACAAAGGAAATTAATTGAATGGATCATTTTCAATCATAGGGAAAAATTAACAAAATACCAGTAACACAAAATAACAGACTGCTAAGAATGTGAAAAGGCGGATTGAAATGAAAGTAAGTAATTACACTCTGGAGGACAAAAGGATTGTTGCATTTCTGGCAGACAAAACGGTTACAATAAAAATTGGAAAATGACTAGAACAAATCAGTTAAGTGCAAATGAAGAGCAGAGCTTAGTGGAAACCTGATTCAGCTCCTGGTGAAATATGCAGCAGTGGTTCTGAAGAAGAAAAAAATATTTCACTTGTCAAACATTTGTTCTGGATCCTACAAAGTATGGAAGTGTTGAGTCTGTTTCCTGACCCTACAGGACTCAAAATATGCAACAACACAATGAGCAATGGGTAACTGATAAAATCACACAGCCCAAACCGCAACCAAAACCACAACCAGACACACACACACACACGATTCTCATCTGGTCAGCATAAGTTTGCCACTCTGGAATGATGCTATCTCTCTCTCCCTCTCTCTTTGTGTGTGAGTGTGTGTGCACACATCACAACTTTAACTAGGCTAGAAGATACCTGAGGGTCTAATTCACTCCTACACACACACACACACACACACACACACGCACACTGGTATTAGCGTGCAATCTTATCGTGGGATTGAATCTGTGCCCACACTCCATATCTGATTATAATTGATTTTTAACATGAGTTTGTTTTTCCACAAGCTTAAGGAAAATGTGAATATCCTGAAAAAGTAATCCGCACCACAGAGGAAAGCAATCATTCATGATGTTTTTCGCAGGATGCAGCAGTCTCACAGGTTTGAATTGGCATTCCGTCTACCATGCAAGAGACAGGCCAACTCATTCAAATCAGCATCGCCAGGATCCTGTTTGATCTCCATCGCACAACTGCATCAATTCCAAACCAAAACTGCACAGTGTTCGCATCGCATCGCACAACTTTTCTGTTTTGACTCAACAAACACTTCATTCAGGACAGGGTGTCGGAAAAGTAATGACAACAGTGAAACTATTCAGAGTGTGGCACCAAAACAAAGGACTAATCAATTCACAGATTGGAGCCACATCAAGATGTTTCCCTTCAAGCCGCAACCTTCTCCAAATGAAATCTGGCTCGGCAGCTGCTCCTCCTCTTGATATCTACCGAGGCTGTTTTGGCAGACGTCTCGAATAACTGCAGCTTCCTGGTTTTTTTTTTTACTCTAAATGTCAGCTGGGATCGGCTCCAGCCCCCCCCGCGACCCTTAACAGGAGTAAGCGGTAGAAGATGAATGAATGAATGAATGTCACACTGGCAAGATTAAAGTCATAAGCATAACAAGGCGCTAATTTTGCTAGCATCTTGAGGGCCATGCTGGACACGGCACAGCATGGCAGTCGTTCTTTCACAGCTTGATTGGCATTCACTGCCAGAATTAGACTAACAAAGCAGTCTGGAGATGATTGTGCATTGTTCGTCACGCAGCTACGTAAAGTGAGGACGACCCAGGTACAGCATGCTGTCGTCTATAAAAGCACCGTTTGGCATAGGAGAGGATTATGGTGGAATACCAGACTCTCTCTCTGCAACAATATACCACAACAAGCTGAGCTCTGAATCAGTTTGTGCATTATAAAACCAAACTAACTTCAGGATTAAGAAAAAAAAAGACTCTGCAGAGATTTGATCTTTAGTTTGAATGATGTAAGAAGCCAGCAGAGGAAGTGAGTCATGACAGATTAATACATACATGCAAATACGCAGCCAGGGCAGCCATGAGCACACACATCTGCACTAACGACGACTGTCACCCATAATGTGACACACAGATGCACACACTGTAGTATTTTATATAATGTGTTATATGCCAGTGAACCAGTGTTCCCTACAGCATCGATTATCTATGCCTGTAGCGGAGGTGCATGTGCATGCTCATGCAGTTCATGCTAATTATTAGTCCAGTGAAAACACACAGATTAGACAATGGATGAGGCAACTAGCACTGCACAGCTCGAAAAAACAAACTATGGAGCAACGCATTGCGTCGGACGTCTTGCATGTAATGAGAAGTGTAATCTTTTTGAGGGGTCATTATGAAACTGTAGGGGGTAAATTCAACTTCAGATCTTGCTATGTGTCATAATATTGCCTCGCTGCCCACAAGCATGTGTGCTTTCAAATCAAGTTTCCATTTTCCAAAAACTGATGGAAAATTATTTAAAAGAAATCTACAACATTATGATCAAACATGTTGTTAGTATATCATGTACTGAATTCACTGTATGTGGATGATGCATTAATCTACAGGGCAGATGCTCAGTTTAAGGAGCAGGATGTGGATTAACTTGGACAATTAGCTGATTTGAGAAAAGTGAAAAACTGGACTTTAAGAACAGTTGGCTTGACCAAGCTGCGTCATTCAGAATCATATTGAAAATCGTAAACATCGTAGGCCACGGGACACTGATGTGTGGTGGCGTTAGATATGGGTGACAAAGTTCTGCATCGTTAGTTGGTCACAAATTCATTTTGTTGTCAAACAGTGTGTTACATGCACTTAACAATCCTTTGTTTCTTTCCCTCCATACAGAAAAGCCTGTAGCTGCAGAGCTTAACAGCATAATCCAACAATAATGAAGATGCCTAATTAGCTTTCTGTGTGTGTGTGTGTGTGTGTGTGTGTGAGAGAGAGAGAGAGAGAGAGAGACAGACAGAGAGAGAAAGTGGTTTGATGTGAGATCAAGAGGCAGGTGGTATGATTCCAGTTGTCAGGGGGTAAGTGAGTGTGAATCAACCCTGCTGACATCAAATACACTCACACTCACACTCACACTCACACACACACACACGCACGCACACGCACACATGTTAAGCTGTAAACTACATGCCACTCATTGGACCATTCATTGTACTTAGTGCCATGAGCTTTATAACAGTAAGTGCAAAGTAAGGAGATGACTGTGTTTGCACGTGTGTGTGTGTGTGTGTGTGTGTGTGGGTGTGTGCGTGTGTGTGTGTGTGCGTGAAAGAAAGACAGAGAGTGAGAGAGAGAGACAGGAAGACATAGTGCCAAGTGCAGTTACAAGTCACACATCAATAATTATAAGTGTTAAATATCTGCATGCTGCAGGAGCATGGGTGCAAAGATTGTGTGGGTGTGACATCATCAGTATGCAAGTGATTGTTTAGGCATGTGTGTGTCCATGTGTGTGTGTGTGTGTGTATTAGAGAGAACATTTCGCTGTGTCATCCGGCCCATTTAATTTACTCCATCTCTTTGGGAAGCAGCTGCTGTGACATTGTAACCTTGAGTAAACTTTATTGGCTCGCAGGACCGTTTAGAGGAGCAGAAGTAGCCAACGAGATGTGACAGCTGAACGAGCATCTTCCAGGCGTCTCCTGAATGATCAGCATGAGCCTGAGTTCGGGGGCAATGCCGTGACACCAGTGTGCCCACAACACAAACATACACAACCTGGCGCCCCCACACGACAACGTTCAGCATGTTGAATGTGGTCCATGGGAAAGACAAATGAGCTGTAATCGCCACTGTTCATCACGTCTGTGTGGTTAACATGTTGTACGATAATTCAAACCATTAAATTGGTGTTTTCCAGGTAGGAACTGATAGCACTATGAGTTATGATATCAATTTCAGATAGTCATCTTTGTGCAGGTGGATATTACATACAAAGAGCACACGATTACTCTTTGAAAAGGCCTAGATGAAAATCCTAAAGTCATTGGAAAATGGGAAATTCTCAGCTATTCTCCATAAGGGTGAGACTGGGTTGGGTTGGGTTTGTGGAAAAGGCAGATAATTAAGTTGTCTCTTTGTGTTTTTCCCTCTGTTCCATGATTATCTGATTTCACTGCTGCGAAATTCTCCCAAACTAATGCTCCGTGTTTGTTTACTGGAAGATCCAGCTGTGATACCAGTGTTCACATATGTTCCTCTGTATCCAGTCAAAGCACTACTTTCCCATCTCCTACAGCTTTATGGCTTTCACTGTCAAAGTAAAAGAGCCCCATTTGAAGGTACTTGCATAACCTATTTGCTCTCAATTTAATATAATTTTTCACATCATCTGACAAAACCGAGCTGGCATTATGATCGCCAAACCCATCAAGAAATAACAGAAACACCAGGAGCTTAAAGTAATCTGAGTAAACCAACTTTACTGGGCGACCACTGATTGAGACTTTCAAAAAGCCTTATTTTCTTAATCATACAGCTATGAACAGTCAATTGTGTGACTTTGCATTGAACTGCACATCAGACAGAAATGCATTCAAGTTCCAATAGTCGGAAGTACACGGAAATGTTTGAATCATAGTGGTGATCACATTAAACCGGCGCGTTTTTGCACTCCAGGCCTGATTTGATCCAGCAATTTTACCTCCGCAGACAGAATAATCACAGTCGTCAACATTATGAGTCAGACAGGAGCTTCAGCAAATTATGTTTTTTGCACTTGGAAGATGGAGAAAATAGTACACGCAATTTGAAAATGAAGTGCACCGGAAAGAAGCTGAGTAATAATACAATAAAACCAATTCACTGGCTAGTGATGTTTTTCCTGATTATAGGCGATATGTAGGTGCAAAGAGTGTGACAGCAAAATACCCATAATCGGAGTTAAGAAAACAATTGTGGTTAGTGCATTAACTGAAGTGTTACCAATTTCAGCATCAGGACTGAAAAACCCATACAAACACTGCAGTACAATTACAAGTGGCCATGAATGACGTCAGCACAATGAAATGTTATTTCATACAAGTACAAACTTAAACTTGACCATATAGTTTGTTTTTTCTTAAATTCTTGCAATGAACTTTACATTTTCTATAATCATCTTTGCCCTTTAATGATGGTTTTTGTCTGAAAGCTTTGATAAATACTGCGAGTGTTAAGTGATGTAAATATCAGCACTTTTATACGCTCCTATCCTGGTGAGGAAGATATTTAATATGTTGCTTTGGGGCATTCTGGCAGAATCTATGTTGCTCAGCACATTTTTTTGCAAAGCAGCAGGACAATTCAACTGAGTGAGTCTCTGAGCTAATGCGAAGCCCTAAGCCCAAGTTAATTTTGCACCACATATTTCGGTATTCAATTGCTATCTTCAAAAAAAAAAAAAAACAACCATGTGTAACCTATTGGTGGATTTCTCAAACTGGACTGGTTGAGACAAAATCACAGAGTGAAAATGAGACAATTAGAAAATCATGTGCGATTAAGAGAACAGCAGGGAAAGAAAACACAGGAGTAAAGGATGGGAGAATGAGAGTTAAGAGATGGGAGGGTGGAGAGAGAGAGAGATGGACACCGATGGGGAGACAGATTTGGATACAGAGAAATGGAGATGGAATTAAAAAATGGGAACGAGATGAAGAAAAAGCAAGAAAGACAAAAAAAATGAGAGAGACAGGGAGAGTGAGACAGAAAGGGCCTTATCTATGTATTGCAGGAGGCATAAGATGTAACTAGGGAGTGTGTGTGTGTGTGTGTATGTGTGCATGCATTTGTGTTATTGAAGTGACTTTGGTCAAGTTAAAAAGTGGAAAGTCCAGTCAACAGATGGACAGAATGTGTGTCCATGGCTCTGGTGAATGGGAAAACTCAGGCTTTTAACATAATAAATAACATGTTGTATTATATATGTGTTATGAATGTTCCTGAAATATTTAAGCAACTGAACAAAGGTTTTATACAACAGTTTTAGTCCAGAGGTTACAGACTTGACAAAGTCAGAGGTTGCACAGCCTCAAAATCAATGTGGCTCGCTCAGAGGACCTTCCTGTTGTTCCCTGACTCAGATGAGCTTATTGATTTGAAAGACGCCTCTATCAATCACAATGTAAACAATGCCTGTTGCAGAGTTGACAGTATTTTAATGGGAGGTAACCAGTAAATTTAAGTTGGTCATTATGTTATAATCGCTGCAACCCTGTCATAAGTGCCATAATAAAATGTACATCTATATTCCAAATGTTGAAGAAGGAAATCATGTAGACTCATATCAGTTATGTGTTAATAAAGGGAACACAAAAAAGACTGCAAATAAAAAGCATCACACACTAGTTGTACAATTTTATCTGAAGAAAACTCACTTGAGACTCCTAATTTAACCTGAGAGTCGACCTTTTAAAGTGCTACTGCTAAATGACAAACGCCGCTCGATGTAAACTAAAGATGTCCGCCTTTGTGTCAGACCTCCTCCTCCCAGCAGATAACCAGTCAGCCTTCCATCTTATCTGTTCTGTTTGACGTCTGTATCTCCTGACCGCTCACAGCTCAAATATAACCTCCTCCTACGTTGTTCAGCTCAAGTTATTGACTTCGTCTGGGTCAGACACACACAAACACTGAGTGAGTGTGCGTTGATGGCAACTAGGTGTCACACATTTAGTAAACATTGCTTGCCTGTTAGGCGAGTGGTGAAGTCCCCTGATATACCAAATAACTGTTTTTGTGTCTGCGTGTTCCCGGGCATTTATGGATCATTTCACTCAGAAAACTGCTACACGAGGCTCCCAGACTAACACACACACACACACACACACACACACACACACACACTCTCATACACACACAATACAGAAAAAAAGACAATCCATTCGCTAATTGGAATTTGTCCGTTGTGCCGCAATAGAAAGGGAAGTGTTAAGGCTCATAGAAGGGTCAAATATATTTGTCAAAGAGAAGAGAAGAGAAGAGAAGAGAAGAGAAGAGAAGAGAAGAGAAGAGAAGAGAAGAGAAGAGAAGAGAAGAGAAGAGGCACATGTGTCGCTCAGTGCAGTAAATTAATCAGTTCAAGAATCCATTCCTCATTCTTGCCTCCCCCTCACACCTGTGCTGGCTCCACTAAAGCCTGTCTCTCCTCTGGCCGTTAAGAGACACGCAGCTAATTGCCATGATAAAAGGCTTAGTGGAGGGATCACTATATATTAGTAGTGCTTTGTGTATAGATACTGGTCCAGGTCCACTGGACCACTTACAGCTGTCAGTGGAGGCAGCTTGAGATGGGAAGTGAGGAAGTTGCATTTTCTATTTATCCAAGTCTGAAAACTACCCATCTCTGTGTAGCTGGTCCACGGCGTCAATAATGCAAGATGAAAACCTTACCTATCTCCACAACGTTTGATTTCCTGACACTACGACCTATGACCTGCATTTCTGTAAGTGGAGGCCAGTGACTATGCATTTCAAATCAGAAACCCACAAATTGTTTTGTTCAGTGGTAGTGTGCTTAGGATAAGGCTGTTATCATGGAGGAAAATGCCCTTTAACACATTGCAGTGCCCTTTAAACATCCTTCAGAATCCGTTCTGTTGCTGTAGTTATTTCCTTACTTGTTCCTTTATTGATATCTGAATAAATGTGGGCAGTAAAAAGGAAGATGATTTTCCATGCACATAACTAATCTAACAACGCTTTCTTTTATTATTCCGCACCAGCGTCAAAGAAATCATTCAGGCAAACACAAACAGTTCTCCACTGACATTTACATCCATGGATCTGTTTGGGAAAACAGACGTATTGAACCGCAAAAAGGTGCCACTGCTCCTTTATCTTGACCAAACGAAAGGTATCTAGAAACAGGGGGATTGGGGCAGGTGCTACTATTCTCTGCAACTACACATAGAAACCTCAGGCGAATGGGAAGGAGTTCGGGGGAATTGGCCGGGGACTGCTGAAAGGCATTCTGTGTAGACGGTCACTAAGTGAAGTGGAAGCGCGGACGGGGTCAGGAAAGGGAGAGAAAGGTACATCGTGAAAGTAAATTACAACATTTCATCACAAAAGAACTTCTGAAAGGCACCGGAGATTAAGAGTGTGGTGATGATGTCATCCTGAGCTAAATCTGAGCAAACATATATATATATATATATATATATATATATATATATATATTCTCCCTCTCCTATAACGATACACCGGTGTACAAAGTATTTGTTGTGTATTTTCTAAGAGCACTAGCAACAGGTTTTTTTTCAAAAGCCCTTAAATCATTGTTCAAGTTTTCTGTTCTCGTTTCTCTCTTTTGTTCTCTCTAATTAAACACATTTTAAATTTTACAGGTTTTAACATCAGAAGCATAAAAAACTCATCTTGGCATTGTAATGATATTGCATCCTGAGAGTGGAAATGAGAACAGTCAGATCGTGTTGTGCTTCCACGCCATAATTCATTATCAACTTTGAAATGAGTAGCTCTTGTACTTAAACTAATCACTGGAGGATCCATCTGTCATTAATGCCTGTGAGGCTCGGTACACTACTTGTTTTTTTTTATTATTTTGAAACTATTTTACAGCTGTTTCCTCTTGTTGTTGTGACAGGGCACAGTCCAGTTGCATCATGACGTGGAGCTGTTTTGTGGCTTTTTATTTACGTCACGTTGTCATGCGGGTGTACTTATGTGTACGTGGTTAAAGGGACAATTAAACAGGTGTAAGTCTGCAGGAGAAAAAAAAAAGCACAGGGTCTGTTCTGGGCAAGAAATTACAGATGCAAACCGACACACACAAGTGCACACGCACACAAGCACACACACACACACACACGGCGACAGAATGGGAAGTAATGGAGTGAGGAGACAACGCTGCTGTCTGACATGAAAATCAACACAGCGTGACATGACCATTATACACACACCCAAAGACACACACACACACACACACACACAAACACAGGAGCACATACACACAGATCAATAACCAACTGCTTAGATCCCCTGCATATTATCTGATTTTAAAAGGCACACACAAGCACACACTGACGCATGCATAACTCATAATCAGTCATTCTCTTTGATGTACGCCAACTGTAAACATGCTTTATGTTCACCATCTACAGCATCTACAGTATATATAGCATCTGTAGTATATAGCATCTGTAGTATATATAAAACACCTCGGGGTGTCATGCTAAACCAGTACTGACAATTGAAATATTAAAAAATAGATATATTCATATAATGTTAAGTAAACATATTTGATGACACTGATCTGTACAGTACAGATCCGTACCTACATAGAAGGTATCAGTAATTAGATAAAATTATTGAACTAGTGTAGGTGGCTTTGGCTTTTTATTTTGAGCATATGCACATATGCGCTTATCTGATAACAAAAAGAGGTGAATGCGATGTTGATTTTTTTTTTTCATACCACATAAAGCCAAACTACAGTATATGTGCGTGCGGGTCCTTCTACTTCTATCTTTGTGAGGAACAATTTGTCTATTGGACTTTGTGGAGCAAGGACATTTTGGCCAGGTCTAAGATGTTCAAAGGAATAAGGTCTGTGATTGGCTGGCAACCTGTCCAGCGTGTACCCTGCCTCTTGCCCAATGTCAGATGGGACTGGCAGCAGCTCCCCCTGAATCCCTCTCAGGATAAGATGTAGATAATGGAGAGATGGGTTGATGGTGTAATAAGGTTTAGGTTCGGGTTAGAGTAGGAGTCCAGCTTATGCATTTTGTTGTGGTGCATAATGTGTGTCCTTACAGAGATAGAAGTCCGAGTGTATGAATATGTGTGTGTGTATGTGTGTGTGTGTGCGTGTGTATTTCTCAACTGATCCACTTGACCTTTTGAGGGAGACTCTGAGAATCCTTAAGAGGCAACCAAAGAGAGCCAGGGAGCCCGTGAGACAGACAAACTTGATATTATGTGTTCATCACAAGCACAAGCTCGCACACACACGCTCGTGTGTGCATGTACGCAATGTGGGTCTAAGTGACCAGAACAATGTGACACTTGTGACATTTAGCCCAGGCAGAAGCAACAACCCTCCCTCTCTCTGTCTCACACACACACACACACACGCTCTGTTTTCACATTGCCTCTGTATTTTTCTGATGTGTGTTCTTCCTCTGTGCATCTCCACAGCACCTCCTCCCTGTGTGCTACTTATAAAATTCCCTACTAGTGACAGTTTGTGACATCTTTTTTCCGATGCAATCTTTCACCCATGTTTTCATCAGGACCGAACAGGTCGTCGGTTCATTTCAGTGCTGACGCAAAACAACCATTTTACACCTGCAGGTAAATATAGCCTAACGTTGAAGCAGGTGATTGGACAGTGGGAGGAAACTGAAAAAAAAAAAAAAAAAAAAAAAAAATATATAAATATATATATAAATATATATATTAAAGAAACAAAAAACCTTGGTTTCTAATGCAGTCAGTCTAACACGTGGCACACTGCACTGTTGCAGTAATTAGTGTGGCTGGTATTTTTCTCTATCAGAGACCTTTTAATCTGGAGTGGAAAGTGACAGCTCTTTAAGTCATGATGAATAAATAATTATTCTAACATCCCTCCTTAGTATTTCTGTCTTTTGGGTCGCCCCTCTCTCTCTCTCTCTCTCTCCCTGTTATAGTAGGCCAGTTAACAGTAATTATGAGGTTTCTCGTTAATTAGTGAGGAGCACCCAGCTGTTTCAGACCCACGAGACAAAAGACCTTCAGCACACGCACACACACACACGGAAGCACACATGGACATAGACACATACACGTGCGCACACCTGGGGGAGTCTGGGTAGAATGTCAGGGCTGTTCACATTGTAATTACAGGGAGATTTGGTGCCTCTCTCCCAAAGCCTTGATGAACCACCTGACAGACACACAATCACATGTACGCGCACTTACAAACACACACACACAACACATACACTTTCACACAGAAACACACACTTAACGTGTAAACACTGAGAATAACTGTCCTCAACTCACTTCCTTTAACATCCTTAAACCATTAATAACTTTTCTAATCTTACTCTGTTGGTACACAGCGTGACATGTAGGGGGCAGTGTGATGAATGCCTACCCCTGACTTGAATATATGAACATAATACAATGTAAGTGTAACTAAGTGCTATGGAACCATGAACCTGACGCCGTGACCTCGTCTTTCACTGTTAAACTCGAAAAGGTGGACGTGAACGCACCACGACCATGTGCTCAGACTATTATTATTATCCCGAGGCTGCTATCTGGTTCAAACTCCTACATGCACCTGGGAGCCAAATATATGTTTTCAACAGCTTCACATACTGTATATGGCAGCATCTGCTTAACAGCATTAGTCAGTTGCAGGGGTTGGGGTGGTTCGGGGGTGGGGGGTGGTGGATTTGACAAACATGATGTGGAAAAAAAAAAATCATCCTACACGTCAGGGTTCAGATAACCAGAGTATACAGGGCGTATGGATTTATTGCCGTATCAGCCTATGGCAGGGTATTGCCGAAATGTGTGAATATGTGAATATGTGAAATAAATTAATCCCCCCCTGTAATGCTAATTAGCTGCACGCTTTGAATAAACATATTTTGCATTGACTCCCATTGACAGTTCTGTGTTGAGATGCAAACGAAACAGGAGCAATGCCCAAAATCTGAATCATATCATTTCAGTTGGAGGCCTGCGTGTGTGTGTGTGTGCACACGCGTGTGCGTGTGCGGGTCACGGATGTAGATTATGTGTGGGTGTTGTAGACAGACTGTCTGCTGCTGCCTATGTGTGTATGTGTGTGTCGGAGGGTGTCTCGTTTTTTAGCGTGTGTGTTAAATGTGATGCTGGCAGGTTCCTGAAAGCCTGCTGAGCTGCAGAGAGGAGGTGTGATTATAATTTCAGCATCCCACTGTTTCCACCACTGTTACATCGGTACTTAGACCCCGCTACACCTATTTCCCCTGGTGTTCTTCCTCATAAGTCTCCCCTCCAAGGGCACAGACAGCGACATCAGGGGTCAATTTACTTCCATCTACACCAAATTAAAGTGGGGACAAGCGCATGGAAAGCACTATTTATTCACTGCACTTTACTCCTGTTACATTTCTCACGTTGCCGCTACAATTTAACTAGATTTTCTATCTGCTCTCATCATATCGATCAGCTTAAAACACTATGCATTCACATTTCACATCATTGGTTATTACATGTTTATGTGTTGTATATATATATGGAAAAAGAGAATGGGAAAACTTTGGGTTCTTATATCTGTGCTGCTCTTTTTCTTCAACACAGCAAACTGAATCAATACAAGCGGATAGTGTTACATAACCTTTTAGTAAACAGTTGATTCCAGACCAACCACTGAAAATAAAACTCGTCAACATGTGTATATACTATTCACAATACGTTTTCCTTCAGAAGCCATGACGTTAAAGCCCCTCACCTTTTTTTTTTCCATCTGTAAAGTACCCAGCATGAAGCTGAAAATGTCATGTTTGTCCAACGATTCTCAGAAGCCAGCGGTTGTAGCAGATAAAGTCCACAGCACACGCTCCATTGACAATACATCATGGTAAATTAAGCTGAGCGGCTGCACATCAGCCGCGACACTGTGTCCCCAAAAGCCAAATGGCGCAGGACGATCAGAAACCAAGTATAAAAAGGGCACTTGCTAACATGGAACCTTAACCACAGTCAATTAAAACCCTCTGCGTTCTCCCCACTGTGTCACACAACTTTGTACTCGATACTTTGTGGACCAGGGCTTTGATCGCTTTGTTCCTGCAGAAGCTGAATCTGACCAGTTCTGTGGAGCTGAGACAAACATCTTTTGAACAAAGTGACCTCGCTGACATAGGCGGACTCATGTGAGCCATGTGGTCGAATGGATTTTAATTTTGTTGATTCCTGTTCGACAGAGGCACAATTCTGATCCAGCGACTCAAAACCTTTTATCGTTCAATCCCCTTTATCCCTTTAGAGTTCTGCTTCTTTTGATCTCAGAAACTCATCTCAGCTCAGTCTCAAGCAGGCAGTCGGACACTGATGAGTGCTTAGAATGGCCCTTTGCTTCCTTTGTTTGTCGGAGGATATACCGTAAATTACCTCCAGGAGATTGCTGCAGTGAGGTAAAAGCATCACTTGGCAAAGCTGAGCGTTGCAATAGCATCATATGGTCTTTGGTACTGACCTTTTTTAACTAATTGTTTCAGACATCAGTATAATTCAGTGATTGATGTTATATATTATAACACCAAACTGTCATTGAGAGAAGGCAAAATAAAATGGTGACTTTACATTGTGTTGTTATGACTTTAATCAAACTGGGTATGTGTTGTTCTCAATTAAAAATTCAAAGTTGTGTTGAAACTACTGTTTTGGGGAAGGTGGGTGGAGAGGACACAGCCTCACACAAAATATAGTTATGGTTTTCTATTAGCGACCAAATGGAAAAGAAATTGTTTACCGTGCATTTCAAGCCAAAGAACCACTTAAGTGCGGCCTTATTTTTGTGAAACCATATAAAATGGGATGGAGCACTGGCACCGAATGCAACAGAAACAAAGTGTATCACAGGAAGCTTGCCAAAAAAAGACATCTATCAACTTAATGATTATCTATATAATATGCCGTGCCGGGGGTGTCCCATGAAAACGTCTAATCAGAAAACCAATGCAAACAAATGATGACGTTTGTTAAAGGCTGATGGACTTCATTAGATAAGGACATTTATTATATCAAAGAGCAGATGAAAGCCAACACTGGAAGCTTGTGACTCAAAGGGTCCTTTTATAGACTTCACCTTGTCAAACACGGAAACAGATACACGACCAGAAAACATGAGATCTTATACAAAACAGAAAACTCCACCATCAATTACATATATCAGTCGTTAGCCTTGAAGTGACGGAATTTTTTTTTTTTATCAGCATCACTGGGAATCCAAGACAAACACACTCAAAAGGTGATGAATATCTTCCAGAGACAAAATACATTTAGCAAAAGAAGGCGACGGGACAGGAAAACGCGATGTGCCGTGTCAGGTTTGGTTGTGGTCATTTGGTTGAGCATCTGCTCCATGTCTGACCTACTGGTGCTTAGCGAGAGCGGTTGGGAGACAGCACGAGAGAGAGAGGGAGAGAGGGAGAGCGGGGCATAGGGTCGCCGTGTGGGAGAAGCAGAAGGCCAGTGTCAAAGATCAAAACGTTTACTCGTGTCCACTGCGAAACCCTGCTGAGCTCTAATGTGCAAGCTGGACAGTAGCCACATGCTGTCACCTCTACACCGTAATGTGCATGCACACCTACGTTTCCCGCACATCATCACAAATGTATGTTTGCACATGTCAGCAACTCCAAAAACAACAATCACTATTAATACTATCACATGCAATAACGTCCACAACCCATTTGTTGACATTCGCTCTTTTTAGCACACAAACTGTCTGTTCAACACTGCATAGGCTTGTATA
>JAFBJQ010000227.1:613524-667962 GCA_016785345.1 Trinectes maculatus | reverse complement strand
ACGTTATTTACATTACTGTAGGTATATGTATACGCTGGCATCTACTGTGACTGCAGTTGTTTGGGTTTCCATCCCCTGACTGCCCTGCAGAGGCGTCCTCCTTTTTGGGCTGGTGGCCGCCGAAGCATGAAAGGCTTTTGAAAACAGTAGTTTTAGTGAAGAGTTGCATTAAATAGTGGTGTAAAAATTGGACTTTTGGACCCCCAGTGCTGTCGTTTGGCTGCACAGTCTCTCTGGAGTCATTTTACTGCCAACTGCAAAGGAAAAAAAAATTCCCCTTTGCCTTTAGTTGTTTTGTGGGAAGCTGCACAAAAGCTGAACTAGTGTCAGGTGGGGGTACATAGTTTTCCAGTGTTGAGACTGACACAAAGGTAAGTTCATAATAAAAAGGAGGGGGGGAGAGGTGGAGGGGGGGATGGGGTGACAGCAGTAGCCTACAGCTGTGAACTGAGTGCACCCAGAAACAGCCTGACAGGGCCTGCTGGGGAAATGAGTCTTCTCTGGGAATGAAGCAGACAAGCAGACGCGCACACACGCACACACACACACACACACAGAGGCATCCAGTGCACAAAGAGAGACACACACATACATAGACAGAAAAACCAACAGAACAAAAAGGTTCCCATGGCGCAGGACTCAGACAGCAAATGCATCACCTGCAGAGCTCGGAGAGGCCTCGCCAAAGCTGGAAGTGGAGGCGAGGCTGCATATTCATGCAGGCATGAATGCACAATTACAGTAATGACACTCGTCCAAACTGGAGCTTGCAAAGATTAAGACACGTCATAAAAGGCTGCGACAGGTTATTTGGGTTCATTCAACAACCGACGAC
Organism: Trinectes maculatus; assembly: GCA_016785345.1. Lineage (NCBI taxonomy): Eukaryota > Metazoa > Chordata > Actinopteri > Pleuronectiformes > Achiridae > Trinectes > Trinectes maculatus. Next base: position 667,127 of record JAFBJQ010000227.1, on the reverse strand, counting down.
AGGGAATTAAGGTGGTAACACAATAAGACAATTGACTAATCTCATGAGCACAACAGCATGAGGTGTTGAGATAAATTGTGTACTTAGGTAACAGAGTATCTCTCTCTCTCTCTCTCTACCCAGTTGTGCCAGAAATACTACTGTCCTTTTTCAGCGAAAACTCAATATATGTGTTTTATTATGATTAAAATGTGTTATGATCAAAAAGCAGAGTAGTGGGTCCCAGTGGGGTTCATTCATTCTCACAAACTGACAAATCAAATTACCTTTATGCATGTGTGTGTGTGTGTGTGTGTGTGTGCGTGCGTGTGTGTGTGTGTGTGTGTGTGTGTGTGTGTGTGCCTTATATCCTTTATATAATAAAACCACTAAAGACATGTCCAAATAATTAGGCTTCTCAGCAAACATCATAATAATTACTAGTCAGAATGAATATTCAAATTAAAGCATTCACTTTAGCCTATGCATCATAGCTACGTCTAATTGCTGAATGTTTTTTTTTTGCCCACACCTACGCTGGCAGAAGCATTAAGGCACTCGTGTCTTTTGTGATCTCGGATTTTACTTTACAAAACAACACATTGGCATTTTTACTTCACACTGAGTCTGTTTTTGGCTTCAGAGTGAAGCAAAGAAAGACGTTTTACTTGACGTGACCATTTTTTCCACTCTCATCCAGGAGGAGCAACTTTGGAGGCGACTAAGAAGCCGGCGGCCAGTTTATTAAAATAGGTACCGATCAAAGGGGAGGTGACAGGACTGACATTACATTTATTTAGCTCGAGTTAATCTTCCGTTGCCATGACACCAACAAGGTTTGTTCGGGGGAGTTTTTGTGATAAACACAGTCTGCTCTTTGCTACGCATCTATAATCCCCAATTGAAGACCACTCGTTTCTTCTTCTGCCCTGCATTTTTCTACATCCAGGTCCTGTTCTGTTGTCCTATAGGTCTTGTTGGGATTTCATGTCAGCTACAGTGTATATTTTCCCCAGAGGGCAGCAGACAGTCATTGAAGGCATCAGTATCTTCCTCAAGGGCAGTGTGACAGGGACAGACTCTGGCTGTCACTGGGGATCGAACCTTTGCCCGACACTGCTGTTTGTGTGTCCATCTATCTGTCCTCCTACATACATTATTTTGCCTTTTACTCCAAACAGAAAAAACCCTCACCCCACACCCCCACTTCCACGCTGGCTATGTTGCATGTTTCTTTAGGAATAATCTATGCAAACATCTCGCTCACACACACACACACACACAAACGCACACACAAGCCAACAGGGAGCAGCAGCTGGATATGAGGCTGTCTGTCTTTGTTAATTTCTCATCTGCCTTTCTCGTAACGCTTCAGAGAGACGCTGTGTGTGTTTGTGTGTGTGTACACTCGGGTGTTTGCATGCATTTGTGTGTGTTTGCGGTCACACCCTTAGGGTAACACATGCTATCTCGGTGTGCCCAACATATTTTTGTGTTTTTATGAGTTTGCGTGTGTGTGCATGTGCTCGCCTACTCAACATGTTCACGTCATGACTACTTCTAATCATCTTTGGAATAATGAAGAGGCTGTGGAGGACTGACAGATTGCAAGCCTGTGTGTGTGTGTGTGTGTTTGTGTGCACGCATGACACATGCAATATGCCTGTTTTCTGCAGAAACCTCATACTGTATGTGACACTCAGAATAAGCAGAAAACATAGCAGAGTTTCATATTACAGGCCTCTAATCAAGATGTGTACATATGTGCTTATAATAATGTTTGTGTATTTAACGGACGAAAAGCACATTATGTCATTTGGTCGATTATCACTTGCAGTGCTCACCCTGCTCCAAACCCATTGTGTTTTCTAGTCAGTTATCATCACTGAATTATGATTATAATTATTACACTCATGACGCCACTCTCTAAATGCAAATGCACGCTATAAAGGAAAAGAGCAATTGTATAGTGAAGTCTGTTATGGATCCTCGGGGTCCTGGAACAGTGACGGCATCTCGAGTGCACTCTCTCCTTAGTTATATTTGCATGACAAAATGATCACTTCTTACAGTGGTACAACCCGCTGATATGAGAGACAGCCACAGACGTGCGTGTTGACATTTGTAACAACACAGCAGGCAAACGCGCTACTTAAAACACTGAAGTCGACTGGGTTTTAATGAGACACCATTTGGGTGGAAACGCCCATGTGAGATTAACCAGAGCTGCACCATGTGCCCAGCCATTACAATCTTCAGCTAACAAATTCACTAAGAATAGGAGTGTGTGTGTGTGGGGCGGTGGGGGGTGGGGGGGGTGGGGGGGTGAAGGACAGGCAAGACTAATGGAGGATAGAAAATAGGAGAAGAAAGGCGGAGAGAGAGAGGAGACAGATGTGGAATAAAAGAGAGGAGGTGATTACAAATTCAGCACGGGTGGATGGGAGGAGGATGTAGGGGAGAGAGAGAGAGAGAGGGAAAGGGAGATTGGTGATTGGGATGGAGGTGGATGAATGGGAAGGAAAAAAAAATGGAGGATGGAACAGTGCAACCTCACAAACAAGAATACAAACACGCAAGCGTTTTTCAAGGCAATGAAAAAGAAAGAAAGAAAGAAAGAAAGGGGTCAGAAATAGCCGGAGATAAATAGAGGGAAACAGGCATCGAGAGATAACTCGAACTGAAACTCAAATGCCCTCCACTGTTGTAAAATCTCAAAGGCTTCAGATTCATTACAAAATATGAAGCAACAACTTACTCCTGAGGTTAGGGGCAACCGTTATCACAAGAATTACATTCAGATGCAAGTATTTTGCCTTGGGGAGGAAAGGAGCTTTGGGGAGACAACAATGCTGCCTGCATTACTATCACACACACAGCATCATAATATATACAGAAAATGTTCACAACACATTTTGCATGCACATCTGGTATATATCTGCAAAGATGGTCACTGTCAACGCCGGCTTAGACGTTGATTCAAACAAATGATACATCTGTTGCTCACAGCAATTTATCATGATATACTTTATCATCATATATGATAGGAACAGAAACTGCTAGGTTTCAACGGCGTGCCACTGTGAAATATAAAAAAATAGTAGCACTTTTTTTTGAGGCATTACACACAAGAAAAACAATAGTTTTCGCTGTGCTTGGTGGATATCACACTTCCTTTGGCACTGCTATCAAATGATGACAGCGAAGTGAAGCAGGAAAGGAGGCCGGGGTTATACGAGGTGAGAGAAAAGAAAAACAAGAGATTACAAATTGGCAGTGTAGAGGCTGTAAATGGAGGAGAGGATTAGGTGCATGAAAGTCAGGAGGGACAGCTGCACAGAGGATGGAGCTGAGGATGCAACTGTGCAAACTGCATCACATACGAATGAAATGAGACAGAATAATTGGGGAAAGTGAGAGAGAAGTAAAAACAAAAAAAAGGAAAGACAAGGATGAGAGGAGAAAGGTGATATTCCGTTGATATTACAGTCAAGGGAGTAGGGCAAAAAATCAAAAAAACAAACTGGTTGGCTGCTGTGGAAAACCTGCATCTCAAATATGTCTGCCTTCATCTCCACACGCTCCCCTTTCCTCTCTCTTCCCAAATAAGTGGAAAGTATTTACATGATGAAGAGAATATCTCGGCAACAGACACATCTCCCTCCCTGAGAGAGCAACCATAAGCCACAGGATTAACGCCGGTTACAGAGTCTGAGTTGTGTGTGTGCGTGTGTGTGCATACGTACCGCAGTGCGTTGAACACAGTTCACTGATGGCGCAAATTTATGAGGACATGTCACGCAGAGGGACGGGAAAAAGGACGCCGTCCGAGCTCACCAGTTACCTTAGTCTATTAATCGTATTGGAAATCGCTGATCGATAACTGTCGGCAGAGAAAGATGACCAAAATATGCAGGTAAATGATTCGCGCCGGCATAATTATGCACAACAACAATCCATGACTTACAATCAACATCAGAATTGGGGACTGCACCGATCCGTCTCTGGTACCCAGTGATGGGTTATAAAACCCGGTCGGAGGAGCGTTTCACTGCGCCTGACAGCCTGTCCAATCTAAAACTGATGAGTGGCATTAAATTACTCGATGCTACCGAGGGGACGACTGATAAATTTCAATTTAGCTATGTTGCAAGAACAAAGCGCTACATTTCCATGGCTCATCAATATAAATTAAATTTGCTATTTTTAGCCTTCTGGGTTAATTGGTTGGTCACATGCTAAAGACTAGCCTTCAAGTCTCTACCATGTTGCGGCTGCAATCACTCAGCCCGCGGATGACCCGAAATTGACCTGGCTGTCCAATTGATAATTAAAACCTATATGATTGATCAGTGTTAGTCCTTTGATTGAGTGCTGATGGAGCCTCAACTCAAAAAAAAACTGCTGAGGGTTAATCTGGATGATGATAAACAGACGCTCCAGCAGAGCCATGTTGAGCAGGTGCTGGGAACGAGGGAGCCCAATGTAACCTAGAATATATTTAGGGCCTGACGTGCATGTGGACATGTGCGATTCACTATGTTTGGTGAGTAAATGAAGACTCTGGAGCCACAGGACACGTCTGACAGATGAAAGGAAGCGAGGGAGCAGAGAGGATGTGCTGAGCAGAGGAGAGGAGAAGAGGAGAGGAGGAGTGAGGGACGATGGAGGGATGAAACGGGAAAGAGAGGATGGGGTTTGTGGAGAGGAGCAAAGTACAAGTCCAGCATTTATTCTGGCATCTGATGAAGAGAGAAACGTATAACAAAGATCAACGTTGTGCTTTTTCAATTACGTTTTTCCACAAGCACAAATTTCCACTATTTAATAACCTGTCAGATGTGCAGACAGGAACTGGCGCGTTCAAACCTTTCATCAGCCCCAAAGACGCCGTTACTTGGAAGTGGCACTGCATCTCCGTGTCAAATGTGTTAGGGCGAGTTGAGAAATTAACGTTTATGTCAATGGGATACTGCGGCACGTCTGTCAATTAACGCCTCTTTCATTACTTTAGCCCCCAGATTGGTTTTCAGAATAGAACTGCAGCCCTCCACAATGACTGGTTACCTGCCAATGGCTGCATGAGTAGACTAATTTACCATTCGCGGCCAAAAAGTTGGCTGGTGGCTGATTTTAATTTCCCAGCCTTTCTTTCTTACCCTTGGTTCCTCAAAATGTCAGCATGGATCAAGGGGACGTTTAATTACACGTTTATTTACCTTCCTGTTCGGCCTCCTCACTTAGAAAAAGTTTCTATTTGCTTGTTTGGCCAACTTCTGTATTTACCTTTGACCTTTCTTTTTTTTCTTTTTTCTAAATTGGAATAAGAAATCACCACTAAAATAAAAATTGTCCTTATCCCATTGACGGAGCAACATTTCCCACTGTGAGGAGTTTAAAAATAATTAACACATAAGCTGAGCCATGAGGTGATCGGTGCAGGGTCTGTGCCCCACAGGGTATAAAATTAGATCTTTTGTGGAAATCCCACCTTTCTTGTCTTTGTGTGGTTGACACCCCATAAATCCCAATCTCCCTCATCAACCCTCCAAAGCCGACTGCAAATCTAGTAAAGACTTCTGAAACAGGCTAGAACTACAATCAGGCTAGAAAGAGAGTGAAACTACAATCCTGCAGTCGGTGGTGGTGTCTTGACGTTCCCAGTGTCGATTTGTTTAATCACTGGAGAAATCCATAGCACTGCTGCTCACTCAGCCTACACACCATCTCCTCCTGACAATGGAGGATCATGCAGACGTTACAAATGATGATGACAAATGGTTCTTGGTAGCTTCCACAAGACCTGGATTTTTTTTTCTTTCTTTTTTTTTTTTTTTGGAGGTTTGCTTTGTCTCCTTGTACGATTTTCAATCTCAGTCCTGACCTTTCTGCTGACCAGCCCTCATCCGACAAAAATCAACCCGGCCGGACCTCATCAGGAACTCAAAACACAGGTGAGTCGACAAACTCGTTCTTGTCTTTTTCTATTCTGATACTTTTCTACCCCTTTTGTCACCCAACTCCATCCTCGTATACCAGCGTCCACCCTCGTCTCCTCCTCCTCCCCACGCATCTCTTCCCTCCTCTCCTCCATCCTGTCTCAAGATGCAGTGATGAATGGTCAGTTAGTTTCCACACCACCTGACGCAGCATTGGATGTGTTTGCATGAGTGTGTACAGTCTCTCACCCTCTTTCTCCCCCCTGTGTGTGTGTGTGTGTGTGTGTGTGTGTGTGTGTGTGTGTGTGTGTGTGTGTGCGTGTGCGTGTGCGTGTGTGTGTGTGTGTGTGTGTCCACACAGCTTTTCTGAAAAGGATGAGAAAATCAAAAAATGACAAACATGGGAAGACACACAAACACACACGCACACAATGAACGCATGAGTGTGCCAGACTGTGAATATTTTAACATCAAGGAAGGAAGGGGGGCAGAGGGGGAGGGAGAGGGGGAGGGAGAGAGAGAGGGAGAAGGGGCGGGTGAGAGGGGTTGAGGGGGTGAGGGATGTAAAATGTGTGTTGGAGGTGTGTGGTTGGTGTGTGTGGGGGGGGGCACTGCCATTACATAACATGTTTTGAGTGACATACAGCAGGGAATGAATCAATGAGATTGCAAGAGTAATTTGGGAATAAAATGCTGTGTAAGCTTGGCTCTTATCACTTTAAAACAACTCACGTTCACACACACACGCGCACGCGCGCACAAACACACTTTGGTATAAGCAGCTCACGTTCGCTGCCACAGCCCAAGAGCTACCGCAAGAATATTTATTGGCTACCAGCTCAATGGCTGTATTGAAGAGAGGGCTGGGGGGAGTAGGATGGGGAGGGAGATGTGTGTGTGTGTGTGTGTGTGTGTGTGTGTGTGTGTGTGTGTGTGTGTGTGTGTGTGTGTGTGTGTGGAGAGAGAGAGAGAGAGAGAGAGCACGAACTGAAGCCAGCAGAAAAGAAGGGAGAGAGGGAAAGAGGCGGTTGCCGGTTCCATCCCTCTCTCCTTCCCTCCCTTCATCATGCCTTTAAGCCAGCTTCTATTTCTCCGCAACACACACACACACGCACACACAGCTCCAACTCACATTCACCTCACAGACATCCCCGCGCGCACGCGCGCAGGACAAGAAGCACCATATTCCTTATGACTGCGGTAGATTACACACACACACACACACACACACAAACAAACTCTGAACCAAGTATGGCACAAGACGTGATTGTGTGCGCGTGGGTGCGGGCGTTCGTGTCCCCGCGCAGTGAAGGCGCCCGTGAATGTGTGTGCGCGTGTCGCATCCCCTTACCTTGCGCGCGCGAGGAGAGCGAACAGAGAACGAGACTCCACAGCAAACAGCGCATCGCCGTCATCCCCCCGTTCGTCCCTCTCGTCCCCCGCTTCATCCTCCTCTCTGGCGACGAGGGGTGCGCGAGGCAGCCGCTATTGGCAAAATGATCAGCATCAATGCATCTTCCGCGAGCCGAGCGCGAGCCCTCTAAGCTCTCACCGGGCCGCATGCTGCTTCACATCCAGAAAGCGGGGGGAGAGAAAGAGAGGGAGAGAGAGAGAGACAGGAAGAGGGAGAGAGAGTTGGGGGGGCGCAGAGAGAGAGAGAGGGGTAGAGAGAGGGATGGATGGATGGAGAGAGGGGGAGATAAAGAGAGAGGTGAGACGCTCCCTCTAACACAGACCAGATAAATCCCTCATATCCGAGAAAAAATGGATTCAGTCAACATCCAGAGAGGAGACAGGAGACAGGAGACAGGAGACAGGAGACAGGGGAGCGCAGAGGGGACACAGGTTGTCTCTCTGTCTTTAAATCCACTCTGCGCCGTCAGTATCTCTCTATTCCGTCCCGCTGGCTGGTGGAGGAGTGATGGAGAGGAGGACAGAGCTTCACATCCACTCTTCCCCCGGACTGCGTCCCCTCTCCATCCTGAGACCTCCTCTGTCTGGAGCCCACAGCCTGCTTCTTCCTGGCTTCCCCCTCCCCTCTTCTGTGTCTGCGTCTCCCCGGTGCCTTGCGGTGCCGTGCGGTGGTGCGCTATGTGTCTCCTCTCCGTCCCCGTCTCGCGCAGTCTGTCTCACTCTCAAACCCCGCTGATCCCTGTCTGTCCTATCACTGTGTCAATCCAACAACAAAAAAACAAAAAAAAAAACAAAAAAAATAAACAACTAAAAGACAGGAATGAAACAGTGTGTCATTAATGTCCGGATAATAACAACAAGTCTTCAGCGTGGTGCGCGTGTCAGATCTTCCTGCTCTCACAAACAGCGGCCAGGGAACTGTGGCACCTCAGCCTCTCTCTCTCTCTCTGTCTCTCTCTCTCTCTCTCTCTCTCTCTCTGGGAACACCACCACTCTTTAATCACTCACTTTGCAGATCGCTCATTCGTTCGAGTCGCCGCTTGTCATCTCACCACTCGTCCTCTTCACTGATCCGCCGAGGAGAAGACAAAGTGCAGCACAATCCAGACCAGAGACCGGGGGGTGGGGGTGGGGGGGACGCGTCTCAGCCGTCTCCCGGTGCTGCGGCTCGTGCGTCTCTTCCCTCCGCCTGTCGGTACAGAGATGCCAGCTGCCTTCCGCCGATCCTCGCACGCTCCCGCGCCCCTTCACGTGGTCGTGGACGGAAATTAGAGCCTAACATGGGGCTGCGTCTATAACACGGTGGTTGGTTGGGCTGATGGTGCGTTTTTCCAAAGCCCCTATGGTATGAAGGTGCATGGGGAATGGGCGTTTGCCAAAACTTTACCTTTATTGGAATTGTATTCTTATCAATAATAATAATAATAATAATAATAATAATAATAATAATAATAATAATAATAATAACAGCCAAAATGAGAGTAGTTAGTGGATGAAGCTGTAACCTGATAAGCATAGTGGAAGAATGCTGCGTTTTATCTCTGGCTCTCCAGTCATTACTCACTGGTGCACTTGTCTTTGGGATTTGGGAGCAAATGATGAATGCAGACACACAATGGCATCTCTTCTGGTCCACTGAGGTATCACTGTCAAGTTCTATAAGAGATTTTTTTTTTTTTTTTGCACAATGCATGTGCACATATATTAACAATGCAGGTCACCTGTCGAGGTTCATAACATACACTGACACCTGTTCAAAGCAGCAATGGCAGAATTTCCCAGCTCTTTTATCAGATCCTACATAGTGGTTGTCCTTTAGTTGTGTTTTCTAGCAACTTTGTTAATTTCAAGTTAATGAAAAAAAAACCCTATACTATTGTAGCAGGTGTAGCTAAATACTTATGAATTTCTCTACATTTACTGCCACAACATCACCACTTGTACAGATAAGAAGTAAGGTAAGAAAACGGACATGTTCATATACATGATGTTATCAGCTCATTGTAAGGACAGTCTAAACAGCCCATCTCTGACCAACACTTTCCTGCTGCAGGGCACATGGTTTTCCTCCAAGGTTATGAATGGTCTTAAGTCCTTGATCTTAAGGCCACTAGTCTGAATAGAGCTGGGAGCTACTGGGAATAGTCTTTGGATTATCCAACCAAGGTGATGGAAGAAAAGACTGTGTTTAAACTTTGGTAACTTGAATGCATTTAATATTACACTAAAAATGTTGACTCCTCACATTGCAGCCCGAGGAGAAAGATGCAAACGTCATTGGGGAAACCAGCCATGTTATTGGTCAATTTCATTCCCTTATCAAGGATATCAAAGTGGTGAATTGGCTTCAGAGCATCTGATTTTCTGACCGTGCAGTGTGTGTGTGTGTGTGTGTGTACGTGAGAGATCTACTCCCACACTTTCCCTTATAGCACTCTTCTGCCATCTACAGGCACACGCTCTCCCTCCTTGTTTCCTCCTCTTTCGCCCCATCACAAACTCAATATTAATCATTCTGGCATCAGCTAAATATTCATGGCACGTCTGCTCGTCGCTGGCCTTGTGCATCATGTACATTTTGTCTACCTGCATGTACCTACGGGGATGTGTGTCTCAAACCCTCTGTGTGCAGGTTCATGTGCCCCACATCAGCTGTATGTCTGTGCTGCTTTCAGAAATCAATATGCCATGTGTGAGGTTCATGTCCTAAGAGAGAGAGAGAGGGAGGGCGAGAGAGAGACGGAGAGAGAGGGAGAAAGGAAGAGAAAGAACAGAAGGGGGAGCAGAGGGAAGCAGAGAGGGGGGGTGTGGGATTTGAGATGGGGGGGGGGGGGGTGCAGGAGAGAGGCAAAGGATGCCAAGAAAAGAGTAGGAAATAAAAAGAGAGAAGACTGGGTGGGGGTGGGGGGGTGGAAATAAGAGAGCGGAGGGGGAAATGAGAGGAGCATGATGTAAAACAGGCAGGTTCGAGATTTAAAAGATGAGGGGAAACGAATGAGAGGAGGGCCTGTGCCCAAAGACGGAGATTTGCATGAGTAATCAATTTTCCTCCGTCGCTCTTTGCATTTGCCCCAAAAGCTAGACGGAGTTAACAGGCAGATGTAATGTATTCCAGCATGTCCTAGAAACCCGGGGAAGAAAGGATCGCGTTACACACTTGCCTACTGTTCTGAACCATATCCAGTACATCCCATTGGTTGCAAGTGTGCAGAGGCAACACAATCTATCAACTCACCTATCCTGCTTTACCTACCAAGCGATAACACAATGAGGTTGCAAACAGGGTTTTTTTTTGTTGTTATTAAACAACAAAATCAGTTTGTTTTTTTACAATTTACCAGGAACATCAACATGCATTAGCAACTTACAAGAAAAAGCGACAGTGTCCCAATGCTTACTGCAACGACAACTGGGTTTTTTTTCAGTTCCAAAACTAATTATGATCCAATTCTTATTTGTTATGAACCGCTTACTTCACAATCGGGCACTAAACTGAACCGATTCAGGCTACTTAAGTCTACAGGTTTCCATTTACCTTGTGCACTCAACTTTAAATAAAGGCTGGATGCTGCTCGACTTTGACAAGTATGACAGGCAAAAAAATATTTTTAGCTCCACTCGTAGGCGGGCTGAAAATCATCCCATCACTGTTCATCCATGGCACTGTTAGAGTTGTACTAATATACTAGGCTGCATGAAATTGAGATATCACGTCTGGCCAAACGTCCCTTTGTACCACAACTTGTCAGTTGGAAAGTAATTACAGAAATGATAATATCTAAAAAGGTTTTGGACAACAAAGGTTTCAGACACTCATTAAGAGCCATTCAACCACTCGCCTGACATGTTTTCCCCCCCTTTAGTCCTAATAACTGTCACTTTTATACTGTCCTGTAAACAAACAGAGATTTGTAAATGTCACTGGGTCCCCAATTGCTAACTTCTATCTGCTTACACGGTTACATGCCTGCTGAACAATTATATGTTTACGTTCAGGGGTGATGTGCATTACTCTATTATCCTGCGCTATTTATTTATTAACTCCACTGCTACACAAGTGAGCTGTGGTTAAAAATAGCAAAGACACACACACACAAACACACAGGTGCCTAACGCAGATTACATGTACCACTGAATGCTAAAATGTCATTGCCCACAGTGACGGGGTCTGTGACAAAAGCCTGTTTGATATGGAAGCGACCCGCTCCAGATGGAGCGGTGGTGCTTGAGAACAGCGGGACATCAGTGTCCTCGCAGCAGGGTGACGACCAGACACTGCCAGATGTGGATTCTGACTATTTGACTTGAGTCCTTCTGGGACTGGGACGAAAGCTGTCATGTCTGTAAACCAGCAAACGGCTTAGCTACAACTGTGGATGAGAGGAATCTTTGCGAGAAACGGCATCCAAGCAAAACAAAAAGGCACCGATTACTTATTATTATTTATTTCTGTCAACGGAGCATTGTCCCGCAATGGGACACCCACGTATGAGGTAACTGACTAACGAGATAGCCAATCAGGGGCCACAACGCCAGAAGGCAGGAAGGCGGCTGCCATTGACACAATCGAGTGATTCCCATTTTGCAAAAGCACAAATACGCACGGGTGTTTATGCCCACACAATTTACAACAGAGAGAATATTTGTTCATCACCAGCTGCCTGTGCACAGGCAATGCTGACTGAGAGAGAGACGGATTGAATAGAACTGTTTGAGAGAGGGCAGTGTAGAAGATGCAGCATCATAGACTTTACAACAAAGTGCCAATCACTACTGCAAACCGACACACCCACACACACACACACACACACACTGATTAGTTTCCCACATGGCAGACAAGAAGAGGACCGTTCCAGTCGGTTATTGGTTATTGTGAGGACAGAAAGGGGATGGATGGTGTTACTATCCAGTTGCTACAGCATTCAGAGTTTCTCAGTTTCTCTGACATGCTGTCAGCATTTTGTATATTGTGTTTTGTGTTGTGTTGAGTTGAAGGCTACAATAGTACTTAGAGCGCTGATTCCCCTGACCGCAGCATAGATGAAAATATGGCCCTATTTTTCTTCATCGCTGAGAGGCTACCTTTGGTGATTCGCGCACGTCAGACCTTCCAGTTGTGATGCAGGAACCCTGTGCATCAAAACAGTAAATGTGTTGATATCAGTGCAACTGATATCAACACTTGTGTACAGATACCTTTTTGATGTTTACACTGAATAATATGTTTTTTTTTCTTCCTCTACAAGACTGACACTAATTTTCTGCTTAGTACTAAACAGCTGGTGGTGCTGATGTTGGCTATGTCCAAACAGCAAAACTTACACATAGCTAAATTAGACAGTTCATGCAAGTGTGAACGCAGCTGCGAGGGAGTTCTGATTTCATACCAGATACATAAACAAATACTGATCAAACATCTGGATTCAAGGGGGTGAAGCAGATATGCCCCCCACCCCAACCATTACTTGCACATAGTGGTGATTTGGATGCAATGTGCTGCACTGCACCATTTGTGTGGGAGAGCCACTGTACGCTGATAGGTGTTCTGTATATAAGCTGTAATAAAGCAGTGATGGACTGTGTTGTGCGGCCATTTTGAGTGAGATGGACTGAATATAAGCATTGTTCTACATGCTCTGGTACCTTGCCACTGACTTCTACATCTCTTTTTTCTCTCTCTCTCCCTATCTCTATGTCTCTCTCTCTCTCTCTCTCTCTCACTATTTTGTCTTATTTCAGTCTCCCGCCACCTGCGGGAAAGCAGGAATCCTCTGAAATGGCTATTTATCTACATCTTATTCCCACTTTCCACTACCTCTTTCCACTTTCTACTATCGGAGCAGGACACAAACACACTCAGTCTCTCACACAGACACACACACATACTCATACACACACAGGCAAAGGTAGGGTGTTTTGGGGTTGTAAATCCAGCACCAACTGAGAAGCTGTCACCACCCACACCTGATAAATTAGCAGGGCTTTTAAGAGTGTGTGTGTGAGTGTGTGTGAATATGTAGACATGTGTGGTTGTGTGTGTGTGTGTGTTTGGGGGAATTAATTTATGGCTTTCAGTTGAATAAAATGACCAATGAGAGAGTTGGGGGATGAACACAACAGACACATGTGTCGTGTCACAAAGGGAACATGGAAAACTGCATCTCATTCGCTTGTGTCAAAAACCATCCTCTTATCCGTATTCAAAAATATCCTGGCATCTCTTAAATAAATAAGAACATGTCGGAAACACATGCATCCCTGAATCAAAATACAAGTGCAATGTTTGATTTGCTTTCCAAAGCCAGATTAGGCAGATAAGGTCCCTCCCATTCTCAGGTCTGTAAATATAAATCTAATCATCAGATTCGATCAGCCTCCTGCTGTTAGAACCATCTCAACAACCCAATTATTGTCTACCTCGATTGCTTAATATATTTATGGGGAGCAGAGCAATGCTGACATTAAGACGACAAATTAACAAAAAAGTGAATTTTCCAAAACGTAGAACTACTCCTTTAATTGTCATTCTTTCAACATTGTGCTCGTTCGGTCCATAGCGCTCGTCTCTGACGGCAAATGCTTCTCCTCCGCATCACAAAAGCTTTATGAGCACATTAGAGGCGTTTGATCATATACGGTGGCCAAGCGTGGCCAAAGTTGATCTGAATGTCCAAATCCGAAGCATGAATATTTACGAGACAGACTCGTTACGTGCACATGAAAGCTCGTCGGCTGTATGTTTCTTTTGCGTCAGTGTCCTTGAAGCAGCTCTGTAAATCAGCGCCACTGTACTGCGAGAGCCGTATCTCCGAGCCGCCTGCCCCTCTGAAAACTTTTCGCTTCAATCACACAACAATGCCCTCGGTAACATCACCATGCTGAGGCGGCCTGATCAACAGGCACAGGACAACAGGTTTCCTAGCAACAGCCATGGTGCTGGGTTAAAGCTAACAAGCTGCTGCTGCTGCTGAAAACCAGTCAACTCGGCTGTGGATTATGATTTGCTGAATGGGAGGAATAAGCCCTGGTGTTATATTTATCATGAACACCGTTTTATAAAATTACGAGAGAAACATCTTCACCTCAGGTTGGTGGGTTCAGAGCTAAAAATAAACATTCAAAAATGAATAGAATGCTAGAGGCAAAAAACGACTGCCGACGGTTTGAGCCTTACCTCGATTCAGACCATTGTGCACATGACATGAGATACCAACAGGGAGGATGGACACCTAGGTTACCAGGGAGTATTCTAATCACTTGGGCAGGGTGACCTAGTGGTTTGAGATACCATCCAATTACTGAAAGGTCATGGCTTTGATCACAGAAAGAAGCCATTGAGTGTCTATCAACAACCATGTATCATGTCAAATGGTCCTTGAGATAGAGCCTGAATGCCTCCCTACTCGCTCAGTTCAAGTTCATGAATGGTTCATAACGGCGCAGCCTCTCCATTGATCAAACTGAGATAGCTTCTCAGTGTCAGTTAACATCTCTAGAAGCAACCAAAAGCTGTCCACGGGGTGGAAACACTAAACATCCAGCAAAAGACCTGGGGCATTTTGTGTGTTTATGTCCCTAAACTTAAAACACACACACACACGCACACAAATTTAAAAAAACTGAACTTTTTAAGTTCTAAATCTTACTAACATTTAAAATTGTAAGAGAAAGAGTGGTTCAGTTTATGTAGAAATTTCATCTCCGCTGAGGCAGAATGAAGTGAATGTAACATTGGGACTTTCTGTGATGAGTATAATTCAGGGAAAATGTCATAATTATTTTCCCTTTCTATTCATCAAATTAAAGAAAAGGTAAAGTCGAGACAACGAAACATCTACATCGATGCAATCGCACATATTTGGAAAAACACCATATAAGAGGAGAGGGGAAAAAAAGCACCATTAAGATTGAAAAAAAATGTATCAGGATGAAGAGAGCCTCCTATTGAAAGGTCAAGTCTTCCTGCTGCTTTAATGTTTGAACTTTTGTCTTCTGAGATGGAGCTACAAAACACAAAGACACCATGACAGACTGGATTTTGCCTTGTATCATTCCATAAAGCTGTTTGTACTGAGGTGCAAAGACATCTGTGGAGAATGAAGTCAATTCGTCCCCAATGATGCTAAAACCAAAAATACACTTAATGACTTTTTCTCCCTTTTCCACCGTCTGTCTTGATGTGTTGGTTACAGACGTAGAAATCCTAAGAGGTTCTTCTCTAATTTGTTACCTGAAGTTTTTGCGATATTTCACATCGGTTTCAGTGGCACATTTGATATAGTGCAGGTCAGGAGAAGCGAGGGACGGGGCAAGGTCATGACCTCACACAGTCTGATGGGAGTGGAGGATGATGTTCTTTTTTCTGCCACTGGCTGTGGTGTGCACCTGACAATACTGCCACGAGAGAGGAGGTGTCAAAAAGAGGGGAACTGCTAGAGATAGAGTGTTGATGCTGGTTTCAAATAGAACTGCTCCAGCTCTAAGACTTGCTAGGTGTCATGCCCTGCTGTTAATTAAAGACAAAGCTTTGTCTCAGGGGCTCTCCAGCATCCCACAGTTTGCCAGCAGTCTCCATTTGACCCTTGTCAGATGCGATATCCCAGACCTGAGTCTAATATCCAAGGGTTATGGTCCATTCAGACTTTATAGAAAACAGACCTGAGATCTAGTGCAGAAACTCAAAGTATATAAAAAAGGTCGGTTGTAGTGAACATATTGTGGTATTTTAATAAATTTATACAAATACACTAGCTTTCACGATGTGCTACCACCCCCACTAAAGCTCAGACAGACACTTTGTAGAGAAATTGGCCAAATATCAGTAACACAGATACTTTGTGGAACCAGGATCCAAGAAGTGAGTCAAGTTCTAAAGAAAGAACAGTGCAACACTGCTTTATATATTCGCTGGAACACAGCTGAATATCATGGGGATATGGGCGTTTGGGGCAAACTAATGTTTAGAGATCAAAGAGATCTTTCAAATCTGGCAGTGCTCTAAGAGTCCACATAGAGTCCAAATAGAAATGGCCGACTTCCACGATGTGAAAGATAGCATAAGTACAAACAATCAATAGTCTAATCTCTTACACTGTGGCATCAGCTGGATGATTTAAACGTGTTATCCTGCTCTAAGCCTTCAGAGAAAACCTCTGATCAGGCACCAGTGAAGGAATGGACCAATGTTAAACCTGCCAGTACATAAGGGAGGGCAGGGTTAGTGCACCAGAGACAAAGATACTGACTATAGCAGCTCCCCAGCTCAGACATTGCTATAACAGAACATGTTAGAGTAGATTTGCAGGATTTGGAAATAAACGCTAAAAGAAAAAAACAGCTTTCAAGTTGAGGTTCTGGGAGTCATTTTCAAAATAACAAACTCCATTAATCCGGAACAATGGGTCAATAGAAAGCATAGATTGTAGCTTGTGCAGATTATCTGGAATATTGAAGGCATGCAGCAGCTCATTATGACTGAATGGAAAAGTGTGTAAATAGAAATGGAGAGAAATAAATATGAGCTAATACATCTAATTCTGTAGCTGCCAATCACTGAGGGACGGTATTGATGCTGATCTGAAGGCGTTGCCAGATTATAGGGTGCTAACATCAAGTAACTGCACTAAGTAATAGTTTTAAGAATCCAACCTGTCTTCAGCAGTATATTATAATAATATACATGATATAATCGTATCATTAACCTGTCACCCAGGTTAAAATATCCGGTACTTAGATTTTCAGTGAAGAAAATTCAAGTTTTATTAGCATTAGTTGGCCTGCCCTGATACATCTTCACGCACACTATCCATGGTCTAATAAATACATTCAGGAGAATTAAACTCTAAGAATGTTAATAAATGATAACCCCAGCCTTTGGTTTATGAGTGCAAGTATGAATATTAAAATTTCAACATCGGAACAGTGCTTTAGGTTGTATTGATGCATTAGTGATGGAGCCGGGGCTTCACCCTTGCAGACCTGGTGTAGACAGCAACACCTTTGAAAAAGAAAGTGTATGTGCTCAGACAGACAGGGAGATGACTAAAAAGGTGGCCGACTCTCATCTGGTAGAGACAAACCCCTGAGGGGAGAGGAGTGCTGTGCTGTGCCGCAGTGGTCAAAACCAAAAACCTCAGGGCTCTTGAATACGTTAGTGAAGATCAGTGGCTGACGTTTCTCAGAGAGCTGAGCATGAAGCCAAGAAAGCTTCATAACCCTCCTGTCAGTTCTCCACTCCTTTCAGGGAATCATTTCATATTGTTGCGTTTCTTCTCTTTTTTTCACCTATATTTGTTGGACATGCACAGGGGTGGAGAAAAAAAAACTAAATTCTTCGTACATTTATTATGTAAAACACACCAGCTGCCAGTTATACAACTATTTCTGGTCTATTTCAACCCAACCCACAGATGGCCGCCCACCCCGGTTTGTCTTTTCTCACCACTGTCGCCAAGTGCTTCGCTTGTTCAGTCTTCTCTGTTACACTCTAAAGTCCCAGTCTTGCTACGGTACGATATATGTTAATAAATAAAATTTAATTGAATTCAATTGCATCTGACATCTCTTTTAATTTTAAATCCTGTTGGCACTAAAAAACTGAGAGAAAATTAGACACAGTATTAGAAATTAGAAAACAAAACCAACCAACAGGGTCAATGTCAGTTGATTAACATACAATGCATAAGATGGATGGGTTAATGCGCTATCTGTATGTCAACTTTAAACTGAATTTCTACTAGAATATTTATATTGAATGCAGTCTGACTGCCGGTTGTGTGACGCAGTGGGAGACAAAATAATTTGTTGACAGAACTTTGAATCTGTGTCATTGTCTGACATGAATAAGAAACACTTTTCACTTTGTCTGATATGTCCCCATGGTATTATTAGCATGCTTCGTTCAAATCAACGGCACGCAGCTGGAGGCAACGCTAACGGCAAGCCGGTGGGCCAAGCAAATTGGAATGAAACACTGAGACATGACAATGAGAAACAACGCCAGTTTTGCTTAACTCTTTTTGTGTGCGTGTGAATAAATATGTGTGTGTAAAATGGAGAATATTACAGTATCCAGCTGGTGTACACTTTATACCAGGTTATTCATGATTCATACATAATGGCTCTAGAAGCAGGAAAGAGAGGAATAGAGTGAAGAAAGATTGAGATATTCATATGACATTCGTATGACACACACACACACACACACAGGCAAAATACATCTCCCACAATCATAACAACATTTTCTATTTAGGTCTTACATATAGAGTGGAGGAAATAACTGCTGCCAATACAAACTAAATTGAATGACTCACACAGACAGACATGAGATATGTTTTCTCACTTATCGACAGATGAGCTGGCTTCTGCGTGTCTATTTCCACATATGTCTCTCCTCTAACTTTAACTATTTTAGGAGCATTGTGCGATGTTTGTGATTAATAGGCAAATATTGATTGTGTTGTGATCACATTATGTGGGATGAAATGAGACAGAATGTCAGTCAGGGTGATTCAGTGTGCACCAGCCTTCCTCTAACGAGCTGCATTCCTGACGTATCTGACAAAACAGAAAAACCAAAGGTCTTGGTTCCTGAAGCAAACACGTTTTTAAAAAATTCTTAAAAACTTGCATAACAAATGACTCCATCTCTGAGTATGCAGGAAGTATGTATGTGAGTTCTACATTAGCATTTTCTTTAGGCTCCTGTATTGTTGTGTGTTTTGAATAAAACATTGCGTGTCTGGTTTGAATTTGTGTGTATGTGTGTGTTCCAGAGTCTGTATGTGTATATCCTTAGGGTAAGAAACGACTGGAAGTCATTTCACTAGGACGCATGTCCTCTACTCGTTCTCTCATACACACACTGCGAGTCTTCTCTCTTCTGAATGTGACCCAGCATATTAGCTATTATGTCACACCAAGGGACCAATATGGCTGTTCAAGTAGTGTGTGTGTGTGTGTGTGTGTGGGGGGGGTTCATTTGTTTCCCTCAGGTTTCTCTCCGTTTGATGACAACTACCTCTTTTTAAACAAAATTTAAAGCCGTGCCAGAAAAAGTAAAACTTTTTGCAGATATGCTTCACGTAATGTAATAGTGACGTAGCAAAGAATACAATGCAAAATATATGTTAAAGCATCATAATTTATGTTTTTTTATAACTCGACTCAACAATTAAAAATCTCATTTTGTAAACACGGGCTTTGGTTGTGTTTGGTGTAAACTCGGAGGTGTAAAACAAAAGCTGTGAAAACGACGTTGCTTATTGCTGCCGTTCTCCCAGCTCCCCCACAACAAGATGCCACGGCAGCTGTACAAACAAACACAATTTTTCTCTTTTTATTTCTATTGTCTAATTCAATTCTTAGTAACACCCCCTTTGAGGAGTATCACAGCTTGTAATGTTTTTTATTTATGTATTTTTTCTGTAGCCAGCAAAGAGTCTTTCAATTCCTTTGGGGGGGATTTTCAGTCAGTCTTTCAAAAGCTTCTTGTTTGGTTCGATTCTTAGTAGTGGTGGGCCGTGGGTGAGAACCCTATCAGGCGATAAAAAAAATATCGCCGTTAATCTATTCTCAAAGTTGGGTTGGGAGCTGGGTCTATACTGAGCAAGCTAAGATGACTTTCACCTTGATATTTTAGCGCGGATGTATACCTGGCCGAATTGCACTGTAGGGGGCGAGAACGAGTCAGACTCCTTACCTCTGTAGGCCTACTGAGAAATAACCACATCAAACGTGACGTTTACGTTTACGTTCTTAGCCTGTCCTGCATAAACTGCTGCTTTCAGGTCTATCCACAAATGTTCAATCATGTTTGGGTCTCTCGAGTTAGTATATTATATATTTGCAGTAATGTTCAGGAGATTTATCCCGTTATATAACATGTCTTACTCTGGTTTTTAGTATTTTTTTCTTTCTGCTTTCAGAATGTGCTGATGTAAGTCATTTCTTTCCTTACCAGTGAAGATGACTTTCACCTTGATATTTTAGCGCGGATGTATACCTGGCCGAATTGCACTGTAGGGGGCGAGAACGAGTCAGACTCCGAACCTGTGTAGGCCTACTGAGAAATAACCACATCAAACGTGACGTGGCCCCTGGTCTCATGCGCCACCTGCCTTGAGAAACCCATTCTCAAAGACTTACTTTTAGTCATTATTTAGGTAGCACACACATATTATGAATGCCTTCGGCAGACTTCAAATGAGCCATTTTAATCTAGATTAATCTAGATTATGTCCAAGATTACAGTGAGATTAATATTGATTTAAAAAAATTAATCTATGACCATCACTAATTCTTAGCCTGTCCTGCATAAACTGCTGCTTTCAGGTCTATCCACAAATGTTCAATCATGTTTGGGTCTCTCGAGTTAGTGTATTATATATTTGCAGTAACGTTCAGGAGATTTATCCCGTTATATAACATGTCTTACTCTGGTTTTTAGTATTTTTTTTCTTTCTGCTTTCAGAATGTGCTGATGTAAGTCATTTCTTTCCTTACCAGTGAAATCTATAGACAGATTATGCTCAGTGATGTTCCAGATTTTGAAAATAGCTTCCATCAGAATACAGTAACTGATCGCTTCCAACACACTAAAGGCAAAATTTCATCCATTCTCCTTCTGTCTCTCATTTTTCCCACCATTTAATGTTTTATACAAATACTGACGATTTCTGCACTTCTGCACAAAACATTATGATAGGCAGCAGGTAAAAGTTGTAAATATGCATGTAAAATAAATTGCAAAAGCCATATTGTAATGCAGAAACAAATAGAGTAAGAAGTTATTCTTTGACCTTACAACTGCAACTGTGTAAAGAAGACATGGGGGAAAATAAAGGGCAAATAGGATTTTAATGATGCACCAGATTTAATGACCAAACAAGCTGCAACTCTGACCAAATCAAACAGAATATGTTGAGATGTATGAGAGTAACACTCATCTTTAACTGCGTGTTGCTAAGGAATGCATTGTGTTGTAGTTAATGGTGTATTGTGACAGAACACGTAATTATGTGAATTTCTATTTGCTCACTTAAAAAACAAACACGGCAAACAACAGACTACTTACAGAGCACGACCTGAAACAATAACATCTCTCCATCTTTTCTCCTATTTTCTATTTCACATCTCGCTTTCAGACATCCATCCATCCATCATTTGCATTATCCCTTTTTTCCCACAGCCTTCTATTTACTGCACTGCTGGGATGAAAAGTGCCATTTATCTAAATTACACCTTACTCCCAAGAACTGAATAGTTGCTTACTTATTCATTTTCATTTGTATTATTTTAATAAAAAATAAAAATTGTGGTGCCTGCTTATTTTTATTTATATATTATTATTCTCTCGTTTGATGCTGCCACGTTAAAGCAGAAAAGTATTAAAGGGCATCTTTAATAAATTATTTATTTTATAGTATTTCTCCGATTACCCCTTCAATGTTATTAACATAACTTGAAACCATCACCTCAAGAAGTAAATGTGAAGGTAGTCGCTAGCTCGGAAAACACAGACCCATTATTTATTTGAGCACCAGGTTTCTTTTTTGATGATGATCAAAGCCTCTGAGTCAAATCCTTTATCCACTGATCAGAGGTGCCGCTTCGCCCATAGCTGCTGCTTCTCAATCCAGTACTCAGTAATCAATCAATACTCCTGTTATTGCCTTTTCTCTGTTCGATACAGTTGGATGGGGATGGGGGTTGCATGGCATCCTTATATCAATCAATTATATTTAACATATATTAGTCAAATATATCTCTTTCTTCCCTTTCTTTTGTTTTGCACCGCAAACGTGTTCAACTTAGCCGAGTAGTGTTACTGTGTGACTCCACTTCCTGTATCTGACAGCGTAAATTAAAAGCACTATGCAGAGTCACATAATTGTGACGATGACATTGCCGCGACAGCACTAAGTGTATTATAAGGCACAGCCCAGCATGACATGTCCCCCCCCCCCCAGTAATTACGGCATCTACTTTTCCTGGGAACAATACCGGTTTATAGGAACGCTGATTCACTGAGGGTGGTGTAGCTAAATTAGATTAATATTATATTCTGTAAGGGAATAGTGGAAGCCAAACATCTGCTGTGTAGCTGGGTCTGTAACGAGTACCGTAGGTATAGAAAATCAGTGTTTCCAGTGCGAGGGAGGCCATCAGGAGAATCAGGTCTTTCCTTGAATCAGGCTGCAGCGTTGATGTGAAGAAAATATCACATCAGAGAGTGAGACAGCAGAACGGAGCACGAGGAAGAGAGTGTGGCTGCGTGGTCGTGATGATCCCAGTGGAACAGGCTGCTACAGTGCACCTCTCTCGCTCTCTCTCTCTCTCTCTCTCTCTCTCTCTCTCTCTCCCCCTTACATCTGTCACCCGCCCGTTTACCACCGACGTGTTTGTGTCTTTATCACTGTTTAAACAGTCAACTGGCCAAATGCTCCGATCAGTTGTGCATCAAGCATCAGTAACTCTGCAGACAGCAGAGACCACCGCTCCCCGTCAGTCCAATACAAACAGCAGGGTCGCCAGAAACCAGAGTCCAGACCGGTTTATCTATCTAAGTCGTCACAGTTAATTAAACCTCGGTTTACTTCATGATTTCTATAATGTCACACATATGCAGAATGTGCTCGTGTATTGCTTGCATGGTTTTGGTTTCTAAGACCCAGGCTGATTTTCATCCACAACAAAAACAGGTAACTGGTCTTAATGTTGTGGTTCATAAGTCTATATATGTGGCCCGTTTTTAAATGGGTCATTCTTAGGCGTTTTGTAATGTGATTTAAAACTTATATTTTCAGTTATTTTCCATGAGTTCATGGGAAAAAAATCTGCACAGATCAGCCACAACATTAAAACCACCCATCTGTTTCCATCCGATATAAACGAATGTGACAAAACTTCAGGGTTCTCATATAAAATGCTGAACATCTCGGCGATGAGGCAGACAGCATGTCGGTGATTTGTGCAAACATGAATGTGTACTATGAATGTGTATCTGTGGTGATTCTGCCATAGATTGTTGACTTTGTCTTGATTTTAAAAAAGGCAATTTGACGTTGCGGCCAACTTTTACATAATGTAAAAAAAAAAACTAAACACACACAGAGTTGCGACTGTACCTTCCTGTTGGACTCCTCAAGGACATCAAGGTCATCCACCAAGTTGCGCACGTCGTTATCGTCTCTCCCTGGTAGGCACACACAGTCAGAAGACAAATATTAGAGTTTGAATTAAAGCTTATATATTCTGTGTTCCTATGTAAGAAAAAGTGCTTTGAAATGAACTTTCAGGATTTTATCTGTCGCTATGTTGACACCCTTGGAGTACGCTTACACCAACTGAGAGCAATCTCACCGGAGACAGAGTGTACTTCTTTTAAAGGTTTTTTTTTTATGCAAACCTCATTAACATTAATAAAAAGTTCACTTTCGGGGTAAGGATGAGTCTGACAGCAGAAAGGATTAGGCCAGCAAACAAGCATCACTTTCTTAAGGAGGCTCTTGTGTCTGAACTTCTACAGTACAACTGTTATGCATCACCTATCAGACAGCTGCAGCCTTTTTGTGTGATTGTATACCGCAGGGCTGGCAGTGTCAACTCATGGAACACGTGGAGCCTAATAAAAAAAAGGACCACAGCAGCTCTGACACTGGCTTTAGTCTGGGCTGATTGGCAGTGTTTGAGGAAAAGGTGTTAGCAAATCTCTCTGTCATAATAGACAATGACCTCCAGTGTGCTCCATGACATGCTGAGAAGGACCTTCAGTCACTGGCTTATTCTACAAAGCTGTGCCATCCAGCCCATCAGGCACAGAGTTGCCCAGAACCAGCCAACCCCGCAGTGCTTCTTCCCAAAAACCAGCACTGGCGTTTGCTCCTGCCAGCTTGGAGTGTGTTCAGGAATATTTAATATGCATAAACTATCTCCACAGCCTCCACTTCATAAGCAACCGACATGGGCCGAGCACCACTTTTAAATTTTCCTGATGTGTTTTTTTATGTCGTCATTGACATTGTGTGAGAGCGGCGGTGTGGCCAGTGACGCAGGTACAAGAGCAGGTGGTTATTGTTTTCTTCCTGCGGACTTGGTCGAAGATATCGTTCTCATTACCACAAACGGGCGGAGGAGAAACATTAAACCAACAGTACAAAATTTAAAATGTGCTTCTGTTGATTGGGGCTGAATTGTTTTTGTGCGGCGTGAACCGGCCTGACTTGATGAGATAGGGAAGATGAACTCGTACGGAGAGAGAGCCTGTCGATGATTCGCCAAACGGTACGTGAAAGAAAAGCTTTCTGAAAGCATAAACAGGTAAATTACGATAAATTAATTCTCTCTCAACATCTTAATGGGAAAACATTTATACTGATAATTTGTTTGGGTTTTTCTATCTTTGATATGTCCTCTGTCCTTTGCTGGTTTATCTACGTCGTGAAGTAACTCCTCTAACTCTAGTAAGTACTTTATTTACTGCGTTGGCGACAGCTGATGGTGAGGCAGGCTGAGATTACCATCCACCCTGTAACAAACCCCTTTAGACCTGTGTTTGGGCCAGAGACACAGAGTGTTTTAACAACTGTTAGCTGTCAATTCACAGCTAAAAGCTTCAGGCAAACACCGAGACACACACACTATCCTTGTTTTTGGAACCGCAGATAGCAATTGTGAGGGGAGAGGAGAAAAATGGTGTTTTTTCAGGGGGACAGGCGTGACTGAGATGAGAGAGAAACAACATGGGGAGGAAGAACAAGAGTGATAGGAGAAAAAATAAGGTAGATAGGGGAGTGTGGTAGGCACAGAGAGAAAATATATATATAAATATATATAAAGGGATGGTCAAAAAAAATAATAAAGAGAGGAAATGAAGAGATAAGACGATGATATTTCCAGTATGGTCAGGATGTTCCTTCTTTTCCGGAGGAACATGGTCTGCCATTGTCTGCCTCTAATTTACTCCACCACACTGAGGACCTGTGCAGATTTCTATTTCCTACACGCTTCTGTCACACTTATTTATTTGTCTCTTTGTGCATTGATGCTTGCAGTGTCTGCCAGACTTGTATCAGCTTGGTATATGTTTTCCGCTCACTTTAAGCTACCTCTCTGGTAGTATTCACTCCTGCATCTACTTTGTAAACTGCGTTTGTATTACATTGTATTATTTACAATGTGCAACCCTATCCTGACAACATTACGCCAGATATTTGCTATAGAACAACCGTCTTTGTTCCGCCTGGAATTCTGCACTGATAACGCTGACCTTGGTCTGTCTTACACGCTGATTTGTGCCAAATTGTATTGTTGACAAGATACGGATGAAAGTTTTTCAACAGCAAGCCGATGCTTTCATTATTGTCTGGCTGCAATATGTCACACGTTATGAGTGGAACATTAAATGGAAAAAAATATGAGCATTAGCTGGAGGCCTTTGGAAAGTAGTGTGAAGGCTCCCCTGAAGGCACGGCACCCCTGAGGCCAAGTCATTGTCTTATCTCATGATGAAAGTATTGACCTGTCCCGATCAGATAATGGGACCTGAAGTTTGACCAAATCCCAGTGAAACAACTTGGGTCCGCAGCAGCTCTTGTACATTTAGCACACCAGACCCAAAGAACACACGGTGACTCTACAGTCCAAAAGTCAACCCAAATGAAAGTGTTCAGACCCCCCAGGGCACGGCGGTGCAAACCCCTGCAGCACAAAAGGAAAGGCAAGAACTAAACTATGGTTTCAAGTGAGTGAGAGGACGACGACGACTGCAGCATGTAAAACCTGCAGAGCGGCGACACAGTCAGAAACTTTCAGGGGTAAAACTAGAACTGAACTAGAACTGGTATGAACAATACAAATCTGTCCTTGAAGAACACAAGAAGCTCTGGTTTTCAATTCAAACGTGACCGGGATTGCTACAAAAGTAATTAATCTAATCCAAAGAACTTTTTTTAAAGGTGAAACATGCAGCCTTTTATCAATAAACCAATGGCAATATCATGGCAAATATAATGGCAATATCCAGTTGCCTGTTGCGTACAACTCCTCCAGCCATAATGACTCGGATGACTGAGACCCTTCACAGATATAACTTTTACTACCCATTGTCCTTTCAGCCCTGACTCACTCCACTGCTGTCTCGCAGGCTGGACACTGATTTACAATGTTCAAGTCGGCTTGTCCATCTCATCACTCATTTAAATGAAGCACAACGGGTGAACAAGTTTATCTTTATCTTTCATAGCGATTCAAGTTTACCTCTGTGTGTAGCAAATCAAGCACAAACTTATCTTTATGGTTTTCTGGTACTTTATCATGCCAGTCAAAAATCTGCCAAATGAACAAACATCAGCCTTCATTTAGACCACACAATAATCAAAACGTGTATTGGACAGTACCTAAAGAATAGCTGGTATTTTTCTTATATAACACAACTCGCATATTCTGAGAATGGAAACGTAAACAAGCATAATATGTCATTTGTCCCCAAACTCTCGAGAACGACTCACTGTAGCATCTTCTCGCCTGGGTGAAGACATCTGCAGGATGACATCATTTGTTTTTCCTCTCTAACACTGTAAATCGATGGTTGGTTATCTTTAACCAAAAACAACTCGGTTGAGACTTAACTGGATAAAAATGACTCGTTATTAAGGTTAAGGTCTCGTTACAATAATAAGTAGGTGACGATACTGATTCATTTTTATTGCCAGTTGGAAAAGGGAAGCTAACTGGTTTATTCTCTGCTCAGTTTATTGTTGCTGGGTCAAATAATATCTAATATCCTCCGTTGCTCACATCATAATTACTACTGCAAATTGAGGTCATTGAGAATTGTACTTATCGAGGGGTTTTTTTTTTTTTTTGCAGGCAGACAGTGCAGCAATGCAGGCTGCTCCCATTTAACATTATCTGACTTATCTAAATCACCATCTCACCGAGTATGTCTCATTGCTTTGTGAAGGCAATCTCAACAGTGCTGGAGTTATGTGCACACTGCAGCTTCTTGCCAAGTCTTCAGTGCGATGCTTTGTTTGTGTGGGTCTCACTGAAGAAAACACTGACTGCCAAATGTTTTTTTTTATTTATTTATTTTTTAAACCACTGGTTGTCATGAAAGGTTTTGAGCTTTGCAACTCGAGCGTTCCCTGACTGAGGCGCGTCGGAGAACGTCGAGGCTTTCATGTGGGTTCTCTCAGCTGAAATCCGTCTTCCTCGGTGTGTCTCTCTTTCCGGGTGCGCGTCTTCACTCATTAAATTCAGTCACTTAACTAAGTTATGGATCAGTGCCATCTGCTCTCTTTGCAGCCAGATCGAGACAAACCGAGGAAAGACTTGGATGAAGTGACAGACACGCAGAGAAAAAAGGCCAAGAGGAGGCGGGGAGGTGTTGGAGAGAGACAGGGGCGAAAGACATCCACAGCAGAGAGTGAGAAATAGATATAAAAGGACCGTGGTGACCATAAATGTATTTTCCCTGCAGCAATTGTTTTATATTGGAGGGTCACAACGCCGTCCAGATGTCACATGCTGTTAAAGTAAATGTGTGTGTGTATGTGGGGGTGGATTTGTCACCATATGACGCACTGGGTATAATTTACATAAAAAATCCTAAAATATAACAGAGCCAGGTGAACACGCGTCTGTGCACAGCAATATTTTTAAACTGTTTTTTTTTTAAACCAACTGTTCCTCCTGTACACAGTGCAATAATTCCCATCTGTGTGAGGGCAGAACTAAAAAAAAAAAAGCACACAAATTAGAGGCCAAGCACATTAAGTACACGGCACGGAATACAGGTCACAGCATCACATTAAAGACTATTATTTCCAAAGAGGTAAATCAGTTTTATCCTCCTCACTGTGATAACATGAATTAGAGGAGCTGCTCTAATCTAAGTAGCTGCTATAATCTTTAACATCTCAGTCCAGCATGAAGATTAATTTGATGGAATTGCCGCATTTCCAGCTCTTCAAAAAACCTATATGAACCACTTTGGCAGGTACGAGTACATATAAGTCCAAAATACATAAAAGACCATTTTGAAAACGCATAAAAAAAGGAAAAGGTTAAAAAATGTACTATATGTGAAATATATATTTTTTTTCTTTATGGCAGTGCGGTCTAAACCTCTTAAAGGTAATAAAAGCCCATAAGAGCAGCTGCACAAGCACATTTTGGTGTCTGTCACAACCTGCCCTCAGCTGGCGTGAGAAGTTATACAGCACATTTTATTATTTTATTTCTCTGGTTTAATTTCTATTTTCCAAAAAATATAAAATGTTCTCTGTCAAGTCCAAAAAACGGAACGTTTGTCTTTATCAGGGGATCAGGTGTGCAGGATTATTAGGTACGTAAAATAAAAATAAGATTTTTAGCCCAGCTGTAAATCACAGATTTTCAGAGAGTAACAAGTAAATACCTTTCTGAAAAAAAAAGAAAGAAAAGAAAACAGAACCAATGCTGAAAGAAAGTTTCTTTCAGGAACTGGCAGTAGGTTTGGGAGTTGGATTTTTTTTTCACAAAGGTATACAGCTAGCTCATCTTTAGCTGCAGACCACAGCAGCACCACAACTCCTTTATTATGCCTGACTCACAATGACAGATGAAAACTCTACACTCGTTCTGCAAAAGCATTTGGGGTGTTTCGCCTTGTAGTACATGAAAAAGCTGTGAAAATGATTTTTTTTAAAAATCTAATCCAGTATATTTCCCAACCTGCACACAGAATTGTATAAAGTGAACACTCTTGTCAAATTGTCAACTTTGGGAAGCATAAAACTTGAAAGTTACCAGATTTCACTGTTGGATAAAGTGGATTTATGACACTTTGTTCAGTTTCTAACAAGAACTTTGGCTGGAGCTTTAGTTTGTCGTTACACAGAACTATCTGACTGTGCATACAGGCAGAAACAGTCTACAGCATGTGTCGGGGTGACGTCTGGTTAAAATGCAAAGGACTGGCAGCATGTTAACCTGTTGACAGTGGACTGGCATGTCCTCCAGGCAGATCCAGCTGACATGTATAACACTTTCAATCAAGTGCCAGGAAGGAAAAAAAAAAGCTTTTTAGGGTCAACCCTGTCTACATGATAACACAATACCTGCAGGGCAGTTTGCAGCTCGTTGGCAACACTCACACCTCTGTCCAGTTTATGTCACTGTGCTATGATTGCTTTACTGTGTGTTAGCATGACTGTGTGTGTGCGTGTGTGTGTGTGTGTGTGTGTGTGTGTGTGTGTGTGTGTGTGGGAGAGAAAGCATTAGAGGAAGAAAGGTGGGGGGGTGGGTGCGGTAGGCAATATGCCAGCGTCCTCATTTGACACGGTGAGACTCTGACAGGTCTCAAGGTCTGCCAACACGCACGCACACACAGACACACACACACACACAGAGGTCTGCCAACGCACATCAGTAAAACTTTTCATGTCCAGGGGCTGTTATTGGGGAGTTGCGGGGGTGGAAAGTGGGGGCGGTAAAGAGAGTGCGATATAGAGAGAGATATTGTGGGATGAGATAAACAGCCCCCCCTCCCCAACACACACACACACACACACACACACACACACACACACACACGTTACTGTATCATGTAGGATAGACTGTAACAATATACTCAAACATTCCGTACAATAAGGGAACTGGACTGAATGATTATGCTTCAATTGCACCTGTTTGCTAATTAGGCCAATTAACATTCACACTCATTATGTCTGCTGAACTCTTCAGAGAAAAGCTGGTGCAGGATAAATGGAAATCACAATTCTCCAGCAAGTTTACTAACACTGCACCATGCAGCCTCTATAATACTGTGTATGAAAATGCATGGGTTAACATTTGTGCATGATTATGTAAAAAATGCATAGAAACATAACTACAAGTGTTTCTGTGTCAGTGTCAATTTCTCTCTATGTCTGAGGCTGCTGTTCAGCACTCCTGCTTAAAGAGCAGTTCCTAAATGTCACTTATGCCCCTGCAGGGCTTCACTTCCTGGAACTGGAGGATTATGGGAAAAATGTCAGAAAGATTTTGAGGTACGGTTGAGAGCAAATGAGTGTGGAATAAAGAGTGAGAGAGAAAGAGAGGGTGGCGGAGAGGGAGATAACGAGCCAGATGCAGAGAATGGGTTTTGGGAATATGGGGATGAATGACAGAAATTAATCAAAAGACACACATTTGCAAAGGGCAGAACACACAGAGACGGAAACAAACACACACACACACACACACACACACACACACACACACACACACGCACACACACACACACACACAAGTACAGGTGGCAAATTACATAGCCTCTGGCGAAATGACTCAGACAAGGCCCAGTGTTTATGTATCTCCCGCTATGTCCTGTGTGAGTGTCTGTCTGTGTGTGTGTGTGTGTGTGTGTGTGTGTGTGTGTGTTCGTGTGCGTGTGTGAGGCTGAAGTCTTCGACTGACAGTGTGGACATCAACCCTACAGGCAGACTGGATCAATAACGAAACAAGTGAAACGGAAAACAAATTGCAGAGTGAAGTTGAAAGACAGGTAAGTGAATAAGAGTCAGAGACATGAGTGGTTTGCGTGAACTGAAGTGGACGTCCCCTCTCCAGAGTGTGCTTAGCTGGAGGGCGCGTTACCAATCTGCCCTGATTTAGATACCGTGGCATCAAGACAAGAATTTGACCACTTTGTTTACACGCTGTGGTCAGTTCACAAAGCTGTATTTAAATCTTTGATTTAAAGTTTTCATTTTAAAAAAAACACACAACTCAGTTATGCTCTTGGGGATTGATGATTGGTTTCGAGCGATTTGGGATCTGCCATTCAAAACCTGAAAGAATGATGGTCAATTTGTGATTTTGTGTATATCTGGCAATTGGAATGAGACACTGCTAACCAGGTATACACTAAAGTAAAGTTTGTCAAGAGTGGCCTGCTACCAGAACAAGTCCCTCTTGACGTGCTACTATGTGAGGAGAAAAGGTCATAAAGGAAGGACCTCCATCACACTCTGTTTTGGACAATCTTCCCCAGCTGTTACCAAGACTATCTCCGTTCCTTCATCGCAGCTGTGGTTGACCTTTTCCAGCTGTTTCCGGCTCCACCACAGCTTCTCTGCACTGTCTGCTGAAGTTACTGTGGAGTTTTCTGGCAGTAAATCCAATTCAGTCCCAATTTCCTGTGTCTTCACTGAACCCAAAGTCCCCAAAACTAATTTTAAAATGGTCAAAAATGGTGAGGAAAGAAGAAGAGGTGGAAACTCTCAACAAGACTCAACCAATGTGTTATTAAGACAAGGTAGCAGTAGGAACAGCGTGTCAGCCAGTGCTAACAGTTATGAAAGCTATGACATTGATAGCACGGCTTTGCATAACTGTCTGAGATATGTTCCCCTAGATGGAGAAAAGACATAGACACGCAAACAGTTTACTATGGAAAAGCTATTATTATAAAATAAAAGCATAATGCCGGGAGTTACAAAGTAGGAAAATGAGGAGTACTTGAAATCATAAAAACCAATGCCATATTTTTATCAAGGTTCTGGCTTTTACAGAGTCTTGCGCTTTGTGAAAGCCCCACAAATTATTATTTAATTTCGACAGGCTATAAAAGTTGCGTCGTGAACGAGATTCACGGCCATCTTTGCTCAGCATCAATAAATTTTTATGAAGAAATAAAGAACATTTTCTCGTGATCGGGTGGGTGACACCGCCACCGTCACAACGGTTTTGTCCCGCCGTTTTCGAGACCCTGAAGCAAAACATCGATAGAAAATTAGAAGTATTTCCAGTCACTTTTACAATAGCTAAATGAATGAGTTAAAAACCTTCTTCACATTTGGCATTGTTGTCCTTGTTATTCGCTAAAGTGAATAGATGTTGATACTTGCTATATATTGTGAGTCAATCTTAGATTTAATAAGATAATTCGCAATTTGCATCTAATACATTTGGTCAACATTAAACAAAGTTGTGCTACCTAAAAAAAATGTGTGCCAAAAAAACATCAATCACTTAATCACAGTACTGTGATTTATTTGTTGTTGTTTGAAAATGATGGCCTTTGCTAGAATGCATCCATGTGCAAAGTTCTAATTAGTTATATACCAAAATGCTATCATTCAAAGGACGTAGACGTGATGCAGTCAAAGTGAGGTCGTCTTTCCATTATGGCAGGAAATGAAACCTCTCCAGATCAAGGTCAAACTGCATGTTATGTCATGTATTTTTACATTTATGATACAATAAAACTGAGCAAGGCCAGGTACTTTTCATATATATATACTGTATATATCATTCATTACTTTGCACTCCTGTAATGCTTTGTGCTGTCTGAATGGAAATGACCAGGACCTGACTCACTGTTGTGTCAAGCAGTTTCAACATCTAATACATTTGGTCAACATTAAACAAAGTTGTGCTACCTAAAAAAAATGTGTGCCAAAAAAAACATCAATTACTTAATCACAGTACTGTGATTTATTTGTTGTTGTTTGAAAATGATGGCCTTTGCTAAAATGCATCCATGTGCAAAGCTCTAATTAGTTATATACCAAAATGCTATCAGTCAAAGGACGTAGACGTGATGCAGTCAAAGTGAGGTCGTCTTTCCATTATGGCAGGAAATGAAACCTCTCCAGATCAAGGTCAAACTGCATGTTATGTCATGTATTTTTACATTTATGATACAATAAAACTGAGCAAGGCCAGGTACTTTTCATATATAAATACTGTATATATCATTCATTACTTTGCACTCCTGTAATGCTTTGTGCTGTCTGAATGGAAATGACCGGGACCTGACTCACTGTTGTGTCGAGCAGTTTCAATTTGTGTTGTGTTTGCTAAGGTGAAACTAAACCTAATCATAGCCAATATATGTACACAAAAGCACTTTGAAGTTCCTTTTTTCATAAAGTGTTGGTCATTTGAAAGAAATAGCACTGGATTATATATCACCACCATTGTGTGTGTGCGTGTGTGTGTGTGTGTGTGTGTGTGTGGGTGTGTGTGTGTGTGTGTGTGTGTTATTGACTGAGTAGGGAAGTGGTTTCAAGTTTCACACAAGCAAAAAAGGGTCAAGGTAAGATACACTCCTTTAATTCCAACAATGAAATAATTCAATAACTCTTATAAAATCTACTTTTAAAAAAATCGTTAAGACTGAAGTTAGACTCAGGCTTAACGTGATATTCTGAAAATTCGTTTAGGTAACCAACAACAGTTGCCTCTGCACACAAACTCTTTGTCGATTCTTTTTGTTTTTAACCACCAGTATTGATCGCTACCACTGACAACCACAATTCACTTGCAAAACATATTTGAGTCTGCACTAGATAATTTAGAACCAACTCTGTGTCCTCTGGCACAGGCTCGCTTCAGGTGATGTAAGATCAGCATCTGACTTACGACTCGTTTCCGCTACCAACTTCGGTGAAGTTCAGAGAGAGATGTGTGTGTGTGTGTTTGTGTGTGTGCTGGGGAGTGATATTATTCATGTAATCATTTTTGTATTCAGTTTCTTGTTCCACTGAGGAGAAGAACTCAAGCGGATTTGGGATTTCTGTTATTTTCCATCAAACAGTATCATAATAACATTAAAATTGAGGAGTTTTTTTTTTTATATTTCAAACACAGGTTAAAGTCAAAACCTGAGTCGGCCGTTCTCTGTTGTGTTAAACATGGTCGTCTACAGTATTTTCCCCGTGTTTTCAGAGCAGGACTTTAGAAATCAGAGATCATTGCGTCTCTTCTAATAGCTACCTGAACCATAACAAATCTGGTCTGAGCCGGCGGATGTTTTTCATGTAGTTGGTTACTTTATGACGGACGTGCAGGAAGTGCACCACAAACAACTTGGAATTCTATGTCTTCAATTCCTACAAGTCACTTCATACGGATTAGGCTTTGGATGAACTGATCCTAGGACCTTTATAGGGTGACATACTGTATGCAATGCTGTAAAAGCTGAAGGCTGAAAAAGTGTGCATTGTTAGTGTGTGTGTGTGTGTGTGTGTGTTTGCCTCACTGTGCTGTACACTGATGTGTATTCCATTGTTTCAAAGTGGTGGACCATCCATCACCATTAGACTGAAGCAGAGAGCCAGACTCACACTCAGGAACAATCTAATTCCACACAGAACACCTCTCTCCACCACTCTCTGCTTTTCCCGGCTTCACCTTCTTGTTTTCTCCCCTCCTCTCCCACTCTCTGTAGGATTTAGACAACAGACTTTCGCAGATGAAAACCTCCCAAGCATGTCTGCAGTAATACCTCAGACACACACATACTATGCAACACACAGAGAGAGAGAGAGAGAGAGAGAGAGAGAGGGGACATGATCTTGCAGTCAATATATTGCTCTAACTCAGCCTTTGGCGTGTCTTTCTGTACTTATCATTCTGTACGCGAAGGCATATGCGAGAAGAGCGCCTCTTCAACTTTGTGTAGCAGGCTCCCAAAGCGAGTGAAAGCAACACACAACAGCAAACCTGAGCTGTGGGTTACACTGCTGGATCTGAGGCTTAAAAATAAAGCCCGGAGAGATTCAGCATTAAAACAGTAATCAATGCCCTGTTCTCCATATCATGATATTCGCACCTAAAAACATAACAGAAATGACAACCATTGTAGAGTAAAAGGAAATAAACCGCATAAGACATCATTGAAATCCTATTACTGGTATATGGTGTAGGCGCATTTTCTAAGTTGCTTCAAGACATAACTGACACTTAAGTATAATTTCTCAAATATTAAATAGGTCCACAACCCACTCTCCAAACATTCAAGACTGAAAGTAGCTTCTAGCGTCAAATTCTACAAATCTGCTTCACTGAAACAAACTGTTTGTCTCAGTGGTCATTAGTCTGTTATTGTGCATACATGTGCGAATCTGCACTGTAGATAGATAGATAGATAGATAGAGATACTTTATTGATCCCAAATTGGGAAATTACAGTGCAGCAACAGCAGGGCATGGAAACAATCTTACAAGCAATATAAAGAATAAAATAAAATAAAATAAAATAAAAAGTTAACAATATCAGATATAAAAAGAAAAAAAACAATATAAAGAAGTATATACAACAAGTAATATGGATGGTGATAAATAACCAATAGTGCAAATAACAGTCAGGTGCAATGGACTGATAATAGAACAGTAAGGTGCAGTGAAATTAGATGATAATAATAACATAATAAATACAGAAGATGCAGTGAATGAGATGATGATAATAAACATAATAAACAGTAAGGTGCAGGTAAATGAATGTATGATATGTAACACATCAGGGTGAGGTCTTATTATACAGTGCAATGGCATGTGGCAGGAAAGATTTCCTGTATCTGTCCCTTCGACAGCGGAGCTGTAACAGTCTGTTAGAGAAGTAAGATATGTTGGACGTACAGGTAAAGCAGACGAGTACACAACTCTGCTACACATACCATATGTGTAGCAGAGAGTGTTTTCATGATCCGTGGCCACTAACGTCAGCGGGGCTGTAAAGACATACTTAGTCCAATTGGGCCCACGGTACATATGGTTAAGCAGAGACTGACAAAATAGCAGCACTTCACCCTCGCACATTCAATCAGCCAGCTGATCAGACAGCTCTCACTGTCCATTACCCCGTAAAGACCCCGATCGTCCTGGTCCACAAGTGATTCCCCCGGCCTAAATCTCAGTGATTCATACTGTAGGTTTAGTGCTCAGACCTCAAGGTTCAAGAAGCCATCATACCCTCAGGCTGTTTACCTGATTGATATAGTTGATCTGACGCGGTGCACCGAATATTAAGTCAGTGTCTTTTCCAGCTGAAGTGCACCATAAAGCATCACTGTTTGTATATGAATGTATTTCTTAATTATGCCACATGGGTTATTTTTGTCAGTCCACTCCTTTGGGATAAATGTTTGTTTAAGTATATGAGGAATGATTTGACTCCTGTGCAAAGTCAAAGAGGCAGGAGGGAGTCATATTTTTCAGTTCTCTTCACATGCGACTGGGTCCCTTCAGAAATATGTAAGAGAAAACCTCAGCTGTCAATTGCAGCTGAAAAAGTAAATATTAAAGGCTTCTCCTGGAAAGAGCCGTAAGACATTGGAAAACCAGTAATGAAACTATGTGGTTGCAACGGGCCAAAGGTTTATTAATGCCACGCAGGTATTTGCTGGTGGAGTTCACTCAATCACTCATGGCTTTGGCCTTTTGCCTGCAAGCATTACAAAATGTCTGCATTGAAATGTAGTGCAAATGTGTCGCAGGGCACTGGTGGGGAAAAGAAAATGTGACACTGTGTGGGTAGCGCCCAATGGCAGAGATGACAAAGAGGCTTCAGGCTTGGCACAGGTTAAAGCCTCTTTATATATGAGTCAGCAGGACAACCAATACAAAACAATGGAACAAGACTGGCCACTGACTAGACACAGCCACAAAGGGAAAAAAAGAAACAGACACTAACAATCACCCCCGCTACACAAGGCTTGACTGGTGTTGTCTGACATAGTCAAATCCACAGCTGAGCAATATGGGACTAAAAGACAGAATGTTAGAGAGGGGACATGACAATTATTTTGTCTGGGTATCTGCATTGGACACAAACTCCCACCAATGATACTTCTCTCTGCTGGTACCAACAAGAACTAGCACCTCTGACAGCTCCTGTAATGCTGATGGAGTGAGAATCAGCACTCTGGACAGCGACAGGCAGAGGAGCCAAGAAAGTTTTTTTTTTATTTTTATTTTTTTACAAATCTTCATATACAAAGCAAGAGAAGCTGATTTCTACTGAGGACTCCTCCTCCTGGACCCTGCCTCTCTATGGGGAGTGTGTTTCAATATTCACAACATCAGGAGAACTGGTATCCTGCCAGCAGCCCCAAAAACCCTGCTGTATATATCATCCTCATGTACTGGTGCCTTTATGTGAAGTGGGATCCAGTATTAGCTTTGTAATCCATTACAAAAATAGGCTAAACAAAAAAAAAAAAATGCAATGTTTCTGCAAATGCAGAGTGTTAAAATGTTCTAAATGTGCACGGCCATTGTCAGTGAAATCTATCTCTGCCTTGGCTATCTGATTCTGATACCCTGATAAATGCGCTGTTTATTTTTCTGCTGGTGAAAGTGTTTTTGCGAGGAAACAATTTGAAAGTCATTTCTACCAGATGACTTTGGCGCATGTGTGTGTGTGTGTGTGTGTCCAGGAGAGAGTCAGAGAGGGGGCGAAAGAGAGAGTGATGAAAACTAAAGCTCAATGGAGAAAACAGACAAAACACTTCAAGTCTGAATTCACTTCTTACTCCCTGTGCCTCTGCCTCTCCCTCTCTGCTCCCTCGCTTCTTCTCTCTCTTTTCACCAAGGAGTGCCTAAGAGGCAGTGGTGCTGGATTAGGACGGCTGTGTATATTGTGAGTGTGTGTGTCTGTGTGTGTGTGTGTGTGTGTAGAACTGGCTTATGGAGTACAGGTGCTTGAGCACGCCTGGGCTTCATAGAGATGAAACGTCTCCTTACTGTCTCTCTCTTTCACGAACACACACACACACACACACACACACACACACACACACACACTTGGGAGAGAAAGAGAGACCCACACTCTCAAACAGTGGGAAAAAAAGAACATTGAGTGCCTACAATGAAAGGCACATGCACACACACTAATCCATAAGTGGGTAGATTTGGATTTATCTCACTTTACTTTGCCTTTTGTTGACAATAAATATGGTTTTGTCTGTGCGAGAGATACTCAGGGAGCGAGAGACTGCAAAAGAGAATCAGGAAGCGAGGCAGCGAGAGGGAGACGTGAGAGAGGACAAACCAATACAAATGTTGGAAAATGTTGGTGCTGCTGTGGTTGTTGTTCGCTGTTTGTCAGTTTGGGAACGTCTTCAAACGTAGGCTCAATTCCACTATTCAACAAGATTGGCAGGATAAAATATAATTGGGTGGCGATATTTCTCTTTGCACCACGGCCAGTCAACCATGACGGCAGTTTCAGGGCCCACAAATTACACTCGTGACCCAAACAATTAGATACACTTACACACATGCATACTGAACTTATCGGCTGCTGCTGTGGCCCATGTAAGCCGTATGTCTAAATAAAGACACAGCAATATGCTGCGGTGTTTGGACTCAGCCAAGCTGAGTGTGTGCGTGTGTTTATTTTGGAGCAAAGTGTGTGGTGTTTGTCTCTTTGGGAGGATATTCTGTGTGTGTTGTGTCTGCGAGTGCGTTTCGAGCTATTGTCTTGCTTCTCCTCTCAGCTGAAGCCAATTAACTTCGCTGCTCTGCTGGTGATAACACACACTCAGACACAGACCCACAAAGCACACAGGGATGTTTAGAGAATGGTGACAGGGGAAGGGGCCTGAACTCATAAAGGTACTTTAAATATGTGGATTTAACCTCTCCTACATGTTAATTAATTATAGCTGAAAGAGTAGTCCACTAACTTCTCATGTTAATCAGCCTGTTAGCATGCTCTGTGACTGACAGTCTCATTGGCACAAGCTCAAGTTAATATCACTGACCAAGACTCTCTGGCTGTGTGACGGCGCCTGGCTCCTCATATTTTTAGCGATACCAAGGCAGAAAAGCTGAGCTTGCACTGAGGAGGGGGAGGGGGGGGTACCCTGAAAAAAGGCTGGTGATGTTCAACTTATACAATATATTTGCATCAGCATTTTATTTCAGGAATTTTTAGGCGATGATTTCAACACCATGTGCACCTCAGGACAACACAGAGGTTCACACCTCAGGGACGTAACATCGCAGACAATCAGTGTGGTTTGGCCACAGACCCGATGTCTGCATCAAAGCTACTTATCACACTGACTGATTCACATTGACTGTGTGTGGCGTGTACACACAGTGCTAGCTGCATACGCGCACACACACACACACACACACAGATGTGAGGTTGCATACACTTGAGAAGTGGCTTTTTGTCTGAAGCGAGGCGGTTAAGAAGAGGAGACAACAATTAAGGTTTTAGACAGTTTGTAAACACAGCAAAGCCATGGCACAGAACACCGTGTTGCTAGGCAACAGGGGAACCAGACCCATTTGGGTCACCATATTGAAACAATTAGTCTCCCTATCTATACATCCATCTATCATGAAACTGTTGTTGAGCAGATCAACAGATCACCTATTAGTGGTGTGGGAAAAATTGTCAGTTTGCAAAAAAAAAAGGAAAATTGCTTTAATTATTTGTCCTAGTAAATGATGAAAATTACCACACATGAGGACAAGGTTGAGTTGCAGTGAAGCTGCGTCAATAAACGGCCTGGTCATGATTAC
Organism: Trinectes maculatus; assembly: GCA_016785345.1. Taxonomy (NCBI): domain Eukaryota; kingdom Metazoa; phylum Chordata; class Actinopteri; order Pleuronectiformes; family Achiridae; genus Trinectes; species Trinectes maculatus. The sequence continues at coordinate 627,505 of JAFBJQ010000227.1, read as the reverse complement.
ATGGGAGAAAAAAAGCCACGCTTCATGGTTCAGAGCAACCTTGACCAGAGTTTGACTGGGGATACTGGTGGTTAAGAGATGGCAGGAAAAGAGAGAGAGAGAGAGAGAGAGAGAGAGAGAGAGAGAGCGATGAAATAACCTGCTGGAGCAAGGGTCCCTCAGCAGGTGTCAACCTGAGGCGTTGCTGGTTCAAGGTGGGAGCCCGAAACCCCAAGGTGAGTGGTTCCTCCCCTCAGGGTCAGGGCTTCCACAAAGGTCATAACTATGACCTGGATGAATGAAAATATTCACAGGCTCCGTCCACAAGGGGGTTGTGAGATCGATGTGGGGAGTCATGAGGCGATCACCCAGGAAGAAGAGAAATATTTAACTTCTCACTATTCAGTCACAACTGATTGACAGGTAAAGGATGATCAACTCTTTTATGTTGCTTTACATACATTATGGACAATTTAGAAAAGTTACCCCTCATCACTAACATGAGAGTGAGGGCAACACAGATATTAATAAACATATCTACTCAATGATCAGTTAGAGAGTAAACACATCATCATCTGCATTATTATTGTGATTTGATGAAATCAGATCTCTACATTAATGTCAAATGTCTTTTCACAAACAACTTCATCCCGGCATTTGAAGTGAATAAAGCCATAAAGATGAACTTTTCCTTATGCAAATTCTAATCTTAAGACTGAGAGGACTGGGGAATGGTTGCTGTAACCAGCCCCGGAGGATCTTGGTACTTGGATGTTGTGGTTGCTGACATGCTATATGAACAGCAGCAGCAGGGTTTGCTAATGAGCAGTGCATCGGGAGCACAGCAGAGAGAAGTGGGGAGAAGATTGTCGACTTTAATAAACAACATCATTGCAGGGGGAGCACTGGGGGAACTCACTCCGAGGGTTTGCTCTACTCATCAGCTTACAATTACTGGTATCAACAACACAGCCACACTCTGTGAAACGGCACCGAAAAATGTGAAAACGAGTGATGTTTCTTGCATCACTTGAAGATATGAATGTGTGCGTGATTTGAGCTCAGTCCTCCATTGATTGCACAAATGTTGCGAGTACAAGTTGGTGATCCTGCCCTTTGCTTAGTTTCAAAAAATGTGATATCGCATGACGCGACAGCTGAAAAGAAAGACATCGCTGTTGACCACTCAAACTATCTAAAGATGGTGTGTAGCGCACTCAAACACACACACACACGCGCACAATCACACCGAGAATCACAATCAGTCATCATTCTGTAGACTGCGTGCAGACTTGACGAGTGTGTGACAACTAATATCTATGGTTATGGGGTCACACCGTTTATGTCACAGTGAGTATAAACACAGACTAAGACTATTGATTCAGCCTCCCTGTTGTCGTCCTTTTTGCTACACAACTCTACCTCTATCCTGTCATGTTTTCTGGACAACGGTACAATTACCTTTTCTTCACCTGCCAGGCGACTGATTCCACTTGTTACGCTGCACTGAAAGCCGAACTCGGAAAATGCACAGTCAGTCCCCTCAGGATTCCAAATCAGTTTCCGATGCCAAACACACTGTTACAAAGTACAAATGAAAATTAGACTGAATATTACAGGCATTGCATCTGTTTTGCTTTTTCCCATTTTTGCACAGAACACAGTAGTCTAACTTTCTGTTTATTTTGCTGTTGTGGGTTCTCCGTTCAGTCAGTGTGTGTTTAATTTAGTTACGGTTTCTTTTCCTCCGAGTTATGTGTAGTGATAGTGTTTTTTCATGCACAAAAATGTGCAGGCTACATATTTCTATATGTCTAAACCCAACAAAAGTCTGTCTTCTGATGTGGTTGACATTGTTTACTTTGATTTAAAAAAATCTTTAAGTACCTCGTAAACCACAATCATAAATCCTATTTCTATACTAGGTATATATAGGATAGACGAAGATTATTATTAAAAGTCAAATGCTCTTCTTATTGTTCATGAATAAATGAACAATGTGACCTAAATATTAATTAATTTCCCTATAAGCCCAGATAGACACGAATGTGCAGGTCTCAGTACAGCATGTTAAAAAACATTCTTAAACCAGTGCAGTTCAGTTTCTGATTACATTGACTGGAGGAGTCATTACCAATCAGGGAGTGTTGAATTCTGCGTTGCTGAGTGTTGCTTGCCTCCTTCCGATGCAGTTATAGGTCACAACCCATATTCTGTCACTGTCCGCCCAAGGGAGTCTGACCAAAAGGAATAATATATGTAGTGTATTCACAGGAAGAGAGGGAGAGGGAGCGAGAGACTACTGAGGATGAGGGAAAAGCGGGACAAAGAATAAATTTAATAACGCATGCATTTTCATGAGAGAGAGCGGAGAGTGTGCAAGTGTGTAAGAACAAGGGGGGGAGACCTGAGGAGAGGGAGTGACTGTGTGTATGGAAGAGAGACATTTCTGTGACCTTCTGCCTCGCAAAGCCCTATCTGACTAAGAAATGAGGAGGGATGGAGTGATGGGGGAAGGAGAGAGGAGACTGCTAATGAGGAGGGAGAGGAATGAAGGGGATGAGAGGCGGAGAGACGGAGCGATGGGATTTGGCCATAGGTGTTGAATATTTGACATTTATCCAAACGATAACGCCATTCCTCCTCTTCTAAAATAGTTTCCTCTGCAGAGATACGCAGGATGACACACAGGTGGGGAAAAAAAATTCCAACTATTTTATTCACTTTAATCAGACATGATATGGTTTTTGTTTTCAAATCAAAACACGAGATGTGTTGCGAGATGAATCCCTGCTCCTCGCCACTCCAGGCTAAAGCCTGATACTGCGCTGACGCTGTTGCTGTAATCTCCTCTGCATATTACACAGCAAATAACTAGTGCGCCACCTCCTTTTCCCCGAGGGACACTGCTAATTATGATCCCGCAACTTCCGCATATGGAACTTCATTAACCAGAAGCTCATGTGAAGGTTGCCACAGTGACACATTCTTATTAGTCATCTTACTAAACCCCGACCAGCTGACCATGCCATCTAACCCCGCGTCTGCCCAAAAGAAACACACACTTCTTCTAGATGACGAACCCACAATATTTAAAATGATAATCTGCACCATGTTTGTATTAAGGTTTGTGGTTCTTCTCCTCAGACAGAAGAAAATAAACGTTGATTAAAAGGTTTTACATTGCTGTTTTAATCCACCCAGTGGAGGGGGGGGGGGTGGCAGATTATCTGTCTCTTGCTGCCACAGCCACCTTGCATCCATTATTGATGCTGTTTTTCCTGCTCGCTGCCTCGTGAGCAGGTGAGGAATCAGGACAAGCCTAGCGTCGTGCTCTCTGCTCGGCTGGGCCCCGCTGTTTGGGGTGAGGGCACTGCCAACGCCAGCGGTGCATGGCAAGTATGAGCCAACTGCAGGCCTGGTGTGAAAAAACCTATTTTGTCCCCAGTACATTAGCCTGGAGCTATGTCAGGCCCAGCGTTCTGGCTCGCAGAGAGCAAGTCTGAATCCATGGTTGTTCTCCTTGGCTCCAGCTGGAGCGAGGAGCTGGGCTTCATCAATGACCTACTGGCCGTCTCAGCATCAAGCAAACACTGCTGCTCAGCAAGCAGGTGTGTTTGAGGGCAGGCTTGTTAGGACAGGACTTTCACCCCAGTGACAGTCCCTTTTGTCTGCAGCTTAAAAGGCTGCCCTCTAAAGTATTGAGCAGATGTGTCTGAGCAGACTGTCGCCGGAAAGCAGGAGCAGGATCATTGAAAACCTAAGCAGCATTCATTGGCTGCAGCACTGGGGGGGCACTTTACGTCGACAACCCCCCCTCCCCCGTGGACTGAGCCCAAGGCAGCGATGAGAGCCGAGGACGTAAATGAGGACGATTGTGATCTCACAGCTGGTTGTCCCTCCCCAGGTAGCAACGTGGCTATTAACGAGATCTGTTTTGTAAAAATGTCGGATTAAGGAAGCCATAAATCCCTTAACGAGAAGAAGTCAAAGTTGTGCAGCTGATTAGTTACACCTAGTTTCACCTTTAGAAAAAGCTAGCTCCATTGTGCAAATCACCCAAAGACCAGGGGCCACAGGTACAAACAACGCGTACGCACACAAAACGTTGCGTAGGCCACTTTCACGCTCGCACTCAGACATATCAACATAGAAGTGAACGTGAGAATATGCATACTGCCACGCCAACTTCGTGCCCGGCGTAGGAACATTTCTAATAGATCATTTCTAGCAAATTTAATTATCATGTCTAATAAATTTCACTTTGATTGAGATGCACAAAGGAAAAGTTTGTGGAATCCTGCGTGCACACAGTTTGATATACCTGAATTTTTTTTTGTGCATGCGCCATTTTTCTGCTTCGTTTAGTATGATTTCTCCATAAGGTCCCCGGTCACTGAAAGTGCTGCATGTTCGAGTCGTACCGGCATTAAATGGAAATGCATTAAACGTAGCTGACTTGTCTCGGTGTGTGGGTGTTTGCACTGATGAGGCCGCTGCCATGACCAGCAAACAGAGTAATGGTGCTTATCAACCCAAAAACTCCGACAGAAAGAAAGTCCGATAAAACTGACCATCTGTGTAAGCACCGCAAAGCCCACACCCCCCCCAACACAAAGTCTGCCAGCAAACACACACACACACACATAGAAAAAAAAACACACTCCTCTCTGCTTATCTCCCCTCAGTTCTTCCACTTTCCATTTAAATCTCAACTCCAGTCAAGTGCTCCAAAACCATAATGCAGTAACCCACATGACTGGAAGCTGAAGGTGCTTTGCAGGTGGAATAGCTGTAGAGTGGCAGCTTTCCGCAGACTGACGTACACATCATAAATGTTATGTGTTGTCAATCCAGTGTCACGGCAGGGGGTGCAGCTAACAGACTCCTCGCAGGGCTGTCTAACAAGTCACCCCGCTGTTGTACTAGTCACAGAGGATGTGGTGGATAAGAACTCTGCTTGTTGCTGGGGGATACTTGTTATAGGGACAGCCACTATGTATACTATAGGTGAATGGGATAATACCGGATGTACATGCAAAATGTTACACATGCAGATTTGATGAATAGTAAAGCCTAGAGTTGTGATTTTATATATATATATATACGTATATGTGTGTGTGTGTGTGTGTATACACCACTCAGTTTTTTACATATATATATATATATATATATATATTTATCGTGTGGGTGACACAATATAAAACAATGTCCAAACATGCGTTATGACTTGTTTAATATAGCGCCACCCACACTCACACTACACATAATGTAGTAAATCCCTCACGACCTCTCTCTCTGCTTATTAAACACACACACACTCACACACACACACACACACACTGTAAATTTGTTATTAGCATACCATTAATATCCATGATAATTGTGTGCAATTTTGTGTGTCTGCATTTGTTATGTGTGAGACTAACAGTAATTAAGGAGTCATTGCTGTCAGTTCATGGGAATCATTGTTATGTATCTCGTGAACAGCACAGCACAGTTTGTGCCTCTATGTTTGTTGTTTGCCCATTTGTTTGTTTGTTGTCTATTTGTTTTCTCTCTCTCTCTCTCTCTCTCTCTCTCTCTCTCTCTCTTTTGATTTTAAAAATTGTCTTTGCGACAGTAATTGTAATTACTGTCGCACACACAGTCTGTCACAATTGCAATATATTCATTCCTCAGTGATTAAGGACAAAATGACTGGACTGACATTTTGTTTCCTCTTTTCCCATTAACAATCACTGTTTACTTACTTTACTAAAAACTGGACACCATAACAATCTGACCATAACATGCATTTAATCAAAGCTCACCTGTATCTTACTGGCTCCTCACACTCACACAAACACACACAAACACACACAAACAAACACACACACACACAGTGAATTACCACATCACTTCCCAGATAACTCCTATATATAGATGTATAGATATATAGATAAATGTCAGCAATGTCTGGTTTTGTCGTTTCCAGCGGATCTGTATCACCAGTCATCATGTGTGTCCGTGCGGTCGTGTTATTCTTCTTCAAAATGGACTGACCTTTCTTTAAAGGTCAGAGCGCGACGCCACTCACATACACAATTCTAGCACAAACGCACCACAGAGACCAGGCCACAGAACTCCAAACACTGGCACAACCTTGGGGACGTTATTCCGAGCTACTCCGAAAGGATTTCAACATTTACGTATGTGAATTTTGAATATGGTGAATGGAGCAACTACTGTAAGTGTCTGTTTTAGATGCAGGTCGGGATTCTCCTCTCTGGTCAACACACACATGACCTCGATAATACGTGACTGCGATAACACTGCTGTTGTTTGCAGCTTCTGTGTATGCAGAGTCTCCCTCACGCAAAGAGCCGCTGTCAGACTGTGTATCGCGTACAGATCTGATGTTTTTATACTGATACATCAACCCCAAGTGTCTCGGCCCACTTGACATCCAAATGTATTCCATGCATGCAGCAAAGGAAGATTGAGGAAATAGTTAATGTGACATGTTGTGACTGACATACATTGTATCTATGGGGGAGAAAAGCTCTTGCATCAAAGTGCAGGAAGTGGATGTGTAGGTCTGCGTGTACCGACTCCTAAGTACAAAGCGTCCATATAACGTGAGACAATGTCTGTGGTTGCACCTGTGGCACCTTCGAACATAGTAAGAGTTCTACAAAGACTGTTTTTCAAAGAATTCCCCCCGACGTGTCAAAGCTCTTACAGTAACGCTCGAGAAGGGCAGGTGATCTGCAGTCTCCAAAACAGAGCTTTTCAAAAAGCTTTTCCGAGCTGTGCAGGGTCGCGCGGTCCCTCCTGCCCTTTTGCTCACCCTTCAAGAAGGGCAGCTGGCAGCCAATCAGCCAGCCAGCAGGATTAACAAGTCAGACCTCGTCCTTGGAAATTGAAAAGAATCTGAGGGTTCATATATTGACTCCTGTTGGATGCCAGAGGAACTTCAGTTGATCTCAAGCAGGAGATGTTTACATCTCGAGTGCTGGTAATTAGAACTGTAAAAGTCTGAAGAAGTCGGATGAGTTCACAACACGGCTGAATGGAAATATCACCTCTGCGTGAAAACAAAAATATGAAAGGCTGTGATTTTAAAAAAAACAACAACATCCTGTTATCAATTTACAATTTGACAGGACGAAAGAAAAAAAGTTCATGGCCTTTTTCTGAAAAGACCAAATCCTCATCTGAGAAGTTGTGTTCAGAAACATTCCGTCGCGTTTAGCGTGTAGGTGTAAAGCAGTGTAAAGGATTTCAGTTCGTCTGCATACATATCCTTCTTTAAACTAGATATTGTGTGTGTCCAGGCGCATGTCAGGTTGTTCTGTATCTTTTAAACCCCATGTACCTCCTCTGTCTCGTCATGACGGATTAGACTTCTCATAGTATGACTGCTCATCCGGCAATAATCCGCACACAGACTTTGAGCTGGAGGAAGCAGAAGGCCAGAGGGGAAGTAGAAGCGGCAGGAAGTGAGGACGAGCGTGCAGAAACAGGCAGAAGTTGACACAGAGTAACTGTCACCAAATTATTAGCTGGAATACAATCTGAATGGTGTTTTTTTCCCCCACACCCTTGTTCAGGGTTTTTTATGTTGCACCTTGTTAGACTGTCAAGCCCTATGAGCCATATTGTTATTTATGAATATGGGCTATAAATAGAATTTTAATTATTTTGTATGTGATTATGTTGCCATTTGTGATTTTTATTTTAAAAATGGATGGATTCAAACTGATAGAAACGTTCGTGCCTCTTTCAGAACTGACTGAAATAACTTTGACTGTTTCTCTAATGTATTTATTTCTCTGACACTGCAATATCATATATGCTCAACATCAGCGTGTTATCATTTGGCGCCATGATGGTGTCTGCACTCTGAAACTAGCGTTTAGCTCAAAGCACTGCTATATCTAAGCAGGGTCTCAGACAGCCGCTAGCATGGCTGTAAGAGCTCAGTCCTGTTGAGTCTATATTCCACCTAGAGGAATAAAAAGGGATTTGTTGTAACCATTAAAACTGTTCTCTTCGGTCGCCCTGGTTTGAAAAAGTCTTATGTCCAGTCATGCCAGATGCATGAGCCACACACACACACACACACACACACACACACACACACACACCCTGCTTTGCTGACCATGTGTGAAAGAATGAAAGCTTGTTGTCCCTCTGAGATAGTCATCCGCGTTGCACAAGGTCGCGCATCATAAACAAAGTGCACACATTCGTCAAGAGAGACAACACCTCGATCGCACCACTCAAGCACAGGGACACGAGTACACAATGGAACGCATACAAACAGAGCGGTGGACAGATGATCTATCTCGCTGTCATGGAGTCACTCACTCACTCTGTGCTCACCACCTCTGCGCTGTGCTCCTGATTCAATAACAGTGTCAAAAAAAAAAAACCAACACAAAACAACAACTTTCTGTAAAGTACCTGCTAAAAAACAAACACACATTTTTTTTTTTCAGGGGGTGTGTACAAAGGCTGAACCTCTCGTCACAGCTCAGCCAGGTACACAATAAGAACTGGAAGCGACGGCCTCAGTGGAAAAAGCGACTGCTCTCGTTTCCACAAATGGCAGCGAGCGGACATGTTTGAAGACAGATGAAGAGACAGGGTGGCTGGTATTCCGACGGAGACACAGGGGAAGAATCTGAGAGGGAAAGCAATTTATTTTCTCCCGACACTCTGTGCATTGTGTTCACAACCCTTATTTAAAACTCCAAGGGGCCAGTGTTGGTGTAACCCTGGTAACAGCACAACACAACACACTGTCTCCTCTTTAGCTGACACACACACACACACACAGAGAGAGAAACACATGGACACATAGGTGTGGCTAAATGTGACCACTGGGGAGGTTATGCTTTTCTGTTGACTACAGACTAAACTGTATGAAGGAATTTTGCGAAGGACCTTTGCCCACAGAAAAAATATTATTATTATTATTGTTGTTGTTGTTGTTGTTAATATTATTATTATTATTATTATTATTATTATTACTAATTTCTCCCATGAGGATTTCTACAGACAATCATCACATATATGTCCAGCAATAATTTGACTAAAAGGAATTTAATTCCAAATGCTATTAAATATTTTTCAGGACCTGGAAAACCTTCATTTGTGAGAGGGATTATGGTCAAATTACAATGTTAGACTTTGTTTACTTGTTGATTAACTTACATCTATATCAAATGATAAACTGGCTGTGATTATTTTATATAAAATGATCATTGATTCTCTATGAGGTTCCGAGAAACAGAAGACGACTTGACACATTACTGTTAATATTTACTCTTCCCAGGTGCCTGCTCACACCAGCTTATTGAAATGGGTTCCAAAACGAGTGAATTGTCAGCAGCGCTGAACTGTGCAATAATTATTTCCCAGCTGTAAGCTGGATTACTATCTCCAGCACTGTGTGTGTCATGGTGCCATCAGCTCCTTAAGCCTTGGTATCCTTCTCTGCCTGGTATTATCTATGTCTTTGTGTGTATGTGTGTGTGTGTGTGTACACATCTTTGAGGTCTGGCCCTTCTTCACCCGTCCACCAGGTTTGATCTGCGTGTTCCACTCCTCTACACACCAGCTGCTCATCCCGTCATCAGCCCCTGTGCTCTGGACACCTGTCTCCACAGCTGCCTCTTATTATCTCATTACTTCATGTATAAGTAATTATACTGTAGTGGCTACTTGTGTTTGCTCTTTTACTGATTGCCATTACACAGGGAATTCTCGGTATAAGACTGTGCCGGGTCATTAAAGAATATAAATTAAAAATGGCTCACTGTATCACGCGGACCTTTATGTTCCCTCATTCTGTCCGTGCTGCCTTCACATTTTACTTTTCTCAAACTCTGTTGATGTGCTTTGCTGCTTTGCTATTATTGATACTGTTATGGTAGTAGAGTCATTACTGATACCTGTATAGTACCACTCCTGTTGCTAGGCTCTGCACTTTGGTCCTGATGATGTGTGTAGCTGCGGCTGAGGTGCAGCTTTTATGCAATTTGCGTTTAGGTCCAGTGTTGTAATGGAACAGGTGTAAAACGTATAACCCACAACAGAGTGTATGACATTACCCTCTATTTTCATTTCCCACATAGATTTGTACATATCTTTCTCTTATTTCATTTCAGGAAATGACTTTCATATTCACGATCATTGCCTTTGCCAACAACAATATTCTTGTGTTTTGCTCTTTTGTGTGTGTGTGTGTGTGTGTGTGTGTTTGTGTGTTTTACATAGGCTACTTGTGCGCTGTGCACGTGCATGTCATTGCTACATAGAATACCACAAACGGATGAGCAGAAACAAAACAACAGCGTCACACAGCATTTCTGCTCTGATTTGAAACGACACATCAGCTAACACTGACAAAACACAGCACTGATATCAATAAACTGCATTTTCACTAACTAAATAATATGAGGAGCAGTAAAAAAAAAAAAAAAAAAAATCATCCAGCTCCATGAGTCAGCCTTTTGCTTTAAATTGATTGATTGAGGCTGATTGCATTGATTTGGCCTAACTCTGGCAAAGTACTGCACATCATTTGCCCTTTAACTTTATCACTTTATCACTTTATCTTACGCTGAAGCGTACGTTTGTCTTACCTGCTCCCACTGCTCCTCTGTATGGTCTGTAGGTGGGTGCAGAGCGAGTCAATGCCAATTAAATCCGGGCCCTAAACAGACACAAAAAGTTATAAGATATAAATTAATAAACTGTTATATAATGAGGACCGACGAAACAAAACGCCGACAGATGCACCACAGCGATTGTTCACACGTTAGAATATTATTGAAAATAATCACAAGAGCATCAGTGCCGGCGAATATTAACACTAATTACACTGATCTGCCAATGAGTCACTTACATAATACTTTTAAACGAGCGCATTTACATATACATTAGCAAAACAAATCTAAAAGAGTTTGTTTTGCATTTGGTTCTTGCCAATGGTCCATTAGCATGAAGCTGGATGAGAACAAAGAGGATTCTAATTTAAATCTTAGAGAGGCGAGTAAACGAGGACACTCAGAAACACCTCGTGACATGTGACTATGTTCACTTATTATAGCACTTGTAATATGCTTAAATACAAAAACAACAACTGGGCAACACAATAAGAAATTGTATCAAAACTACATCGAGTGAATAAATAAGACAGTGAGCCATGAATCCAAGCTACAACCAAATGTTGCAGTAACATCTTTCATCCAGCGGGTGAACTCAGGTGGGAGAGGGAGGACAATAGGAGTCAAATGTGCATCTTTTAGTGAAATGTAAAACACAGGCACAGCACATAAAAGGACCATTTATTCGTTTTGTGAGTGCAGTGGAAAAACAATCTGTGGGTGAGTGTGTGTTGTTAATGTGTGCAGATATGGGAGGATGCACACTTTTAAAAGGTTATCCCTCATCTCAAACGCACTGAGAACTTTCGCTGTCTCCGTTGTTATGGTAACGAGTTAAAACAAGCAGAGGGGGAAGCCGGGGGCGAGAGTGGCAACATTTTAAACCGGAAGTACAAACACTAATATGTAATCACACATCGGAGACGTCCCACACCTCATCAGTCATCGCTGGATACGTGGTGCTCTACTGAATGAACTCCAAACTCATTAAAAGCTCATTTCCCATCTTTCCATAACATCTCCATAGAGGATCTTATTTATTCATTCAGAACTACAGGCCTGGAAACGGCATCTATACAGAGACAGTATTAAATAGAAATCATTCTGTCATCCTTTTGGAAAGTAATCATCTAGAATAAAATATGGACATTTATGACTCGCTGTGTGGTTCGCTGTAGACAAACTTTATAAGCAGCTGAACGCCTACCTACTCTCTAAAATAAAGACTGTTTTACACATTTTAATGTTTCAGAAACATGTTAACCATTCATATAAAGTAACTGACATATTTTTTATTTTCTGTCGACATCTTAAAGTTTTGAACTTTGGCTCTCAGTCTGACCACCATATTTGACCTGTCATTCTGTACTTGCATTCCGCAGTGCCATTAAGAACCGCTAAATCCGCCTAACATGCAAAACATTTACCATGTCACATAGCTACGCTTCGCTTTGAAGAAAAAGCATGTGTCTGTAATTTTGCTTTCAGGATTCATAAGGAGTCGTATGTAAAAGTATTTTATCATGAATGTGATAATTCTCCCATGTAGCGCACTGTGATTAAGGCAGCTTAATGATGGTTAAAAGAGTGATGTCATACATATATATATATATATATATACAGGGGGTCCTCGAGTTACGTCGGTCGCGAATTACGTCGTTTTTGTGGTTACGACACATCTCCTGTGAACTTCCTTGTTTCGGCTTAAGCGGTTTGCCCCGTAAATATGTACAGACTTCACACGGGAACTAGTTGGTGCCGGCTCTCTCTGTCTCTCAGCGTGCCTGCTGGCTTTTTTTTTTTCTCCAGCACCTCCACAGCTGTGTTTACTTATGTGAAAGGGGGCGGCAGCGGCAGCCGGTAAAGAGATGCACACGGACACAGATGCGTTCGGGATCGTGGCGATACCGTAGGTTTATTCACAACACAGGGTCTACACCAGGGATGACAAAGTCAAACACACCGAGGGCCAAAAAAACAAATTTGCTATAAGCCGAGGGCCGGACTGGTTCAATGTTTATTAAAACATATTGAAATGATTGCACATATCCTATTGAACCAAGACCTAACACAGTGTATATTATTTAATGATTAAATGAATAAGGTAATATTTTGTTATGGCTCTGTCAGTAACTTCAAGGAAAAACATTTTCAACAGCCAAACAGCAAAAAGTGTAATTGTTTTTAAAAACAAAATATGTTTCTTAATATCAAGATAAATGCATAAATAAAAGTGCATGCATTATAAACTGAAAATGTATTATTGTGCTGCTCTATGATCCTACCGATCACTGCTTTCAAATAGTAAAATAAAAAAACAAATCAAATCAGTTGTATTCTTTCTCATGGCTCTTATCTGCAATTTTCCCTGAGTCCATTCAACTGAAAAATAAATATAAATTTAAAAAAATACAAAATTTTACATCCGTAAACATTGTCACCGGCCAGCCCTGTCTCTTTAAGACAGGGGGTCATGTGTGTTTGTGCGGCGCTGAGATGCCGGAAGAAAACAAATGAAAGAGAGATAACTACTGTGTCCTGCGTATAGGTTAGGTGGTGTTGGTGTGTCAGCCGGCAGCAGCCTTAAAGTCCATGGTATAAGGCCCTGTGTTGTGTTGCACCGTATCAGTAAGGATACTATTAATAAGGTGCGTTCGAGTCGCAAAAGAGACACCACTTCCCTGTCCTTCTTAAAAATTTTAGCCCGGACCCGATGACGATAGTTACCTCAAACGAGCCAAATAGTAAACCAGCTCCCAACTGCGGGGTAACGTAACAAGCTAACAACAAGGCTAAAGGTAACAACATGTACTCTGCCTCCCACCTGGCTTGAAACCCCCTGTTCTCAGCGTCCACCTTACGTTTAGCCATTTTTGAGGGGGGGGGGGGGTATCAGAAAGTTGATCTCTGCTCTGACAGCTGATGAATAATGAAGCCGCTTGTGCGCGCTGCAGTGACTTCGCGGGCTACCGTTGCATTGTGGGACATGTAGTGTTGGTGCGCGCACAACACCAGCGGGTGGCTCTGACCTGCGGGCCGGTTCTAATAGTAATTAAATATCATCCAGGGGGCCATAGATAATCCGCGGGCCAGATCCGGCCCGTGGGCCGTGACTTTGACATATGTGGTCTACACGGTTGATATCAGAAATCTAAAGGAAATGCTCATTACACTCGTGATCTCAACCCCTACGGTGTGTCAAGAGGGACAAAAAAGGCAATAAACCATAATAAACTCTTATTTTAGCGTGGTGTAATAGCGACATCTGGTGGCACAATGTATGCGCAATGGCACAATGAATGTATGTTCCGACTTACGTCGAAATTCGGTTTCGACACATT